>JAJSRV010000017.1:703666-1038789 GCA_021527715.1 Neoseiulus cucumeris
GGAAACATACAGTCGGTACGCACAGCAGCATAGCTCCATGAACAACGCCTATATCGTCGCCGCAACAACAGGAAAAGCTGCGGTCGGAATCAGTGGAAGGACAGTTCATGCTGCGTTTCGTCTCACGATATAAAAACAAACATCACAATTATCCCTGGACTGCATCCCTAAGACGCGGATGACGTTTTCCCGCAAAACACGACGGTAGTCTCGTAGAGACTACCCTCTTAATTTTTTCCCTTGTGAGTCTCCCCATCCTTCCTTCTGGAATACTTCAAATGTTTGTAGAAACGTACATAGCAGCTGTTGAACGAAGTCACGAGCAAAAAGTGACTGGAAATCAAGTCATTTGATGTAAGAAGAACATGAGCTACACATACCCGCAGACATATCCGGGCTCCGTACGATGAGGAGTTCTGGCTCCACGATGATCATATCCAAAGAACAAAGCCCTGAAGACAACGTTTCGTCGAACATCCTCAAGTTCAGCTTCTCAGTTCCGGAATTTCGCATCACTAATCGAAACCTGAGCAAGTCCGCATGTATTCGCTCAGGGAAGCATACTCAAAAGAGTGGGAACCATCATTTCAAACATCATTCGGATTCCGATTTCAAGATGGATGTCGGTCGCTATCGGATCGCGGCTGCAATGTGGAGAACGAAGATGGAAATGGAGTCTTTCGCCATACAAACTCCTCAATTTCTCAACTAAATTAGTCTGCTGAAAACTCGAACGAATTTTGGAGAGGTTTCCAAGGGCAAAGTGCAGAAACGATACTTTTGAGTACCGCTCCTCCATGCTGTACCGAAATACCGACCCTATTATCCAAAAAAAAGCGAAAAACCGGGAGTTGGACAACTCCCGGTTTTCTCGAGCAAGCGGCCTCAGCCTTCAGCGATAGGCCTCAGTTTGGCCTCATTCGTACTTGAAGGCGGCATGAGATGGTCCTGGGAGATTTTCAAAGAATGATTATCGCAGATGACAGTTATTCCAGGACTCGTTCTCGCGGCACCCCGCCATGGGAAGATGTGTTCAGGGTTCAGGGTTGGCGCCAGATTTGGAGTTCGAGAACGATCAACGAATAAGATTCAGCTCTGAATACATTGTGCTCACTTAGACGCTGACAGTAAGGGATGCGATCGACATCAATATCTCCAAGGTGGACTGCGACATCGTCTTCGAACATTTCTCGGGCACTACATTCCAATCGCAAACGAGTCAAAATATCGAATCGAATGCAAAATGAAAAAGACATAAATTGGACTCCTTTCAATCGAATCACACACACGGAGCGGACCATTTCGATCCGATTGAGCGGAGGGTCCGATAAAGAAAATCGCAGAAAATTCAAACTTTGATGATCGAATTCCGGTGCAACAGAAACAGTGTTGATAATTGCCATGTTGGAGGGGACGAATCTGCGATCAGACTCTTGCGTTTTTGTTTTTCGTCCTTTCGGGAATCATTGATCAAACTCAAATTAATGAGGACGTCTGAAAGGTTATTGGATAGAAAGTGGTCACCAACGCGTTAATTCGCGCGTCATCCGATCGATCAGGCTTCGCTCTCCACATTTTCATGATTGTCGATTATCAATTTTTCATGGATTCAGCATGATTTTAGAACTCAGAATTATCCGATCAACCGGAGTCTTTACCAATTGACCGGATCGATTCCCCTGGAGAATCGACCTTCGATCCAAGTACTCGCATGATCCGATGCACCGATTAAGCGGAGTCCATTGTGAAACGATTTGCGGCATCGAAAAACCGGTGTTGGATACAAGATACGGCTGGACTCGGAAGGTGAATATCTCAAGAATATACCACGTTCCTGGATCGCGATTGATCGTTTAGATTAGGGACGGCTCACCGAAACCAAATCCATAGTTCGCTAGTCTCGAAAGCTTCTTTAAGCACGTAGATTCAACTTCCATTCGGTCATCCCATTCCTCAACCGCCGACCAACCCAGAAGCTCCGATGACGGAACACAAGTCACGGAAAATTCAGGGTTTCGTGAACAGACATTTGAATTTCTCCTTCGACTCCTCATTGCAAGCTTTGGGAAATCATGCTTGTGCGATTGAAGGAGCACAGTAAACCCAATCAAATTCAATTTATGCATTGTTTCCTAGAATGCAGCGTTCTCGGGAAAGTTGGGATTAATACGTAGGTGGCACCCTGCCAGAACCGGAGCGATGCGTTCTAAGAAGGACACACGTGCGACAGATCGTTTTGGATTCCAAGAGGGGAAAGCATTATTCGACTTCAGAAATTCGACTCTACTCGGCGGATCTCATGTGAACTATGCATTCAACAACATCGAGGAAGATAAATGTTGACAATTGTGGATAACGGCGCCAGAACATAAAAAGTTTTCCCGCCTTCGTTCGTTTCAAGACCGATTAGCGACCATGCCCATTCGTTAAAAAGAAGCAGCACCCACAACGCAACGCACGTCAGAGGCTTTCACGTGCACGCACAAACATACCCGTGGTTCACGCGTATCATTCAACGGCGCGGCGTCGCCAGCAATCGAACCTTCTAGCATGACCGCGATTCGAGCCAACTCATGGCCACAAAGAAAAATGTTTATATTTTCGATAATAATCAAGCTTCGAGTCTCGACGGGCACGCACGTACTAATGAGTGATCATATAGAGTCCTCGAATGAAATTCATATGAATCTTTGGGCTTTCCGAACCTGGTCAGAAATAAACTCCTGAGTAATTAATGAAAACGTCTGAATAATTTACACTGTATTCTCGCATTTATTTCTACTTTATAATTGAGATTTTTGCTGGATTTCTTTGGAAAACGGAGGTCCGACGATCCGTTGGCAGTATTTACAATCTCGAAACTTTTGTGTTGAAGTTTTGGGTGGGAAATTTCCGAATGAGAAACTCGTCGGGTAGCTTGTCAATTTTTCGTAAGAACTTCGCAAGGATGGATGCACAAGAATGGTCGCGTCAATCTCACCGCACAATGTGAGATCGACGCCGGCGTATTTACAAAATGGAGCGGCTACACCTTTCCGACGTAGGATCGAATGATTTAATCGGGGGAAAACTTGGGACTTCCTCTCTCCAGGAACTTGTTCGGTTCACGGCACTTAGCCGCCGAACCCGTACAGGGTGCGACCCTGTCGTTTCAGCGCGTACACGACGTCCATCGCGGTCACGGTCTTTCGCTTCGCGTGCTCGGTGTAAGTCACAGCATCGCGAATCACGTTCTCCAGGAAAACTTTCAGCACTCCTCGGGTTTCTTCGTAAATCAGTCCTGAAATACGTTTGACGCCTCCACGACGAGCTAGACGACGGATGGCGGGCTTCGTGATTCCTTGGATGTTGTCTCGGAGTACTTTTCGATGACGTTTTGCGCCTCCTTTACCGAGACCTTTACCTCCCTTGCCGCGGCCAGACATGATTGACGCACAAAATTTCACGAATCTCACGCACGAAAACACGCTCGTCAGACTGGTCGTGTGGGCGCTTCTATTTATAAGCCACCGGAGCACCTCGAGGAAAGGGACACCGAATGTCGCCTTTGCGCATGCGCTCTAGACCACCGCTTCATTTTCTTTGCGTTTCGCCTCATGTGCAGCTGCAATCGTGTTCGTTGTCAGATTCTCCAGAACCACGAACTGTCTTTAATCGATTCTGCAGGCTAGCCAGAAAGGGGAAGAGACACAAGTCTGGTTTCAGAGAATTTCAAGGGGGTCACAATCAGCGCCCATGCTAGCAGGAAGTCTGAGAATTCTGTGACGCATACATGAGCTGAGAATCTTCTCAGGATTTTCGACAAAAGGAGGGGATCCTGGAGGAGCTCCGAACAAATTCCGTTCAGTCATCATTCCCATGACGCGTCCCAATGACTGTCGCTTTTAGAGGGGTTTCAACCTGAGTGAGAAGTTGCGAAAAATCGACGACCAGTTGGAAGAGCTCCGGGATAGCGTTGCTATAGGAACGACGAGTTTGCGAGTCATCAACCTCAGGGACTGAGCGGTTGGCAGTTGCAAGCTGCGCTGCTCGCAAAGTCGGTAGGGTGGAGACCGAGAGAATCCCGAGGCCTTTGTTGGGAATTCGTGATTGGTTGACCGCTTCAGGTGAAAAATTGTACGCGAAGACATCGAATTTACACAATACTAATGTTAGGTGACATCATTAGCGCAACCTATGAAACCCAAACGCTGGGAAAACTGGAATTCTGATGAATTTCTAATCGCTCAGCTGTGTCTATTCTTTGCTAGGGATCATTGCTCCCGTCCGCTAGGCGGCGTCTAAGTTGGTCACCCTGCTCGACAGCTTATCCAGCTGGACGGCTGCGGACCAAACCACGATCGGCGGTGACTCTCTTGTGGCGAACGAAAGGATTGAAATCGTCCTTCTGATTGCGAAATTCTGAGAGAATTGTTGAACGTCGACGGATGTTTTGTCGCCCAACACCGTGGGAAGGATTATTCTCGGCTATTTCGAGAGCGAAGGTTCTCCTGGCAGCAATGAATGAACGGGACTGCCCTGGAAATGTTCTCCGTGACATCCTTTTTATCGATGCGTTCGTTTAAATGTGATCCGATGCAGTTCCGATAACAGCTTATGTGGAGCCTGTCTAAAGCTTTTGCTCTTTCCGTGCCTGGTAATTAACATTGTTCTGTTGAGAACTGCAGCTTGCATCGCAATTCAGACTTCTTTTCGAATAACTATGGCGAATAGCTTCGTTTTATCGGTTTCAGCGGCGAAAGCAAAATTTTTCAGTCAAAATCCAATGAAATGTCTCCTGAGAACCCATATTTAAAATCGAAATTGGTAAATTCATCTCCGTTCGTTTGTTTGATATCTGGAATTCTCGTTGACTTTCTGGTCTCGCTGCTGCAGTCCAAATTGATGTTAGGTTCAGTTGCGTCGAGAACATTGGACATTAATCGGTATCAAACGGACGTTGCTGCCAAAAGCGATACTTTCTCACCAATTTTCACGACATATTCGAGCGACACATTTCCTCAAATGTGGCGTTTGTCACTTGATTACAAAAGCACCGATAATACCGAAGTTCGACTCGATGAAGCATCCAACCGCTACATTTCATTGACAGAGTATAGCGAGATCATATCACAAATACGAGCGCTGGTTGAAACTTCTTAGCGACATTAGTGTAGTCGATAATTCAACCTCAAAATCTATTCAAGCTCCACCAGCGAATTCACTTCGAGGATTCAGACATTGTCAGGGGGAGCTCTGATTTGTCAGCATTCAGACGAGGTAGGCGAGCCGCCTTGCTTCCCAAGCAATGATGACGACTGCGAGGGGAAGCTCGAAGTTTGCGTCGCTTCTGACATTCCGAGCGATGAAATGTGAGAAGAACGCGATCTCAGTCGGTCATGGTGGTTTACGGACCTACGGTTCACGTTCCTCGAAACGAGCGATCCAAAACCGGATCATTGCAAACTGAATGCTCAAGAAACTTCACGAATATCGATTGTCCAGGCACGCTTCGATTAAAGAGAGATACAATGCCTACTGATCGAGTCCAGCCGAGAATGGTCTCGATTCTCATCATGACCCCAGAATCAATTTCTAATTCGGAAATGTGTCTCCGATCGCAACCGCGCTCTGTTTTCAGGAAGATTCCGGGAGAAGTCAATGACTGTCTGCTTTCGTATTTATAGTCGAGCGGAGCACCTCGGTGAAAGGGACACCGATGTCGTCGTGGCGCATGCGCATCGTGTGGCAGCTTTGTTCACATCTTTTTGAATCGAGCTTTCCACGGGGACCTGCGGATGTCTCCAGCAAACCCGAAATACCGCTCGTCAGCTCGATGGGAAGCCTGAACTTGGATTTGCCTCGATATTCGAGGACCCAGAAAAAAATTTCAGGAAAAAATTGTTTCATGAGCCTCCCGGAAATACATTGATTCGCTTCGATCACTTTCATCTGAATCCCAATTCTTGAGATTCGACTAGCAGCTTGGAAGAGACCTGGTTAGCGTTGCTATAGGAACGAGGAAATTTGTGAGTCATCAACAGCGGGAAGCTGGAAGTTGGGTGGCTAGCAAGGTGGGTGGGGTGGAGTCTGAGGATCACCTGAGGTTCGGCTTTGGCGACAGTAAAACCGCTTCCGGTGAGAAATAATCCATGAATTACAGGAAAATATCGCTACGAAGGAGTCGAGCGATTCCATACCTAAGAACTGTGACCTAGAATGAAAGGGACATGAAAGATTTCAACGAGTTGTAAGATGTTCAGCTGTGTTCATTTCTCGCCAGGGGATCATTGCTCCCGTCCGCAAGGCGGCGCCCGCGTCGATGGCAGTGCCCGGCAGCTCGTGTGGCTGAAAAAGGACGCGAGCAGCCGCGACGCTTCGATAGTGAACGAACGGATTGAATTCACCTATTCAAAAACAAATCCCTAGAAAATAATATTTCGCCTTAAGCGAGGAAGCTCTTGTCGAACACTTGGCTCGGAACTTTGCGGAACTTGGGGGCGTGAGAGCTACGCTACGCTTGGATAAAATTTCGCCGAGTCATCTTGAAATACGAATTCCATTTCGTCTGGTTCCATCTTACTTTTCCTAAGTTCTGCGAAAACGACAGTTTTGCAAGTTCACTTCTTTGTTCTCAGAACGAACACGACATTCAGTTTTGTTTTCAGCATGCCAGTCAATCGGTGAAGACGAGCGTTGCTATTGGGAGTCCAAACAGCCTGTTGTAGTACTTCCCTGCCGGCAAGCCCGTAGACGGAAAAACTAAGAAGCAGCAAAGTTCTAGGTCGAGCTAATCTGATTCATTGGAAAATACAGCGGCGAAAATATACTCCATTATAAGTTAGGTTTATTCACGCTCGGCACTTTTATTTTTCTACAAGTTTTTGTCACAATTCGCGGAGATACAGATACAGCATCCGCTTCTTGTTTCGACGACAGCTCAGCGGTAATTCCGAGATCCCGATATTACGGCCGACTGAGCGTCCGGAGATCGCACACAACACTATCGGTGTCAACACTTTTATTTTTTCTGTTTTTGTGGATGGTCGCGTCTATTTCTTAAGAATCACAAAGTTCGCTCAGGCTCGCGCACTTCCACTGGAACTGATTTTCTTTTTCGAAGAGATGAGCGTCAGGGCCTGCACGAATGGGCCTCTGCCGCGAAGATTATTATCGAATTAAAGTTTTGAAGGAGATTTGGGTTTATGAGTTGCACGGTGAAACGCTCAAGAAGGCGGCGGCAGATCGTTTGCCATTCGACGGCACACGATCTCACTTGCTCGATGAGTAGCTTCCTGACTACTTGGAGGACGTGTATTTGGTGACGGCCTTCGTTCCTTCGGACACGGCGTGTTTCGCCAACTCACCGGGTAGCAGCAACCGGACCGCGGTTTGAATTTCCCGTGACGTGATCGTCGATCTTTTGTTGTAATGCGAAAGCCGGGAAGCCTCAGCTGCGATTCGCTCGAAAATATCGTTCACGAACGAGTTCATGATCGACATCGCTTTCGACGAGATCCCGGTGTCCGGATGAACTTGCTTCAACACTTTGTAGATGTAGATCGAGAACGATTCCTTCCTCCTACGCTTCTTCTTCTTTTTGTCGGTGGCCCGAACATTCTTTTGTGCCTTGCCGGCCTTCTTGACGGCTTTTCCACTTGGTTGGGGCGGCATCACGGAAGCTTTCGCGAACACAGCGAAGATGGAAGCCACTGGCGCGGCGGTCCTATTTATGAGCTGGCAGCCGGGAGAAGTTGCCTCAGACGCCTCTCCAGCTGAGAGAGGGAAACGACCATTTTGCCCGACCGCTGCGCTATAAGAGCGCCATTTTGTGTCATGACTGGCGATTCCCGTGATTGTGTGCGAGACGACTGTTAGTGACCAACACTTCCATCAACAAGCCGAATCATCATGTCTGGACGCGGAAAGGGAGGAAAAGCTAAGACCAAGGCAAAGACCAGGTCGTCCCGTGCAGGACTCCAATTCCCGGTCGGTCGTATTCACCGTTTGTTGCGCAAAGGCAACTATGGCGAGCGAGTCGGGGCCGGTGCTCCCGTCTACCTGGCCGCTGTGCTAGAGTATCTCGCCGCCGAAGTATTGGAATTGGCAGGAAACGCTGCGAGAGACAACAAGAAAACTCGTATCATTCCCAGGCATCTGCAGCTGGCAATCCGTAACGACGAGGAGTTGAACAAACTCCTTTCAGGAGTCACCATCGCTCAAGGTGGTGTTCTGCCAAACATTCAGGCAGTGCTGCTGCCCAAGAAGACCGATAAAGCTGCGGCTTGATTCGACCACGTTCGAAGGATCTCAAATCGCTAATCGATCAGTCCTACAAAGATAAATCTCAGCGGGGCACACGTGTCGTTCCCGGATGGATATTTGAGTTGATCACCGTTCTTCATCGTTACTCTTCGTCTTCTCGACTTCCGAACGCGAGCCGTCAAAAGCTTAGTGAAGTGTTCGGCAAATTGTGAGCTTCGACTATCTGAAAAAAATGGGAGCAGACAGGAGACGAGAGATCCGTTGTTGTGATACGAGGAACGGTGGATTCGACTAATTAGCGAACGGGTCACCAGTCTGCGAAAATCGAAAAAAAAAACTAACTTATGAAAGAAGAGTAATGTGCTGCTTGTGAGCAAAGTCCCGAAATTCCGGGAAGAACTGGCTAGCTTTTCCAACAACGGGGATAATGTGAACCCTAAACATACAATGCTGAGACATGAAAAACCTCATGTAAATAAACCCAGATCGTGTCTCCAACAATAAAGCTCTGAATTGTACTGAACGAATGCCTCTCGTTTTGATTTAACCTTCAATAGTTCGGAAAATGATGAATGTAGGCAATATCGAATGCGAGTATCGGATGCTCGATTCCTGCTCATCGATTTTGGATTCGATTTCCAGTAACCGACGCTTGTTGTGTTTCGCAGGACTCGAGTTGGGCAAAAGATCCGAGCTCAACTTCCTCAGTGTAGCATGAATCAGATGGCCAAGCTTAGATGTTACTAGCTCTGGAAAGCCTAATCACTGAAACTTCTGTGAAACCCCCGAAATCGAATGTGCGGAGAGCTTCTCTCTCTTTCCGAGTCTCGGGATATGATGCTTCTGAAGATGAATTCTAGCTCGTTATTGATTTCGTACGGAAGTTCACATGCTTTCGGCTGGATGAATTCCATAATTCATCCGCTATCGCTGACAATTGGGTGGTCGAATTGCTGACATCGATAGCGCCGCCGCTGCCGGACGTAGCTCGTTTGATGCCGACAGAAGCACATCACGCTCAGCAGCGCAGTTCCATCGACCGCAATGTTGCGAAACATCATTGTCTGTTTTTTTCGTGTCAGAGAATTTGATGAGAAGATTCAGAGCTCCTTATGGGTTACTCGATGTCACTCATTCTCATGACAACGGTCGCCTGTCAACAAACGTGACAGTGTTGTCTGAGAGGTGTTGCAGTACATTCTCGATTCGAGAGATATAGCGATCCCTCTGGGCGGTCCTCAAGTACAATAACGAGGCGTTCATCATCATACATATTGCTAAGGCATCCGATAAATGCAAAACTTGAATCGACGGCTTCCGTCGTTTTGAGAATTTTAGAGACAGAGCAGACGGAGGACCAGGGGCAGTTTTTTTCCAATTCGACAAAAGCATTCTACGGAATTGAAAAACGAATGATCCCCACTGTTCCTCATTTGAGAAACCTCCGTGGAAAACTTCCAGTCAGACTCCAAGTTAGCTATATTTATCACACGAAATCCAATCTGATGGTTGTTTACACACGTGCCTACTTGAAGCGACACTCTGACGTCACCGCCAAAGTTGTGACTCAAAAACCACAGAGTATCCTTCCATCGGTGGTTTGGTCCAGAATACGGTCAGATGCCATGGGTCGTTCTGGTTCAGGAGATCGAGCGTCGCTCCTTATAGCGGCATCACTTCTCTGTCGATCGCTGAAAGCTGCCTTCGCTTCCGTGTAGCGCTCGGAGGAGGGCATGCGAAGCTGCAATGAAATCGTAATACGGACCCACGAGTAATATTCATTGATTGCCACAGCTGCATGGAAAATTTGAGGAGACTCTGGCTTGGTCAGAAACTAAATGTAAGAATCGTTTTTCCCGATGAACTTGTGGACCATGCCGACAGCGATGCTATTGTCCATCAAGTTCCTCATCAGCTGGAGAAGTTCCGGCATTGGAAGCATGGATCGAGATGGCTGTTGGATCGAGAGTGAATTCAAATATTTGTTATGGCCGTCGGGAACTCCGTCAAGCCAACTCCGCAGCTTCAGTGACTCGTACGCTTATTGATTCAAGGAGTTTCCACGAAAACAGAAGCTGCCTACTTCCTAGAACTTCCTCAGATAAACGAATGATAGTCGATCTCTGCGCCGCGACTCGAGTTAACAGAAAACTACCGTGCCAGATTGTCCATTCGGCGACTGGGTGTATGCATCAAGATCAGGACGCTGGAAGAGAGAAGGGAAGCTTTCGAGGCTTCTATCTTCCCCCAGCATCGAATATCGAAGCTCTGTCAACGACGCATATGATCAGAGGCCTCACAGACGCTGTTTTGCTCAACCGTCCCAGTAGCTCCTCGGCCGCGTGCTCGAAAAATAGAAAATACAGCAGGGAACTCCTCTGTTCACGGAAAAAGATGATGCTCGGTTCTACATTACTCTAAGCAGCGTCACGAGTAATGTTACATTGTCCAGCTTTTGAATTTCGCGCCTGCCCAGAACGGAGCGATTGTGTACTGCTAAGACGGCGCAACTCTTCGTTTCCCGACAAACAAGACACAGCCGGCGGTGTTCGCGAGCCCTCTGCTAGCCGCGTTGAGCTTCGTTGTCAATACCGGCTGGCGAAATCTCTCAATAAGATCTTCAGCCGAGTGTTCTAAGTTCCAGAAGAAAGTGAGCAAAATAGGCCGCCGTGTACTGAGCTGGTGCCGAGGCGCGCTCTCCCGCTTCAAGAGACCTAAACCTACGAATTCGAACGTGTCACCAACTCTTCGCAAAATGATCAACGTTGAAATGATTCAGAGCGAGAACGATAAACGTCTGTATCGTCTCATCCAGCTGGATAACGGTCTCCGAGCTTTGCTGGTGTCTTCAATAAACTGTCTCGGCTCCGGATGCTCAGCTGGAGAAAGTGACGATGAGTGGGGGAGCGTGTCAGGTGAGTTCTGGAGAACAACTCCATCGATGTCAAACTGCCGAAAGACCGGCTGTGAAGTCGTCCGACTCGCCGATTCAAAATTTACAAACTACGAGTTGAGATCTCGAATAATAAACGAAGCTTCGATTCGCGCCGAGACTGACAGGTGCGCGCGAGAGAAAATTTTACCCCTCAAGGAGACTTCGGAATTCTATGAAGTTTCGTGAGCGAGTTACAGTTTCGAAGACTGATTTAGTCGATGTTTTTTTCTCTCGAAAGATCACACCGAGCACGTTAAGCAACATGAATTCCCGGAGGGGTTTTGTGAGAGGCCGTTCTCAAATTCCCGACCGTCTGAGCAAGCAATAGTTCCAGGCGTAGTTAATTTGATATCTCAAATGCCGGAATTCTCTTAACGGAGTGTGACGTCAGGCACATTCATACAAGCCTCGTCACGGTCGATCAAAAGGAGTTCATCGGAATGAGATGTTTCAGGAGATGAATCGTCCATGGCATCGTCAGAGACCGAAAGCGATGATGGAAGCTCGGACGATGAATCCACGGCATCGATGAAGGAGAAAATGTCGGCGGCAGCTCTTGCCGTCCGCTGCGGGAGCTTCCAGGTAAGCGTCGTGAACGAAACCGTGAATTCATCGAGAAGTCTTGCAAGTCCGAATCCTGAACGTTCGATACTCTTTCAGGATCCTCCACATTTGCCAGGATTAGCTCATTACCTGGAGCACATGCTGTTCATGGGCTCGGAGAAATACCCCATAGAGAACGCGTACTCTGACTTCTTGGCCAAACACGGTGGCCGAGACAACGCGTTCACGGAGTTCGACGCAACCGTTTTCCACTTCGACGTCAACATGGGAGCGTTTCCCAAAGCCTTGGACTTGTTCGCGAACTTCTTTATCAGCCCTCTGCTAAGAGAAAGCTCTCTGGAGAGGTGAGACGACTTCCCCGCAGCCTGGAATTTTCGAACGAAGAATAAGTGTCCCACGCTAACTCTCTGCGTTTCTCCACAGGGAAGTTCAAGCCGTCGAGAGCGAATTCCAACTGCAGCAAGTGAGAGACGAATGTCGAGTTCCAGAAGTGTTAGCCCGCCAAGCTGGCCCGGATCACCCACTGGGTGTGTTCGGCTGGGGAAATCTGAAGACGCTGTGGGAACTCCCGAGAGAACGGGGTCTCAACATGAGAGAAGAACTTCGCAATTTCATGGATAGTGAGTACCATCTCAGCCATGGTTCTCTGTTCGCTATATCTATCTTCGAAATTCAATTTTATCGGAACCTATCTCCCTGTTGCGTCCTCCTTTCGAGATTAAGGTTTAAAATCTTTCACAGGTTATTATTCCGCGGACAAGATGACACTCTGTGTCCAGTCGAAGCACACCCTCGACGAACTGGAGAGTTTCGTTCGCGAATCGTTTTCTTCTGTACCAAAACGAGAAACGAAACCTTTCGTGTTCCCCAAAGGAATTCCGTTCACCGACAATCCCGACTTCTTCAAACTGTTCAAAGTCGTGCCAATGAAACATGACGTATCACTTTCACTGTACTGGCCACTGCCTCCTCAGAAACCTCACTATAGAGAGAAAAATTTGGACTACCTCGGCTACGCCATAGGACATGAGGGTCGGAACAGCATACTGGATTTACTGCGCAACAAACAGTGGGCGATAGAGCTCGAGGCGGGTTGTGAAGAAGACAGTTTCAATTCGAATGAAATGTATTCGATGTTCGAAATCAGCCTCACTCTAACGGAAGAAGGAGCGAAGCATCTCGGAGAAGTGCTCCGCTACATTCATCAATACATCGCGATGCTTCGTAAAAAAGGTCCACAGGAGTGGTTGTGGAACGAGTTGAAAGGCATAGCAGAGAATGATTTTCGTTTCGAAGAAGAAATGTCTGCTCACAACTATGTGTCGGAACTCTGCGTTGCCATGCAGGATCTCCCTCCTGAACACTACCTCTGCGGCTACGAACTCTACTTCGACTATAACCCGGAGCGCCTACAAAGTCTCATGGATTTGTTGACCCCTGACAAGTGTTGCGTCATCTACATAAACACCGAATTCCAAAAAGAAACGAACTTATTCCCGTTGAAAGAGCCGTACTTGGGCATTCCATACAAAATCGAGGACTTCTCTGATGAGTGGCGGAAGCTATGGATCGACGACCCCGAATTCCAGAAGTGTTTCGAGCTACCAGAACCCAACACGTTCGTCTCGACCCATTTCGAGCTCGTCAAAGACCCGGAGTACGCCGACGAAACCTATCCATCGGTGATCGCCACCGGAGGAAAATCCAAATTATGGTTCCGAAAGGATGAAAAATTCAAAGTGCCCAAGCTCCACATCAGTACACACTTGGTCACCAAAGCTGTCCATAGCGACGTAAACGCTGTCGTGTGCACGGGTATCGCCATTGAAATATTTGATCAGGTTCTAGCTCAAATTTTCAACTACGCCGAGATGGCATCGCTGTGCTGTGACATCTGTGATTCGGACACCGGTATCGCGCTGATCTTCAGCGGCTTCAGCGAGAAGCTTCCGCTGCTGTTCGAGACCGTTGTGGATCGATTGGTCAATTTGGAGTTCAGCGAAGAGCAGTTCCGCACAATAGTCCAGGACATTCGCAAGACCTATTATAATGCTCTGTATTGTGTCGGGTACGCCGATGAAATCGGAAGCATAATCCTCCGGAAGGATTACATTCCGCTCACCGAAAGAAGGAAAAAGATCACGTCCATCGTGAAGCAGGACGTCTCGGATCAAATATTGAAAACCTGCCGAAGTTCTTTCATTGAAATGTATGTACACGGTAACGCAACAGCAGAACAAGCTCAAAAACTCGTGAATCTCATCGAGAAAAAGTTCGAACCTTCACCGACCGACAAAGTTTTCTACCAATCGTATGCCAAGATCGAAGGCAGCAACTACATCAGATTCCTCGCCCTGAACCCAAAAGATGAAAACTCGCGTATTATAAACTACTACCAACACGGCCCAGTTCATTTGAAAGAGGGTACCCTGTTTCAATTACTTGAAATGCTGATTGATGAGAAATGCTTCAATGAATTGAGAACAAAGCAACAAATGGGCTACGACGTCTCGTTTCGAATGACGGATTTGCGGGGCATCGTCGGCTTTGCGGTCTCAGTGTCACCGCAGGCGTCCAAGTTTAGTTTAAGCCATGTCGATGAGAGAATCGACGAGTTCATGACGTCGATGGCAACTTTCATCGAGAACCTCACTCAGGAAGAGTTCGACACAGCGTGTGAAGCTCTGGTCCAGGTGAAATCTTGCGTCGATCTCGCCATGGACGATGAGCACAATCGAAACTGGAGTCAAATCCATTCGTTCGATTACTGTTTTGATATACTCCAGCTAGAAGTACAATTTCTCAAAAGCCTTAAACTCGCACAATTCCTCGGGTGGTCTCGCAGAGTTTTCAATCCCGCCGGGGAGATACGCAAGCTTTCTGTGCAATTGGTTGGATATGGAGAGAAAGCATTGGAAGAATGTGTTGGAGGTGATGAAATTTGGAAGAACCATCTAGAATCATCGGAAACAAGTCTTGAAGAAGATTCTGAGATCCCTCCCATGAGGATCCTCCTTCCAAAGGAACCTAAAGGCAAGAACTTCATCACGGACCTTGAAGAATTCAGAGCTAATCTGGAGTACTACCAAGGCCAATACCGTGATCCCCATAAGAATGTTGATTTCTGAAGCTGCATGACATGTGGCAAGAGCTCCGAGGTCACATCTGAACATCAATCGCTGAGTGATTGACTGCATTTCGTGATATTTGGTTGATTCGAAGCTCATTACAACTCTCGCTGTCACGTGACATGAAGCCGTCAGAATAAATTATGTGTCTGCAATACAAAGCAATTTTTTTCTCTCGATCGTTCAAGAGGAAACATCTGCAAGCTAAGCAAGGTACCATGTCACCGAAGGCAGAACAAGTCCAAGACCAAGAACGCAAAAATGTTCTTCAACTCTTGAATCACACAACTTCCTTAGTTAAGAACAAACGAGGGTCATGTTCTTGCCGAAAGACTGGAGAGCATCCGGACCCTAACCCTGATCCGGAAGAAATTCAATCCCTCGGGGGCCTCGACCGACGGCCTGCTCATTGTCAACTCGGAAAAGATTCAAGAATGAACGACGAATTCCTTTGAGTGTTCGGGATGGGTGAAATTTATTCAATGAAATGAAATGTGATCTCGCTTGAACATACTCACAGTAGTTACAGTGGACTTTCGTACTCGTTCTGAGCGAAAATCGTAGAATTATTAATACATGGAAATGCTTAATGTAGACAACGCGGTGTAAGCAATCTAGCTAACAAGTCGACTTGAACTATTTTCTGCATTCCTCACGCAAAAAGTGGCTTTCTGCGACGGTAGATGTATATGTGCTTATACCAAATTTCCACGAAGCGGGACCATTTCGTTCTTGAATGGTGCGGAGAACACTCGTTTATAGTCATTTTTCCTAAGCAGCGGTTTTCGCTTTCTTGAAGGGGGTGCCTTTTCTCATGGGTGTTTTCTTTGTGGCCTTCGTGTTCGAGACCGGTGTCTTCTGAGGGGACTTCAGGGAGACTTTCCTGTTCTTGGGTGCGGGTTCTTCCTCTGCTTCCTCCTCCTCATTGTCGTCCTCATCACTATCCTCAGGAGCGGATCGCTTCTTGTTCTTTCTAGCGGATTGCACTTTGGGTTTGACATTCTCCTTCTTGAACTTGATGACTTAGTCAGCGGGAAGATCGCTATCCTCCTGGTCATCGCTTTCAGGAGCGGCTTCCTCGTCCTTTTCTGCTTCTTTCTGCTTCTTCTGTAGCTTCCGATCCTTCTTTCTTTCGTGTTGCTTGACGTTGTGCGAGATGTTCAGATAGAAGAGAGCGCAAACACACTCGTTCAACGTCAAGGTCTGTTGAGAAAGGAGTATCTTCTGCGTCTCAGCCGAAGTCCTGAACACGGCGACCGCTTCGATAGAATTACCCTTGTCCTTGTCTCCGAGGAGAACATCAACGCATCCTGGCAAACTCTTTTTGATTGTTTCGGCAGTGACGAATTTGGGACAGCCGTAAATTCTCAATTTACGACGATCAACAGTCGAAGGTGGGTGACACTGTCCGTTACCGTTCTCGTTGACGACAACTTCCTGGCCTCGAATCTTCACCACTCCCTTTTTCTTGATCTCTGCCAGCGCTCGGTCGGCTGTTTCCTAGAAAAACGACAGCGAATCAGTAAGAAATCTTTCCTTTCGTCTCAGGTTGGGCGAAGAGAAGAGAACGATGCTTCTGCCACACGTTCTGAACATTTAAATCAAAGACGTACCTTGTTTGCAAAGTTCAGGAAACCGAAGGTCGCCGGGAGTCCTTTCCTGCTAACTGGACGTCGGATGCTGCGGATGCTCGGATGTAGCTTCTTGAGATCTTCGTCTGTGGTGTCGTCAGGGAGCTTCCCGACGAAAACAGACGTGGCAGACATAGCTCGGAAATTCGCCGCAAACCTTCGAAGAAATTCCGATCTTTAGACATTGCAAGAACGACTTGGGGATCCTTCATCAAAGCCTCTTTATTTTGAGTTGTTACAGGAATATACAGCTCTCTCTCTCTCTCTCTCTCTCTCAAAATAGGGCTCTGAATCTTACATCTCTTTTTCTTTTTCGGTCAAAGGACCCACGGCTGAAGCTCTATCTTCGAACTTTTCCTCGGCCTTGGTTTCGGCTTTTGCCTCCTGTTTAGCTTTTTTTGCTTCGTCTTTCTTGAGAGCTTTAGTAGCGTCTTCCTTCTTCGCGGGCTTGGCCGGAGTTTCATCTTTTCCGTTCAATTTGGCTTTCTTCGCAGGCTTCTCCACTATTTCTTCCTCTTCGTCTTCCTCGTCATCCTCGTCGTCATCCTCATCGTCGGGATCGCTTCCATCTTCATCCTCGAGTTCTTCGTCCTCATCGAGGCTACCCAAGCTGACGTCCTCATCGACGTCGTCCTCATCAATGTCCTCATCGTCATCGTCGTCGTCCTCATCTGATGCTTCTTTCAGAACAACTTTCTTCTGAAATTCCCAAAGTACTCAGTTACAGGCTTCGTATTTGATGCCGTCTTCCACAGACCAGAGTCGCGCTCGATGTTCCGGCCGCGATGTTTGTTCGCCTCGACGCGAAAGTTTAGTACAAACCGTCCGCAACTAGAAGCCAGGTTCGAATGGTAACACGTGTGGACCACCCTCATCGTCGAATCTCAAATTGCAAAGTTTCTTGAGTTTTTTCGGCCCATGGAGTGATGCGCATCGAGGATACAGTAAAACATTCTAAGCTCTCGAGAACATCGCCTAACACGACCATGATCTGGCATCGAGCGTTTTGCCGGGCGGCGAAACGGCGCGCATTGCACTCGAACAATGCTCTCATTCGGCTTCGATATTTCATCGGCCGTGGCGATTCCAAAACGAGATCAAATCCATCCCTACCTGTTTCGTCGGGGCAGCCTTCGCTGGGACGTTCTTTTTAGTATTGGTCTTCTGAGGAGGCATCTTGTATCAAGAAGCTAGCGTGAAAACGATTCGAAGTTACAACAGTCTACACAACAACACAGCTACACCACGAGTTAGCAAGCAACAGCAGAAGCACGCACGCATTCGACGAGGGTGGCGGTGAAAGAGCCAAAGAGAGAGAACTGCCCGAACTCGCGACAACAACAACGGCGGCCAGCCGTGTTTCTATCGTCCGTCTCGTTGTGTGCTTTCGGCGGCGAATTCAAAACTCCCTCTCGTCCCTCTCAATTAGCTTGATCATTTAGCTCGCATTTTCAGAATGCGGGGCGTTTCTCGATCGGTGGGGTGCGAGAACTGAGGAGCTTGTCGAAGGCATTCGAGAACATTCACATGAGGGATGGGAATATCGAAATATTTCTATAATTTTCGCCTCAATGCAGCGTCCTAGCAAATGGTACGAGATCTGCTAAGATGACTCCTCATTTTCAAAAGATGGCAGAGAGATACCGAGACATGAGATACAGGACCACCTGACAATGGTTGGGTGTACAGTACTCATGGCGAAACCCATACACCCGGATAGGAGTGTGATGGTCACCGCCAAAGAATCTGGTTCAAGAACATCATCGATGGAGATCAGTAAAATCTTAGCCGAAATCTCCGACAGAACCGCCACAGGGGACGACTGCATCCCCGCAAGTCTAATCAAACGCCTTGAGGAGGACGGAGTGGATCACATCGTTGATCTAATGAACGCTGTACTCAAAGGTGAAGAACCCATTCCAGAAGACTGGAGAGAGGGTAGAGTATCGATGATCGAAAAACCAAACTCCGGCAAAGGAGTACTGGAGACATACCGACCTATAACGGTATCAACAGTACTCTACAGGATATTCACGAAGATAATCGCAGCCAGGATATCCGACTGGCTAGAAGCGGAAGAGATCCTGGGAGAAATGCAGAACGCATTCAGACGAGATCGACGTGGGGAAGACAATTTGTTCATATTGACTTCAGACATTGAGATCTCACGTTAACAGAACAAGGGAATGCTAGCATGCTTCCTGGACTGCTCGAAAGCATACGACACGGTCCCAGGTTTCCCCAGCCTCCAAGGTTTCCCATAGCTGGACCTGCGTATGGAGGAGCGCTGGATTGAGCTCGATCCTTCATGAGCTCCGATGGCGTTGGCGAGGCGTTCGGAGAGTGTCTGATCGGCATGGATCGATCGCCAGGGAACTGATCTTCTCGAGTTGATAAAGACAATATTGTGAACATCGGAAAGACAAAAATTGTAAAAGCCTCAATAGTGCCCTGTCTCGGTGATCTCCGCAAGATCCCAATCGATCTAGCATTGGAAGTATACGCAATTAAAGTGATGCCGATCATCAGATACGGTATGACCTGTATTTGTACGAGACTGTCGAAATCCGCAATGCTGAACCTCGACAAAAGCAAAACCTTGTATCTAAAAGCAGTACTGGGACTCAGCAGTTGTACTTCGAACACATTTGTGCTCGAGCTCACGAAACAGAAGAGTCTATGCGAGGACCTCAAAGAAATGGGCTACGAATTCAATGAAGAAACATGCAAGGAGTACGCCGAAGCTCGAGAATCCAAACAAACAGAATATCGCACAAAGAACTACCAAGACGGACCGGCATTCACCAGCAACGGCTTGAAAGAAGCGAACAGGTCCGACCGCAGGTACACATGTCGTGTCACATACCATGGATATCATCACAAGATTTGCACAGGAGAAGACTTCTTCACCGAAGCCAATAACAGCTGCTCCTGTTTATATTGTGGGGAACGAAACATTACTCGTCTCCATATCTTACAATGTACATGTTTCTCAAATCAATCCATGAAGAGGAGAGTGAGACTTCTATTGGAACAGCTGCCACGCGATGGCGAATAAACGATGTTATTATTATCATCTTCGATCGACGACCTCTTTGAAATCGAAAAACAGGCCGTAACTGGAACATCTACTATTACAGAATTCGGGGGCCGAACACTGCTCCCGAAGACTTCAAGTTTCCATGGTTTCTTCTTCGTTGTCTTCAGGCGATTCGATCTCTTCGGAATTGCCTACTTTCAATTCCTCACGAGGTATCTCAAGCGACCCTCTAACTAGATTGCAGCGATGTTCTAATTCGCGGATAGATGTTCTTCGAATTCTTCCAAGGGCTTGCATATCACTGAGTGAAATCTCGAGCCGTGACGAACATTGGCGCCCTGGAAATCGTGGTTGCTGCCGCTTGGATGATCGCCGCATCGCTCGCAAGTGTTGCTGAAGTCGACAAGGCCGCCGTTAGGTTGGCACTTGAAGTTTGGTACTTGAAGCAAAGAAAGAGGGGGACTCTGAAAACAATTCTTCATGGGTCCATTGGCCCTGGAGAGCAATGCACTCAAAGTCGTCCTCCCTTGAGATTCGGTTTCCACAAGGGCGTGCGCAGGAGGGGGGGGGGGCGAGAGGGCAAAGACCTAGAAAATGAACTTTGTCGTCTATTTCGAATCGATCCTTTTTTTCGCTTCCTCAACTCATCTCGAGAATTCAGCTAGACACGATCACGAGCCAAATTCTGAAGAAGCGTCACTCAAAATTCAGACTTCTTCCATACTCCGAGCATGGAAATTCCCGATTTAAGAGGTCAGACTTTCTGATCGATGGAGACAAGTTCTCTGAATGTTGAAAATCTATCTAGAAACAATCTGAGAGCAGAGATAGGGAAAATCGATTATAGGGGAAAACATGAAAAACTCAGAAGAGATATTCATTTATAATATGTATATATAAATCCACTCAACCATCTGATTATGCGCAATTCAACAAGATACAACGACAGACACAAACTATTTCACTCCGGCGGTCAGCTGTCATCCGAAATCTCCCAACTCCAATGAACATCATTTGATAAACTATCGCCATCTCGAAGATGAGCCTTGTCACCTTCAGCAGTGTGTCTCATTGGGCTCTGTTTCGCCTGGAACCGATAGAAACATACGCGATAGTTGTAAGCAGTAAGTTTTCTCCTTTCCGGAGACCAGGAAGGAAGATGCGTGATGCAAGCATGTGCCACAGCCGCAGCACAGTCTTCAAACTCTCTAAGAACCCGGTGTCTCCTTAACCCCCGCTTTCGGGCCGGGCAGCAAGAGAACCCACCTCCTGAATACTTTTGATGTCCTTCGGAGGATGAATGAATCTCCATAGAGAAGAGTACTTCTTAACTTGCTTCAGGTATACATGCCGAATCAGCTCGACGCAAGTCGGCCTGAGGAGAAACGGGACCAGGGTCAAGAATGATACGTCATCTTATTGGGGAAGAAGTCCTCCATGATCTAGATTCGATATAATTCCACCGGAAAGGCCGGAGTTTTACCTGTTCTCGGGCTCATATTGCAAACAGCGATCGGTGAAGTCTGTGAACGCTTCTCGGAAGCATTTAGAGGCGTTTAAAGAAGGGACAATATCACGAAGTTTGTAGAGTAGAACTTTCTCGGCTTCAAGTCCGGCGAAAGGCGCTTTGCCATTCGCCAATTCCAACGCTAGTATTCCCATGCTATAAATATCAGATGGACGGCCATAACCTCTGAGATCCTGAGCCAAAATCTCAGGAGCCAACCACGGCAGGTTATGGAGCGCGTGTTGAGACGGGAAATCGTGTGAAAGACCTTGAGCAATGGCAATCGAGTGCCTCATACCTGTGAACGATTAGAGACTTGAGCCAGTTGATTCTTCATTTGAGTGATCCCAGCAACGGAACAATCAACCGGACTGAGGGCTAGCCACAAAGATGAGAGAGTCTGTACCTGTAATGCTGATTCGACCTTTGTCATCACACAGCAGATGAGCCGCACTCAGGGCTCGATGAACGAGGCCGCAATTGTGAAGATACGTGAGTCCTATGAGACAATCGCGCAATACAAAAGCTACGGCCAGCTCCGGCAAGCCTTCCGGGAAACCACCTTCAAGCAGTCGAAATAGAGACAGGCTCGAGTATAGCCGCTGCACGATTAGCAGGAAATGACCTGGAATACGGAAGATATACGAAGCTCAGAATTTTCCCCGGCATGTGAAGCGTGGGAAAGAATCGTATTTCCACACTGAATGGTACTTTACTTGATGACAGTGTCAGGGAATGCAGAGAAGTGAGTCTCAAGTCATCAGATTGTAGGTTCACGCCATATTAGAATAGCAAATAATACTTCGAGGTAAATTACCGTGCACAAACGATCTGATGAGCCGCGCCACGTGAGCGTGTTCCAAGGAGCACAGCATGAGAACTTCTCTTTCAGCCTCAGCGAGCTCGTCGTACGAGCTGTCCAGATCGACGACCTTTACAGCGACTACCTGCCCTCCATCGATGGCAGAATACACACGAGATCCTCGAAAGCCGGAATCTGCGAATGAAGTGACAAATGAGCAGAAGTTTTTGGAGCAACTGGTTTTCAGCAGCCTCAGCATCGGCCGTGCTTGCTCAGAGCAGAGAAAAGGATCCTTTCAAGGCTAACCGAAACATTGTCACGTCACTCTAACCTCCGCAAGAGAGATCTCAGTCTTAACGTGCCGTGATCCCTTGCGGCAATTCAAGAGGTGAAGTAAAGGGGAAAAATCATTTCTAGAGAACTCTACCGGGATCGGTGAGCCAAGACAGTGATCGATACTCGCCTAGGAAGCGAATGTTTCCAAAAGTTCCAGGCGGGATTCCGGCGTCTTCGATGAGCATTGCGGCCAGCGTGCTACCGGGACTTCGACTCTACTCCTGGTCAAGCTTTCAAGTCCGTCGACGCTTCATTGGCGCGATAAATCGGTGATGGCGATTGCTTCCAGTTCAGGATGGGAATTTATCAGTGTTCGAACAGAGAGATTGCATCGGGATGCGGTCGCTTAATTGGTGGAGTTCGACGCCAACCGTCTGGCTAAAATACCGCTCTGAAGTGCACGAGATCCTTTTCACCACCACATCATGCTTGGCAAAACACGCCGGTGGATTTTTTGACCGCAGATCCTGAGGGAACCACTTTCGGAGGGCCACAGCTGAGACCGAGTTAGAAGAGAATGTTGTTGTCAACACAAAACCCTCTTCCGAGGAGAACTGTCTGGTTTTACGGCCGTTTCCGCCAAAATGTGTTTCGGGATATTTCGCCGAAAACCGCGATAAAGTGGTTTCTGATGAGTGAAAACTCAGATCGTCTGAATTTAAGAACTCTGAAATTCGAGACCCACAGTTCTGACAGAGTTGGGATTCCCAAAACAAAAAAATCATTCCGAGGTGATGCGAAGGATTTGAAAAAACCGCCAATATTCGCCTGGATATCTCAACGATGAATGGAAATGAAATTATATCGAATGGAAAAGAAACGTTTGCTGAACGAGAGAATGTATTTATGAGATAACTTTCTTTTTGATCATCTTCCCATGCGACTCCGTTCAGAGATTGACAAAGAGAGAGAAGTTTCTGAGGATGGGATGATCTCTGCTTAGAGAATTAGCAGATTTGAGGCGCTTTCGACGATGCTGTTCTCTAGCTTTTCACGCCGCTACAAGAATGTCACGTGCTCTTAAAGCGACACTCGTAATGATTTTCCATACCCAGTGCTCAACGTGCGGTGGCAAAGGGATACAAACTGAGAAGGGACGTACGCCTCAGCGCTGAAAGAATCCCCGACCGGTCTAGCGATTCAGAATGATGCTGATACGGGACTCCTCGTCTCGATCGTGGAATACACAAAAAACAATACCAAGATTACTGTCCAGATGTTGACGATGGTGAATCTTGAGGAACGACACATTCTCATCCACAACGCAACGACAGAGTCGCAGCTCGAGAGTTTGAATTCGCGCGGGCCCCTCTCAATGAGCACTCTCTCTCTGTCGATCTCGTGTGTCTTGGATCGCCATCATTTTTCGGCCGCGCGGCACTGGAGACTTCAATCATAACAAGCTGTACGAGCAATCTCATCAGTTAAAAACGTTCCATGTGAAACGTTTCTCCAACTATCTAAGAGGCCCCGATCAAATTCATTACCGAGATGTGAGTAGCTCGAAGGTTGTCATTTCTGACAGTAAAGTTCAAGACGTCTCCTTGATCGGTGCGAGCGAGAAGAATATCTAAGAAACCCTCTAGTGATTCGTACTCGATCAGATCCGGTTCCCGTGCGTGCAGAGAAACCTTGGACTCTTGGTTGACTCGGGGAATTAAACTGACAGCTCTATTCAGTGACATGAAGCTTCCCGTTACAGACTCAGATTGAGATGTCAGCCACCTCAGGCGCCGAGAGCGGAGAGAAACCTCCGTCGGAAAAATCTTCGCGAATGGAACGATTGAGAGCGCTGCAAATGAGGAAGGGCGAGGCCTCCAGACTGAATCATCGAGTGCGTATCACATGACTGAGCTAACCGTCCGAATTGTGAAGTTCCGGGATAGTGACTCTGCGGAGAACTCAAGAATATTCCAGCCGAATTCTGAGATATCTCATAAACTGATTTTTATTTGCAGGAAGTTGTGGAAGAAGATCGGAAAGCGAAGCTCCCGAAAAAATTCGAGGAGAAACAGTATTGGGCTCAGTACTCATTGGACGAGGAAAAAAAAGCCGCGCAGGCCAAGGAAGAAGGAAGGGACTACGATGTGAGTACAACAGCAGGATACCATTGTCGTTTTCCCTTTCAAGAATTCATCGAAGTTTTGACTGATTTCAAGTATTTTTACGAAATATTGAATTCTTGCAGATGGAGAAATTGCGAGGTGTCTCCGCCGAGGAAGCTGACCGTTTGGAACGTGCCAAGAAAAGGAAACGGAATCCAGACCAAGGATTTTCCTCCTTCGAGGCTGCCACGGCTCGACAATACCATTCTCTCGTGGATCAGATCAAGCCCGATATGGAGGATTATGAAGCTAAAAAAGAGAAGATGGGAGCAAACTTCTTCCCGACAGCCAATACGATGATCCACGGAACCCACAAAGATTCGCCACAAGCCCTGGAGAGGTATGTTGATTTCTCAGTCAGGATGATGGGATTTACCCTTGTGAAATCTGAGATATCAGAAGTTTCACTTGGTTAGACGGCCGTTCTTGCTGTTCCAGACTCTCCAAAGCAACCCATCAAATGGCAGCAAGGCGCGAGAAGTTCTCGCGTAGGAGAAAGTTCGATCCTGATGCGGATATAGATTTCATCAACGAGCGTAATCAACGTTTCAACAAGAAGTTGGAGCGTTTCTACGGAGAATACACAAAGGAGACGAAACTCAATCTGGAACGCGGAACTGCTTTGTAAATGTACACTTGCTCTACTCATCTATTCCGTGTCCGTATTTGTACAAACTGATGTAAAAAAATAAATATTTTCCGATGCATTTATGCCCTCGTGGTGGCAGCACTTTGGTTCCTAGAATCTAAAACATATTCGAGAGATCCATCTCCTTACGTACAAAAGAGCTTAGGGTTGAAAAGGACACATACTGTACGTCGCTTGGGGTAGGGATAAGGTGTCGCGAAGGGTGGCACAGTTCCAGGCTAATCGTGCATGTCGGACTGTTGTCGGTGATCTTGAGTCTTCGTATTTTCGTTAGACCTTGCCCGTCTACGACTCCACCCTCTGGGAATATCGGCTTGCAGCACATGCCAATTGATGACAACATTCACGATAGTGATCTCTACGTGAGTTCATTCCTCTCCACTGGTTTCCCTCGAATTCTATAGAGCGATAAAATGAAAAGATTCCTCCAAGGAGTTTTTATCATATTTTATTTATTTAAATTCCATCATTAGGACGACGTACTAAAATTCGAAATATTATCATAAGCAATTCGGATAGATATCCAGCGCCCGCGGCAGCTGCTCCTATCTCGGCTCGACTCTGTCATCCATGACCACTGTCGTCTCTTCCTGACTAACTAAATACAACGATCACAAGTCCATCGAGTCACTTAATCTTCCAGAAAGCAGCGCCAGAATCCACATTCCGATGACTTCGATAGCCACGGAATACTCGTGGAGCATCATTTTTTCCAACCTCGAGTTAAGCCTAGTGTGTCAATGAGGGATAGAACCAATCGCAGAAAGTCAAGGAGGATGCATGCTCAGAATCGACAATAACTTTTCTAACCGGTGCCTTCAAGGACTCCAACTGACTGCGAGAATCCCAATGGATCGAGCATGGAGTAGTAAAGGAGATTGAACAAAGACAAGTTCCTCACAAGCTCCACGAGACAACTCGAAACCTTCCACAAGTCCTTCAGCATCGTGCACGTGTCCCAGATATCAGATAATAGCTCCTCTGTCGACGGTGAAATGCTATGCTAAGCTAGATAATATTCCCTCCGGGCATTTAATACAGCAGAGAACGATTTCATCGAATAGCACGTTGAATCAAATCTGAATCACGTTGGTTGATCCGCCTGTCTCAACATATGGTCGACTTGGAGAGAAGTAACTCGTATAAAATAGAAGTTGCAGAGGACCGGCGTACAAATAGCGGCATCGCGCAGCCAGATGAAGAATCCCAGGAACGCTCGACTCACCTTTCTCGAACTTGAAGCCATAACACTCTCGACGAACCATGGATTGCAGCCACTCGAAAGATTGAAAAGAGAATAGACAGCATGTCTCCCGTCTACCACATTTATATGCTCAGAAAACTATAATTGAAGTTTTTTTCCATCGGCTCTGATTCTCGAACAGTCGACTAATCGTTCAACCGATTGGTTCATCTACCTATAAGATGAGCGCAACAATCCCTCGCAATAATCATTAGTATGCCTCCGTATGACTTTCCTTCTCTCTACATAGAAGATCAATTAAAAAACTCTCCGCATAACTCGTCTTATTCTCAATAAAGTTGTGGTTAAAGACAAAGGACTCATTGGACTCTCTTCAGCCTACCTACTTGTATCCCCAACTTCAGATGATTTCCAGTTCCGCAAGTTGCTTTCCATGCCTTTTTCGTCTATATTATTTATCAAAATCATTGTCCCCTTCAATCGCACTAACGCTACACTATTGTCATCACTGCTTTCACGAATAGTATCATTCATGGTATCCAAAAATGCACAACAGATTATTATCTATATCCTCGTAGAGTGCTGCAGAGCCACAATCACGCGCCCACACACACACACGCACACACCCACCCACCCAAACACAAAGACAGGGTTAGACTTCAACAACCGGGGCCTCCTTTGATGGTGTCAACTTTGCTCTAACTTTAATTCCACTCTCATCGCTTCATCCGATTCAATTACTATTTACTAGTGCTGACAAGACCCTGCTGATAGAATCGAATATCGAGATAACTGGACAGAGACGCACAGGAGACGATGTCGATCTAGTGATGTCACTACAATGATAATATAAGCTTACTTTTCCAACCCGAAGCACGGAGCCCAGTTTCATGGTCGCATGATCGCCGTCGAGGAGACGAAGTAAACAGTCGATCACCTGATTGATCCTAGGACATCTCGAAGCACTTGTTACCCTCAGGTAATTAGAACTAGCACTGACTGCCTAACGATTTTTTTTTGGTTTTTCAAAGAATAGGGCGAAAATAAAGGAAATTTCTTTCATAAACACATGCATAAATTGACAGAAAAACTCTCGGGATAGCCGACGTAGGAAACTCTCGCTAGAAACAGCTCAATTAGTTATGACCGCTTGTTCCGTTGTTGGATGGTTATATTGGCTCATTCTTTTCACACGTTCACTCACTTACATAATAATTCGTATATACTTATGTATATCGCTCCTATGTCGGCACAATACAACCGAATCATCGTCGTTCTCGATCCTTTCCCGCTCA
This sequence comes from Neoseiulus cucumeris, assembly GCA_021527715.1. Classification (NCBI taxonomy): domain Eukaryota; kingdom Metazoa; phylum Arthropoda; class Arachnida; order Mesostigmata; family Phytoseiidae; genus Neoseiulus; species Neoseiulus cucumeris. The sequence goes on from JAJSRV010000017.1 coordinate 731,107, forward strand.
TACAGCAACTCAATCATGGAGGAGATTAGCTAAAAAAAAAAACGGAACAGTCTCTTGGAGAAATCGTGAGCTCGCCAACTCCAGAGAGCGGCTAGCACCGGTTAAAGCTGTTAGGAGAGCCCGCAGCCTGATTCTTCGAGAATGTAGATGGCTAGGGTTTACATTAGTGACAACCATGTAAAAAAAAGTCGTGAAGACCGATATGTTTTCCTCCTTATCGCGACATCCTCTAGACATGTCCTCTCGGAACACCGTCCTGACAGGAGTCACTCGCGAAAACAGGAAGGAAGACCCTTTTCGACACCCCGATATTCATCCAATGTGACAATCAATGAAACCACTCGACCTACCTAGGTCTACTTAACTAGCAAACGATGCGTCAGTCAGTCAGTCTGTCTGTCTGTCTATGTAGGAATAAGTGTTGATTTTCTCGAGTGACAATAAGTTCTGTAGGACTCGGCGCAGCGATGAGAGAACAAGTAAAACGGGAAACAGTGTCAATCAATCAATGAATCAATCGATCGATCTATGAGCGCGACACCGTTTTCCTCTACTATGAGGAAGACTAACGGCGAAGCGTCGTTCAAAGACCGGCCACTCACTTTTGTTCACTAAAAAAGTTCAGTGGTGGCGAAGTTGGGAAAAACTCGACGTGAAGTTGAGAAGGAACAACAGGGAAGGCATTTGTGGTTAAAATAGTTAGATAGGCTGATGATTTCGCAAGGAGATTATTATTATTATTATATCATCAACTATATCAGGCGAACCGTGACAGACTCGTCTTATGTAGGTTTTTTTTTTTGTTTGTAAAGGTTTTTCTCTCGTTTTTGTTGCTAGTTCAATGTTGTATGTTTGTTGTAGTTGCTTGAAAAAGATGTGTGTATATACTGAACTACTTAGCAATAATATTATCAACTTTTACTCCCTCAACACAAAACAGACTGCGTCAAAAAGCGGCGCAGCCTTCGATTATCACTCGGTGTCTCAACTTCAACACGACGCTTCATCTTTACGCTTCATCACTATCGGATCATCATCTCCATAATATGCTTTTCCCTCATCTCCATCGGTCTTCGGATCACACTCTGTCTTGGTTTATGCTGCATTTGTCCTCATCTCACACCGGTCGACATGCACGCACGCGGTCACGCAGTCACGCAAAACTTTCATTTGACCCACTGTCATAATTCTCCCTCGCCTTTGCATTTATCGATGGTTTTCACTCGGGACGTCGGTTCGCTTTCTTCCCTACGGCTGGTCCTGGAATCTGATCCTGTGACTGGTGCACATGACGCGGAGGCTTCTGACTAGCAACACAGTTCATGGAGACGGCGTCCTCGCTGATCATGTTCTTGACATCCACCTTTCCTTTGACACCAACGAACGAAGGCAGGAGGAACTCCAAGGAATCATCATCGGATCCGTGAGATCGGGTCCCGTTCCTACCGCCACGTTGTCCGTCCTTCTGTCGCGACGCTACTGGGGGCCGACGATTGTTCCGCTGCGCGGAGTCTGTCCGATCTCGTTCCGGTCGACCTCTGGGAACGGGATTCGGAGGTTCGTCGTTCCGGTTCCCGTTGAATTCGTCTCGCCAGTGGTTCCGATACGAGCCCGAGCGACGAACCTGACCATCGTACCGATTGTATTCGTCCTCCCTCCTCGGCGAATTGAACAATCGTTGCCGATTGTCTCCTCTTCGCACAGCGGAATTCTCTCGGGAAGTTCCTTGATTTTCGAAATCTCCTCCCCTGAAATCACGCTGAGAACGCTTTGGCCGGTACTGATTCGAGCCACCGTGCTCCGGATTCGAGTACCGGCGATCGTCTCTCGGAGGACCGCGGTAGTTGGGGTTTCCACCTCGATAGCGTTTGTCAGGAGTCTCACTCCTTCTGTCGTGGTCGTATCGACCGTTCGAGCTCTCACGGTAGTTTCTGTCGCGTCGGTTGTTCGAAGGGTAACGTTGATTGTCTCGATGTTGGTAAGAGTCTCTGTTCCGTCCGTCTCGATGGGCGGGATTGTTGTTGTTGACTTCGTGAGCCTTGTTCTGAGCGTAGCGGTTGTCAAGGTTAGGCTCGTGGATGCCGTCAGCTCGTGAAGCCATGGCGTCCACGGGATCTGGAGCAACGTTGTCATCCGTTGTAGCTTGTGCTCGTTGTTCCTCGGTGACAGGCTCGTACCAGAGACCCGCGTCGGACACCGACTCAGCTAGCGGCACGGGTGTCGTCGACGTTTTCGGGTCGGTTATTTGAACCTCCTCGATGAGCTCGGTGATCTCAACAACTCCGTGTTCGGTCGACTCGTAAGCCGTCTCAACGTGGCCGTTGTCCAAGTGGCAGACTTCCGTCTGCGAGAGGTGATCATCATTTGCGTATTCGGGGATAGGTGTTTCAGGTCTCTGAGCTGCCAGTATGACGTCGTTACTTTGAGGCACTTGAGGAGCAACTGCAGTGTTTTCCAGAGGAGATGCAGTCATCGGTGAATGCGTTTGATCGTACGGGACGAATCGCTCTTGTGGAGCCATTTTGTACATGGAGTGCGAAAACATGTGGGGAGCCATTGGCATGTAGCCCAAGTTTGGCGGCGGTACTGACATGTCGTACGACATATGCACAGGTTCCATGCCATGCGGCATATACGACATCGGGGGGTGTACGAGATACACAGTAGGCTGTGAGTAATAGGGGTACGCCATGTACGGAGGTACGCTCATCGGCGGACTCTGCATGTACCTGTAAGAAAAACGGCAATTGTATCCATTGGATGTAGTCTGACTTGAATATGAATCGAGCGCATGTGTTGCCGAGTCACGCCGTCTCGGAAACTCCGCAATTTAGATATGGTGGCTTCACGGATGTTGCGATCGCGATCAAAGTAGAACGCGAGCGTCTGCCCACGAAGTCAAGAGATCGATGACAACGTTCAATGATCGTAAGGACGGGGGCGGAAAGAGCGATCATAGAGTTTTAGAACATCGGACGAGGCCGATTCAAGCGTTTTGCGAAGAAATAAAGTTTGTTAGCAGCAAGATGCGTTCATGTGGGTATTCCTTCCGGAGCCCTATGCCGTTCAATCGAAAGTCTATCTCATCATAAAATCACTGAAGCTAGAAGACTATGGGTTTCTAGAGTGGGTTAGGCCTAGAATTTAAGGCTTGCTCTGGTTGTCGGAGAAGCCTTAGCGGTTAGCTCGCTTGCTTAGAGAGAGCAAGAAAGGAAGACCGACCGACTAACTGACGCACAGACCGATAGGCAGTCACTGTTTGCGGGATGCTATGTGAGTCTACGATCTGTAAGCGGCAGATGACACTGAAGCAGGCACCCACAAAGATTTTTGCTGCCTTAACCCGCTAGGCCTAGCCGGAGGCTTTCAATGAGAAAAATTCCCAATGTCGAACACGTTACAATTAGAGCTAACTCCAGCTGAGAAATACGCTGTCTACGAGGCTGAACCAGCGATGACTAAGCGGCCGCCGACGTTGCTGTTGGATGCAGCAGTCGAGCAGGCAGGCAGGCAGGCCGGGCGGCAGACTAACTGGCTAGCTTGCTTGCTTGTTCGTTCGCTCGCTCGCTCGCGAGAAGCTAAGGCAGCTAGGCCACCCAGCTGAAACAGCACACGTATTGAGATAAAAGAAATCAAACAAGACGGCGGCTTGGACTGGCAACGGAAGCACCGCGGCGTTTGTCGTGTCATGACAGCATTCCATCCATTGGTTTTTCCCCCCGAGGAGCGAGAACAACAGGAAACTCGGAGAAGACTCGAACAGAAGAACTGTCGATACGATGGGCCAAATCTAAACCAAACAATAACAACACTAGAGGCATCGGAGTGCTCGGCTCAATGAACCAGAAGCAGCACAACAGAAACACAACTATGGCGACGGAGACTCTTACGAAATCACTCGAAAATTCGCTCGTTGATTCCATGCGAAAATAACGAAATAAATTCTCGCCGAACCGAAACCGGGATCAAGTCCCGTGGATCGTTTGCGTACGAATCCGGATCGCTCCGGCTCAAGGAATACTCGGGAAGTTTTCAACGTACCTGTCATAAGTGGTGCTTATTGTGGGCGGTGGTAACACTGACGCTTCCTGATCCAAGGTTCGGGGGGATCCACTCGGCTCCGGAGTCGTGTTGGGTGTCACGAGACTCTCAGTGCCGAGCGAATTCGCTGGGCTAGTCATCGAAACTCCTCGACCATTCTGCTGCTGCTGACCGTAATACAGATCTTCACGCTGGGTGCGCTGGAGTGATTGCGGTACGACAGGGATCGAAAGAGGTTTGAGTTCTTCGGGCACGTTTTGGTCCCCACCGACTACGGGTTTTCCTACTCCGACCTGCGCCATTCCAAGGCAGGAGGCCCTGTGTTGCCAACTACGGCGTTCTTCTGCAGGGCTGCTTTTTCTATCGCTAGAGGTGCGGCGCCCAGCTTCGATGCCTTAAGCTTTGAATCGTCTGCTAGACACTGAAGGCAGACATGTTTGTTTACCCTTTTTGGTGGAGATTTCTCTGCGTGATTATCGGTCACCGATACGGCTGTCCTTGCCTTCTCGAAACGTCCGAACCGAGGAACGAATGATTGATGCGCGCTTCTGTAATCGGAAAAAAGGGGACGGAGGTACGGCGTTCCAATGTAACGGATGGAACGTATGCCTGAGTTTGCCCGTCCAAGGGAACGGAAACTCTATGGCAATTACTATTCGAGTTCGGTTCCAAAGGAACGGTTAGTACACTATGGCGGCCATGTTTCCAATCAAAAGAACATGGCCGTGGTGATGATGATAATGATCTTTGGTCACGTCGGGGACCCATTAGATGCGGTATGTCCAGGATGTCTTTAGAATTGCCTAACACACGAAGCACTGTTCCTTCGGAGCGGAGGAAGTTTCTTATCGAACGAGAGTGCTTTGACAACTGCAATGGGCTCTGTTTTCCGTTCCACGGGACTCTTGCTCATCATCAATCGCATCCTCTACCGGCGGTTCGTAAGAGGAAGGGGCTCCGTGGGAAACGGAGTTCACCCCCACTGCTATAAATCATAAGGTCGACTTGGAAGCTCCGTTGATGGACTTTGCGACGCAGTGTGTCTCTCCATACGCATTCGATGATGGACCCAGGTACTCGCGGCGATACACTAACGTCATGACCGGTGGCGCTCCGACTTGAAGGATAGTTCCCGCGGTTCCGACTGTCGTTGACACCGCTCTTGCGGCCAGAGCCACAGGACGGAATTAATTCATCAGGCGGTCGAAGAAGTCGACCTAGGCTTGCGCCCAAGTTCCGCGCCACTAAAAGAGCCAGCGGCAGGGGCTCGGAGGAGAATGAAGGAAGTAGTTGCTCTAACCACAGAGTTGAAATCAGACCGATTCATTCCACAACCTCTGAGAAAAACAAAACCGGCAGCAGTTCACTTTATATTCTATTCTGAAATATTATATTCTCGAATTTCTGTGAATCTTCACGATGATTCCAGACATTGCAGGGTAGTCTCATGGGCTGTCAACTAAGTGAACGAACATGAGGATTAAAATTTGGTGAGTCTTCAAGACCCTCAAGCTTGAGATCCGGATGCATTGCTGATTCTAACCTCGAAAGCTAACGTCCTCGTTCGCTGGAAGGCTGTTTGCCATTTTAGAAGAACCTTCCTCCATTATGAGTACCGAAATCAAATAGATTCTAATTAGTAAAAAACTCATCATTGACGGACGAAGTCAAGTATAAAGTTGAAATTTTCCCTTCACTCGAAGAGTTTATTGTGTGAGGACTAATTTAAAACCAGTTATAACTGCACAGAGCCAAACTGCACTTTCAGATGGCTCAAATCTTTCCGAACATTATCCACATCCACACGACGGAGTCGCTTTTCTAAATTCCTGATCACAAAATTCCCCGCACTTGCCCGAGATTGCATCTCGATGTATCCTCGAGGAAACGTACTTGTTCGTCACAAAACAGCAGAACTGTTAAATTTCCGCTACGACTCAACTTTTCCTCAGAAGGTTCCGCGCGATGGTGTAGGACACTTCAACATCACTCAAATATTTGTGGGAGAAAGGATACGGATCGCTTTCGAGCAATATGAAGGATCCCGGTAGCTCTTGGAGAGCGAGTTCGATTTCTACGAAAAGATCACTCTGCGCGTTGCGCACGGCTTGGATACATTTGTGGCTGAGTTGCTCGACCGCATGAAAGAATTCCGTTATCAAGGTCCGTCGATCGTCTTGGGTCAAATTCTGAAGCTGGAGTAGATAGGCAAGTCTTCGCAAAAGCTTCCTGAGTTCACGAATCTCTAGGGTTTGCGTTGAACGAATAGGAGTTGTCCTCACTGATCCAGCCTGGACGTTTTCCAGCAAATCGCGAACCCGATGAACTTGTCGATGTATTCCTTGCAGGTATAGGTCACGTTCCCGATCTGATTTCTCCGAAGACTTTCCGGGTTGAAGTTCTCTGATTACTTCGGGGTCCGTCATCATTTGCGAGCTGCTGACCGATGCGCTCGAAACAATTTGGTGCATAAGTGCACACATCTCAGACCAGCTGCTTCGTATATATATTTGACGCGCACCACTACTTGCAAAATGTGGCAATGGTCCGGATGTTAGCAGAAACGTCCACGCGCTCTTTCGTTCCACGCTTACAGAGCCTCCATTGAATGCCCAAAGCTCCTGTCTGTGGGTCCTCGATCACCTTCCGAGCCATACTTCGATCTCTTTCATTTCCACATCAGATTTCTGAACCGATTGCTGAAGAAGTCGAACGTGATTCAGAAAGTGGCCCGGAAGTAACTCGAAATGAGGGGTTGCCGACTCTGCGTCCCCTGAAAATGTGCCCCTGTTTCATTCCATCGGAATGAAACCATCGATGAAATTATCAAAATCGGATCAATATCAACCGAGTTAGAGACTCTAGATGTAGATGCCAGATGCAGTGGCATACCGTGCCAAAGTGCCGCCCGAGGCGAGTCACGATATTTCCGCCGCCGCTGCTGCCCCCCCTCCTTTTCGTTATCTAATAATTAAAATATATGAGGCTTATGTGTTCAGGCGAAGACGACTTATTCGACTTGGGATCATTCTGTTCATTATTATCGTCTTGAGCGTATAAATTGTCGGTCTTCGTTGCCATCCTTCTAAATTAAGCGGGAACACAACGATTCTGCAAGCCTGTAACTTCACAACTACGAAAGAGGCTGCTGGCAAGTCTGCATGTTGCCAGTTCACCGGTTTACAAATGTACAAGTTGGCAACTAAGAGAGTCACACGAATATATGTTCAGCAGTTGAAAATTTTGGAAGACCTATCAGATTCGAGAGAGCTTTCTAATTTTCTTGTTAACGAATTCGGATATGATCTGCTCGGAGTCCAGATTCTCCAGAGTTTGATATACTCCCGTACACCGTGCGCTTCCCTGCACAGTTGGACAGATAGAACTGCATTCGATACTTAGAGTCGACCGGAATGCCGCCCTCGAAGAAGTGCCGTCCGGGGCGGACCGCGCCCTCACCCCCAACGGTACGCAACTGGCCAGATGAATATCCATGTGAGAAATTGAAGGAAACTCAATTTTATCTGATCCTTCTGAGCCATGCAGTGACAGAGCATAACGAAACATTGGTTTCTTTCGATCCATAAATTCCATTTTCATCGTCCAACCTCAAAACACGAGAAGTTCAGAGGGTCCCATCGCCCGAGCGACCTCCAGCGGGTTTGATTGGCGTGCAACGACCTAAGAAACGAAATTAACAAAAGTGGACTTGTCCTGGTTTTTGAACGAACATTTAACATGTATGTTGCATAAATCATTGTTTTCCGAGACGCTGTCCAGAACCAGAACTCCAACTTCCTGCGAGCAATCCCGAAATACTTGCGAGTTATTCTGCCAATTAGCGTACCAGGCAGTCTGATGTCTCGCGCACTGATTGGCAAAGCCCATTTGAGCCTCTTCGCTCCAGAAATGTTTTTTTTTTGCATTTCAATAAGCTCGACGGAGATTAGGTAAAACTGTCATCTATCCGCTCCGTAAAGCTCGCTGTCAGATGACCTCGACATTGTCTTACTCTGCCGGCGGAGCGCCTCGAATCACTGGTTCTACATTTCGCGCCCGTCCTCATGGTTCTTAACTGCGAATCTATGAGAATACAAATTAGCTGAGATGAGCTCAGCTCTCCATTTTATTGTCGCTTTTCGCGATCGAAACTATGTACATGCAGATCCGTTCTACTCTTCCTCGAAGTCTTTGCTGTGACGAGGGGAGGGACGCAATAACAAAAGCAAAAAGACAGAGTTTTCATTCTTCCATTTTCCATACGATCATACATGTGTGTCAAGCTTCAATGGCAGTTCTGAGAAAAATGCGGCTCCGATGATAAGACGGTGTCGGAAACTATCTCGGAGCTGATGTTCGAACGACCTCGAACTCCAGAGAGAGAAGCCCGGATATTATGAATTCCATCTGCTCAAGACCGGTGCAAAGTTCATGTGCACTGACTAGCAGGACACCTTTTTGCTCCATGAATTCAAAACTGACTGTTATTCATGAACACGTGGGTCGACATCACTTCTCTCCATGATTCCAATCTGCGGGTAGGAACTTCTTCCACAGCTCATCAGTTAGAAAACTTCGCTCAAACCATCGGGGCTCGGCAAACGCAAGAGGGGGCGTCATCGAACGAAGCTAGAGCGCTCTCTAGCATCGGCGAGAACAAAACTATTTTCACAAGTTTGTACAATAAAAGACAATGAACGGCCGAGTGTATCGGAAAACTTAGAGCTTCAGTAATAAATAAGGCTGCACAAAATTTACGAATATAGAGTCGATGCGACAACGCCTGAACAACTCTAGCCCGGGATATGTATCTACATGAATTTTCCCTCGATTTTCTGATTTTTCGAGAGCTAGGACAGTGAAGGGCTTCGATCAGAATCATGCGAGGTCAACTGCTTCAGATCTCTCTTCCAAAACATTTCCGATCGTCGTTTGGCTAACTATACTCGTAACAATGATATTTGTTCCGATGAACGGAATAAGCCGCAACCGTCGGTCTTTCATAATAGCGAAGTTTGTTGTAGAGAATGCAGACGATGACCACTCCGAGAACCTGTAGCAGGCAAACGAAGGCGCCAAGGGCGGCGATGTAGGAAAGATTTCGTACAATGCCTTGTGCTATCACAGTCGTACAGCCCTGAAAGGAGATGAAAGAGGATGCAAGTTAAAGTCATGATCTGTTTCTCCGCAGTCAGCCATCAGGTGAATTCGGGTCGTCTGAGACCGTACAAGTTGAGGTTATGACGAAGATTTCACTAAGGAGCTAATGGTGTGTACAGAACACACCCACAGGCCAAAATAACTCCTCCCAATGCCTCCAAGCTCTACACAGAGAACAAAAAACGAGAGCCCACATCGCCCGACACGATAGCTCCCGTGATTGCTCGTATTACACCCGAGAAAGTACGTTTGGAGGGAGGTGATTTTCATCCGTGGGGAATCAAGTCCGTACAGAAAAGACGAGTCCTCTGGCGGTCCAATAGCGACGTCGTAAATTCATCCGTGAACCAAACATAAAGAAACGGCCAATCTGGACAATTCCTCGATATAAAATGCACGGAAAGAAGAGACACCCACATCATAAAATATGTTGTTGGGGATATCCCATTTGCCGCAGAGATACGACCAGGTCTTGCAGCACGAGGTCGGGACAATGTTCACGAAGCTCTTCGGATTGCCTCTCCTCCACTCGGACTTCTCCCAATCTTCGAAGCCGTCGATTCCGCAGCACTTCAACTGAAAGGGCAGAAGAGATGGAAATTTACGTTTTCGCTTCTTCGATGTGTTGCAGGGCTCCCTGATGGCGGAACTCTGCGGACCCTCGCAAATTAAAACACGAAGGATCTCGCAGGAATATCAAAGGGACATTTGATTACTGATCGGGACTCACGTTTCTCTGCATTCTGTTGATGCGGTAGGTCGTCAGATCATTTTTGCCGTACTCGTCGAGGAACAACGACCGAAATTGATTCCTTAATTCGTTTTTGACCTGCAATTACCTCGCTTAAGTTATGAGCTCCGAGAGAGGCACAAGTGGAGCTGCTTCGCAAGATGGTTATGGCTCATGAATTCATCGCTTTTTCTTTCGACAGCCAATCGGCAAACTCACGTATCCGTAAGAGTAGAAGCAGAGCAGGCCACAAGCAGCTTCAACGAGCAGCACCATTACCAGGAAGCATCCGTACTGGAAGAGAAATGTCGGTATATTATTCATTCCATCCATTCATCCATCTATCTGTCCGTCAGGTATCGCTGCAAACCATCGTATGATTTCCTCGATGATTCTTTTTCCTCGTGCCGAAAGTCTTCAATTATTCGAAGTTTCTGAGCTTCCGTATACGAACTCACCCACGCGATCATACCACGGTGAAGTCTCCAGATGGCGAGACATCCCAAGAAACAAACCAAAAGAAGAAAACCCGCAGCTATCAAGAGGAGGTAAGTTGCTAACAAGTGAACCCGAGTCGAGTGCTCCAACGACCTCAACTCGTTTACGCCGACGAACGCGAGCACCAGACCCGAGACCTGAAAACGAATTCGATTTCGTGAGCTTTCCGTCATGGGGAGGAATCAGATTCTTTGACCGAATACATTGCGAACGAACTTTCGAGCGTATGATTCAAAATCAAACGATTCGCCACGGTCTGCGAATCACTGATTCTTCGTTCCGTAGAAATTGCCGATGTCCGTTGCTGAGCATCGATTTCGACATTTTCGTATATTCGTAACTGACGATGTTTCAGAGGAAGAAAGATGATTGCTTGTTGGTTTGCTGTGCGAACAAGAAAAATAGAATGCCAAAAAATCTTCAAATCAGCATGACGGTAGCGGAGAAAGCGGGAGGAAAATAAGTCGTCACGAAAAGAAGATTTCGCTGCAATCAAACGAATTGGACAACGACATTGAGTATTACAGTGTCTGGCGTTGTACAACAATCGATGCGATTGCTCGGAGGGACACAAGTCATTTCTCGAATCCGTTTCCTCGTTGAGATTATCTTTTGCTCCTTCTTTTTTTTTTATTTATCGTTCCATCGCTCAGGGAATGAGTCGAAACCAACGACGAGCGACTCCACGATGATGTGGAGCAGATCGCCGGAGTCTGTCCGGATGGCGACTTCTTCCAAATCATTTCATAGTTGGATCAGCGTAAGGAATCGGAGTGTTTTTCGTTTTGATTATCTTTTCTTATTCAGTTATCACGATTTGATTCATGGGAGGATCTGGGAAAGAGTCAGAGAACGAAAGAGATGAACGATTTCAGTAATACGAAACAGGGTGCGCTTCTTCTGTGCCTGTAATTTGCCCAATGGTCCGCTACACTGTCGCTGTAAATACTGTGATTATCGAGCCATTATCCGTTGCTCGGTCATAACCATACCTCCATGGGAATGAGCCGTTTACTGACAACAGTGCTACACCCCGGCGTTCGGGGACTGCTCAAAGTTCAAGATCATCAGATCAGCTAGCGGTCGGACAATCGGCCATCAATCGACACCGAGTTCACAAAACCTCGGCAAACATTGATCGTTTCGACGGCGGTTTTCGATTCACAGTCGCGCCGGCTGTCTCCGCATTTTCGCCCCCTCTTACGATCGATCACAAGTTTCTGACTTGTCAGAATTACACCGATTTTGGTCCCTCCCCGCCATGTGCCCAGATTTAGGGATCGAAGATTTCCGCTTCGAATCTGACTTCGAACTCGGGCTTGGACCCTCGAGTGGAGTCTGTGTCGAGGTCCCTCGACAATGAATGTCTTCAACTACCTACTCTAATCCGTTAAGTTTACATCATCATTCAATAAATAAACCACACCTCGATACAGTAAACTAAGTGTTCATTTAAAATTGAATGTATGTATTCGTGACGATAACGTTATTCCGGTGTGACCTTCTTGTCAAGAATCACCAATGTTAATTAAGACTGAACGACCAGAAGATCAAAATGAATTAAGCGGAGGAGGGAACGAGAAGATGAAGAGAGCCGTTCCTTCTTTTTTTTTCGCTGAACACAGACAGGGAGGCGAGCGGACATATCGAACACACGCTCGCTCGCGACCGTCGCGTCGCGGCTCCCAAAACGAAAACGCGTGACGACACGAAATGGAATTTCCAAAACGAATTCCAATTGATCGAGACGAACGGCGGCGGCAAATCGAAGAAAAACCGTGAAATGAGCTCAGAAAGAAAAGTCAGGTAGCTTGTTTGTCTAGTTTGAGGAGTGAAGACTCTTCCAGAGATGAAAAGAGAGTATCGCCAAGATGATCGAAGTGCGGCACTGACTTCGCTTATCTCATTAGATCGAATCACGGAATTCCGATTCAACTCGGGCTGAGAGAGGAAGGAACAAAACGATCGGACACAGCTTCCTCCCTCGATAAGAATTTGTTTCAAGTTGGAATTTCGAGCGCTCAGACATGTCTGTTGAAAACAGAAAAACCGGCGGCCTCTCTCCTTGAATCCAGCAGCACTGCCCTGATGTTCTGTCGTCGCCGATCTCTCCGTAATTAGAGGTTCATTCACTCATTTAATGTGATTCGATTTTTTGTCAGGGCATTCGATAAAATCGATCTCGCACCGGGAATGTGCGCGACCGACGAGTGCGACAGGCGACAGGGTTCGCGGATCCGATAATCTCAAAGAACTCAATTCCTGTTTCTTACCGGTGTACATCAATAATTTATTGGGGGCCCCAGCGAGTGAAAAAAAAAGCCAAAAACAAGATGAAAAAAAAGGGTTTCCACAGAAAATGAAGCGGAACTCGTTCGACCTATGCGGGATATCGTCTCCGATTGTTTGAAGTTTTTTGAAACCGGAGAAAAACCGAAGGGAATCTCGATTGTGTTTGACAACTTTGAAAAGACAGTTTCGGCAACAGTCAGTAACACTCGACTCTGACTGTACGTAATGATTTCAAATGTATTGAAGCGTATCGCAGAAAAAAAGAAAGATAAAAGAGTTGAATTGATGAGGAAACACATTGAAAAGGAAAAGCGGGAAGAATTACTGTCAAGGATTCCGCAGCTCAGCGTATTCAAAGTGGAATTTTATTCAAAACACTGCTCGGCTACTCGAAGAAATCAAAGCGTAGACTGAGCAGAAGACGCATTCATCAAAATCGTGAGCGCATACATTTTTTCGTTGGCGGTACGCTTCGGGAATCAAGCACTACAGAGTCACGCCCTGCAAACGCGACGAGCTCCTCATCTGATTGAAAACTTAACTCGTCGTAGAATGAACTGCGAAATCTTCACGATCAGAATTCGAGAATTGTCGGAAACACCTCACCGGTATGGGAGAAATCAGCGGAGCCGAGAGTTCCTGCTTCCGGACGCTCAGTGTTCTTTTTCATTTGTGTCCTCGCGCCCCAAATCCAACGGAAGGAGCACAGAGAATATTCCGGCGCTGCTTTCGTATTCACGAGTCGCCGGATCTCTCGAGCCGTTTCCTGCTTTCTCTCACTTTCCGTTTGCTCCACACTTTTTTACGTATTTTGGTGGCTCCTTTCGGTGTTTTTGTTAATCCGTGGCTTTCGTTCATAAAAGGAAACTGATAAAATTGGACTGCTTTCCTGAATCAATAACATGTAAAGACTATAAATTTCGAGATTTCCGTCTCCAATCTTCCGAGAAAAATGGGGATGCTTTCCGAAGATGGCAAAAGCCAGGAATCATCTCCAAGATTGCGTTCAATGGAAACTGTCAACTCGCCATTTTTTATCCAGCCCACGAGATCAGAAACAGAATTTCATGATTCCGAGCGGAGCTGGAAAACTTCGTTCCCCGTATCCGAGGCTTCGAAGTGATTTGAGTTCTGCCGTGACTTTGATTAATCCGTCGACAAAATCCAAGGCGGACGATTCTCGTCTAAAGCTGCATCGATCGCTTCAACTTCGTTGAGAAGAGAAAAACTTCATTAACGTTCGTCAGTAATTATTAGCAGAAAAAGCTTCTTTGGTTTGCGGATTTTTCTCTCGGGAGGAATCCGTGAGCTACTCGTCTCTTATGAGTCTGATTCGATTCGTGAAAAAACTAAAACTTGACGTCGGCCAGCATGGTTCCACATCTGCGGTAAGACAAGTCAGTTGCAGGAAAAATCTCGATTCCCTCACGATGAAAACGCTCTTTTAGAGAAAACAGAACTCCAATAGATCGTTTCCCGGAGAAGAGGTCTGGAAGGGTCGCTGCACGGACGTTCATCGATCAGCTTGAGGGAAAAGGGAGAATCCCCGTGATGACTGTTCAGCGAAATGTCCACAATCCGCAAATGAATTGCCGGCACATTGATTTGTTTAATGATTATCCGCTGGATTGATGGTGCAACGAACCTCTAGCTTCGGCGAGGATTTCGGAAATAAACCTCATGAAAGAGCCGCTATAGCAGCTTTGAGACACGAAAGTTCACGAATGGAAATAATTTTTATCCACTGCTTCTCCTTTTTTCCAGGGATCGTTGCCGATTTCTCAGCGTTTTGTGAGTGTCGGTGCCCGCCGCGGGAGCGTACGGCGGCGGTCATGAACATCCGTGAGAACGTTCGTGAACAAAAATCACAAAAGACTTTCGAGTAACTCAGAGAGGTTGCCGAAGGTCATCGAACACTGTTGTGACTCGAAAGGAGAAAACGGAGTCTTATGCGCTTTTACGACGATTCAGAACATCGAATGTATTGTTTTTCGGTTTATTGCCGAGGAGTAAGACAAAAGCCAAGTTTCACGATACGACCGTTTTTTGAAGAAAACTCGTAGTCATTCAAGACGTCCGAATTCCGTAGAAAATAAGAAACTTTTGGTCCCCGGAGATCACGCGGTGAAGGTCACAAGTGCTCGTAAAAAACCTCACGACGAAAGTGAGCCTGCTTCACACCGTAAACTGCGACTTGATCGATTTTCAAGCGGCCGAACTTCAGCAAGTTGGTTTCCGGACTCGTCGATTCGAACATTGTCCAACCAAATGATCAGGCGTGAACGTCGAGTAGATCCCGTCGGGACATTCATTCATCCATCGGAATCCTCTGCTAGAAGCGTCACGTCAGGAATTACGCGGCGGGAGCGATTAAACGATCGTTGGACAACGTGAGATCGTGGGACGATTCTAATTGCGTCGAACGGCACGACAGCAGAAGCGAGCCACGGCTAAGAACGCGGCTAAATGTCTTCCTGTCGTCTCATTGTTACCGTGCCGCTTGGCGCCGAAACTGAAGAGAAAAAGTTTAGCCGTTCTTGTCGTCGTCGTTCCATTGTGATTGAATTGCGCTTGAAGAAAAATTTGGCGACGTATGGAGGCGTATCTTTATTAGGGTCCGCAAAAGACCAGAGTTGAAACGACAAAAAGCGAACAGCTTCTCCGAAATAACAAATTGCTTCGCTGAGCGGCTATCAGCCTCGCTCTGGAAAAAGTACGGCCGCACAGATTCGCTCCCAAAGGATTCGACACTGTTGATCAGTGGGATCTTATCAACCGGTGAATCCGTGGTTGGAAACGTTTACTTGCGTGCAGCAGCAGCAGTTGTGAAGTCTAAAGAGCGATCTTCGAGTGGGTATCAGCGGTTCGTGGGTAAGAAATCGCTAATCTCTGATTGCCGCCCATGCCCGGAATTCATCAGAAAAGCACATAGATTAAAAACCGATCGTTCAATGGTGTCACTTCTGAGTTCTCTGTATCTCCAGACGGCGACGACTGCGGTGATTCTCAAGAAGTTTGAACAATTTCATTATTTTCCTTTTGAAGAAGAGAGAAACCAGATGAATCGGGTGGGGATGGAACCTACCAGAAAAATGACATTGTAGACAGTGAGTAGACCCTGCAGCGCGGACACGTGCCAGTGGCACATGATACTCCTTCTCGGCGCAGGGGCTCAGCTTCGCTTCGCTTGGAATGACGTCCTTTCGAAACACCGAGCTTTCATCGTCTGTCGCGGCGGAACCAATCGCTTCCTGCGTAGCCGAGGGATCCTGAAATCAGAGAGATGGATTCTAGTTAGTCGAAGACAAGCGGATTTTCATCGATTCCGAAGAGGGCGGGAACGAATCGCGTGAGTGCAGCCTTCCCGTGACAACGCAGTGGAACTTGATTGGTTGTCCCGGAGCCATCGAAACGGCGGAACGAAATTTGAGATCTTTTTGCAAGAAAAAAAGGAACGGATGCAAACACCCGATGAGCTCCGAACAATGTGGCGATACCGAAGCTCGGGTGGCCAAACCGCGTCGTTTTCGTGCGAAGGTACATCGCAAAACATCGTTTTGATAAACCACCTGGTCGATCATGAGCCATCTGTCATCGGCCGCGAGAGAGCATCCAGTTACACAGTTTTTGGTTTTGAATCATCGAGCCCACTGGTAAACTTTGGTTCGAAAGATGTTGGAATTCGGTTCCGCGGTCTGTTTTGAGGCGATTTGGTTGAGTGGCGAAAACTCTTCTTGTATTCATCTGGTCGTTTCAAATCGGTTCGAGTGACATTCATCGCTCGTTCGAGTGAGAACATCCTCGAAGTTTCCCTGCTCCTCAATGGTGCTATACCCTTTCAAAATAGAAGCTCAACTTTTGAGTCATGCTATGACGGACTTTCCGCTCTGACAGGATACACATTTATGATAGGATATTAGTTGTTTGGAGATCAATATAGTTTTAACAAAATGTCAACGAAATCTCAGTTCGTTATGAAGGGCAACCAGTGTAAAACTCCGCCATGACGAGGCAACGGATGCTTGGAGAAAATGAATCTCTGAGGTAATGTTCTTGAAGTCAGCTCGGTCGACTTCTCATTCGTAGCAGTGTGAAATCTATTCGAAGGTGTGAAGCTTTCTAAAAACTTTGCCTCGCCCAACATTTCGCAAATGTCTGTAGAGTTCGCTTGCTTGTTCTTGGGGTGGAAGATCTATCTGCGAGCGGGATCACTCATGAAGCCAATGGGCCATCGCCCAGAAGCAGTGAAGAGAAAGCGACCGGAATCTGGTTTTATTGTCATAAGGAAGCCGAGGTTTTGGCATTGAATCAAAGAGCACTGGTTTAGAGTATTGAACCATTTATCGAATGATGCACGAGAGCCTTTGATCTTGTGCCACGAAAAATACGGTCTGAATTGTTTTGGACACCAAAACAGCGCTCGGTTCTGTTCGAGAACGATTCAATCAGAGCCTGTTTTCAAAACATCTTCCGGAGAGGGTTCAAAAGCTAACAAAAACGGCGCTGGCAGACGTTTCGGAAATGGCCGAGCCTTTGATCTTCTCGAATAGAAAGCCCGTTAAGTTTTCTAGGAATCGAATTGTACAATGATAATAGAACAACGGTTTGTAGAGTGATTTAATCATATGTTATTCGAAATTCTTTCTCTTCGCTCTCATTGCAAACCGCCGACGGCCAACATCTGCTGGAAACGTCTGGGACAGCGCGCCTGAATTGTGAATCGGCGGTCGGGTTTGGTGAAAAGATACAAAGCGGTCTCTCGATTCATCCTGCAAACATGCTTGTTCGACTTGGGATTTCTCGTTCAGACGGAATTTGCAATTCTGTCAAGGAATCACAACATTTCACGCTGATCCGAGCTATGCGGAACGCTTTGCATGCTGAATCGAGGATTTTCGAAACTTTTGTTCTTCGAGCACCGAACACACATTCGAGTAGGTACCTTGGCTGAGAAATGCAGACAAGTTGAGCAATTCTGTCGGGTAGCGCAAGAGTCAAGACACAGAAGTTCTTCTCGCTCAATCCTCAGAAAATAATTGAGAAATACTCAACGGCGGGAAAAATTTGAAGAAAGCAAATCGAGACCCGACGTAACTTCGACTCGCTGTCGAACGGTGAAAACCAGAGGCTCACCAGAGAAGGAAAACCCGACAGAAAACTCTTTGCTGACTTACGTTTACGCGTTGAACGCTAAACTGAAGAGTGAGTGAATACACACGTCACTCACTCACTCATTCACCGAGTCACTGTCAGGTGACTACCTCAAAAAAAGTCGCTGATTCAGAGAAAGAATTCGCTTGAGTCTTTCGGAGAACGTTCGACCTACGATCGGGAAACCTCGCAGAAACAACAAACGTCCGTGTTGCGCGACCATATGGTAAGCTCCGTCGAATCCGTTGAGTTGGACGAGTCGGTGGGAGTCGGGTCCAGTGGGTCCATGGCGGCTTCTCGGCTCGCCCGGTCGTCTGAGGTTTGCTTGCCGAGATCGATTGTTCACCCAGCCGTACGTAAATACGACGACAACGACAACAAGACTTCGAGGGGTTTCATTCAACGGTTCGGTCCGCCGAATCAACAGGAGTCCACGTGCCGGGTAAGGGTCAAGGGTCGAAGGAAAGGGTGTTGTCGGACCTGCCAGTCAATCAGTCAGTCAGCTGGTGGTCGGTCGGTCGGTCGATTCTCTTGCCTCTGCCACCCGCTATAGATCACGGCACCACCCATTCGGTTATCAAGGGAACGAGGGGAGGCGGCGGATTCTTTTCATACGGCATCGTAGAGATGCAGCCAGCCAACGAGAAAACGAGCGAGCATTGCCGCCACCACCAACAACAACTCCAACAGGAGCGGCTACAACAGCAGCAGCAGTAGTCTTACGAAACACACTCTCTCTGGCGGTGGGTCGGTAACAGATTCTGCCAGTTACGATCAGGGTGCGACACCACAAAATAGAAGAAAGAGACGGAACATCGTGCCCTCATCGTCGTTCTGGGCCTGCTGCCGCCGCCGCCGCTAGGAAAGAGCGAACGAACACCCTGTGGAAGCAAAACACCGGCACGAAAGGATGCCTGATGTAGATTCGCCTGCCGCTATCTCGAGTGAGAAGATCTCCCTCAGACGCACGAACAGACAGGTAGACAGCTGTACCAAACTGTCGGTGAGGAAAGAGCGGAACTATTCGACGTGGGTCCGTTGCTCGACTTCTTCGACCACGGTTGGGATGAGAGCTCCAGATAAAGCAACCCTCCGGAAGGGCCGATGGCCTTGGGGACGTAGTTGTCGTCGTCGGAGAAGGCGCCACCGTGTCGGCCGTTCCAAAAGGGGCCTTAGGGGACCGTGGAGGGGCGGTGAGAGAGGCGCTCTCGAAGACACACACACACACGAGAAGCTCGAAAGGTTCCGCATGCATTCCCAGAGACAAGGGGAATCACAAATTTCCGTTTTTGGCATGTGCCACGAGACGCGGAATGTTCGCCGCGCCGCCGTCTTGGACGCGCACGAGTGGAGACGCGGAAGAAGCGGCCAAACGGATGTGGAAAGGCCATCGGAGGAACACGGAGATCGGTTTTGAGGTCTCTGTCGCTTCGAGCCGTTTTCCGGCGGACCGTTTCCGTGGAATAGGTCTAGGATTTGCCTAGAACAGAAAGAAGGAGGACGCGAAACGTTGAGTGAAGACATCGGGTGTTCTTCTTTTTCCACTTCATTTTTGCGAACAATGAGCCGCCGTCAGTGGTCGTAATTTATTTTTGTCTTTGTCAAACATTTTGGAAGCATTTCGGTTACAAATGAGTTACGATCTGCGAACCTAGCGAGTATCGCGGACACACCTTTCAGGCGCCTGTCTAGAAATCCGCACCGACTGATGGGCACACAGACACCAGCCAAACAGACGACCCGGCAGACGAAACCAGAAGTGAGAAAACTTGTCCGCGAGAACGGAGGAAAAAAAACCCAAAGCAAACTCCACCTACACAGCGTTATGTTGGCCTTGAACCCGCAGCCTGTGGGCTTCGTCGCTACCTCCACTGTTAACGATGTGGCACATGTGAATCGTTGCTCCGTTCGTTTGTCATGACGATCATCAGCGCCGATTCGGAAATTTTAATTGAAAACGCATCATGACCTCTCGAGCCGTTGCCGCTATCCAATTTCAAGTTGTCACATCGACGTCGTTCACTTGACAACAGAAGCTCCCTCGCGCCGCTGTCAAACGTTTCACTGAAGAGTCTAATTCCTTCAATTACGTCTCCTCGAGTCTTCGAACATCTTTCAGTTGATCGGCACCTGTCCACTCGACGTAATCGTCTCCGTCACTTTGTTATCGAGCCCCCCTTGAAATCTCGCAAAAAGCACCATTTTGGACGTTGCCGAATGTTGGCTTTCATCTGACCAAGTGTCGTCTCGTGCCACCATTCACACCGGCGCAAAGTCCACTTGACTTACTCGAGAAGTTTTCATTCACGGCCGCGGATCTGCCGCTTCGGATGCCAAAGAATATTCGAAGGAAACGGGAACCCTGAGTCCGAATAGCGTCCAAAAGGGACCCAGTTGTGAGCTCGTATAAATAAAATAAAAATGAATATCGCTCAAGAAGAGCCAGGAATGATTGATGCCCGCTAGAGGCTACCCGGGAAGGGTTTACTGTGAGTCAAAACACACACTGACAAACTGGTGTTTCGCTCGAGCTCCGGGAATAAACTAAGCCGTTCGCCGAGAATGCAATAGACCAACATCTCGGCGGCGAGCAGGCCAGTGTGCGCGAGTGGAGGAACCGGTAGAAGAAACAGAGGAATAGGTACCGTCTTCGATGTGAGATGGAAGCGAGGAAAGGCAGGGCTCACATCTCACATAGTTCACGACGAGGTCAGAGTTTTGATCAACCTACATTTTGGAAATCGTATAAATCTCACCAAACCGATACATTCAGCGTGGAGAGTCACATCGTTTGGCGATTCAGCAACTTCTGGAACCGCATGGTTTCGGAAACATTGGAAGACTCCAGGATGACGGCGAACGTTCAAAATGCATCGACCACAACCAGTTTGGGTTCTAACTAAGTCTACGTCAATGAATGAGCCTCGACGTTTCTGTAAACGGCGGCGGCGGCAACACCGACTTGATATACGAGTACATGCGGGCGCTGACAACTGCGGGAATGACATCAAGCATCCAGGCAAACAAACAAAGTGGTGCTGGGAAATAAAAAGACACTTTCGTCCGAGCGAATGGCCAACTGCCTCAGCAACGAATGTCTTGAAGAATCTTATTTCGCGAGCCACCCAACACTCGCTCTTCGGAGAATCTGCGGGGTGCGGGTGGAAGAAACTGCAGGGCTAAGAGCTCTTCAAAGTGACGCGTCGGATTAACATTTTTCAAACTGTGATTGAGATGTGTCCACCGCGTGGCGGTGCTGTCCACTTGTTCCTGAACGGACTCGACAGCAAGCTTGAAATAGCGAGCGCTACTTCGAAACGAATGACGAAACACGATCATGAACGAGAAAGAAAAAACTTCACGAAAAGCGTTTTAGAAGCGAAAGGAACGGTTTTCATGAAACTCAAACGTGGGAAAACCGCTGCGAGCGAGCAGGAGACATTCAAGTCCCAACAGCACAGGCTCATCATTCACTCCAAATCCACTTGGTTGGAGTATTGGCGTCTCCACAAATCTGTTAATTCGTTTTCAAAAGCAATTTGTTACGGCTCCGACGGCATTCTTGTTTAATATGAATGGCCCTCGTCGTCTGGCAGGATGATGATGATGATGATTCGATCGAATCAATGAAACGAATGGGGCGGTACGTCAAAACACCAAAACGATCAGAAACTAGTTTACAGCAGAACCGAAAGTCATCTTAGTTTCGAAACGAACTTGGCACGGATTCGATGCTTCTGCTCGATCTATTCTTCTCCGATGATGGTTTCATAGATAGTCATCAGAAAAACTAGAAATCGTTCTTGTCACGAGTCGACGCGGAACCAGCCGGCACCAGAGAAGAATCATATGGCATCCATCCGACGTTCCGTTCGTCCGTTCTCCCAGAGTCGGAAGTAAACGTTGTGGAGTAACATCTGAACAACAAACAGGCCCCGGTAAAGATCTGCAATTTTCGGTCCGCACTCACTCAGAGCACTGTCATCGTGGTGCTCTTGAAAAACGATGCCGAAAGGAAAGCGAAACAAACTGAGAATTATTTGAACCATATGTTCGTACAAAACAAGCGGCGCCGTATCTCGAAAGATCAACGACCTTGCTCTTTGGGAGTTCGGGCCTAGTCTTTAGATCTTTGGGAGTTTTCGTTCCACAGGATAGACTCGCGAACTTTCTTCTCAACGCTTCTGGGTCTTATCGATTGAAGTGAATTTTATCGCGGTGAACTCGGCCACGGATGCCAAAGATGTTTAGAGTACCCGGCGTCCTAATCGGCCCGCGATCGGTCCCTTTCCTCTCAAGAGATGTCGTGAGAGGCGAGGCCGGTCCTCTGACAGATATAGGTCGTGTTGACGGTAGAGCATAAATACATTGGACAGATGTAAGGCTTGCCTGAGCTCAGAGCGGGCGGGCGGGCAAGCGAACGAGTGAAGCTTCTGGAATTCTAGGCAATCGAGTCGGGTTCAGTGACAACATCAGTCACTCGTAATTTTTCTCTGGTTTGTTTCGGCAGCCAAAGAACTTGACTACCGCCGGAATACTAATCACCTCATTCACTGTTCGTTCTTTCTTTCTCTCTCTCTACTTTTTTTGAGATTCTTCTCGAAGAACAATCATCGGCAACCAAAAATAGGATGTTTGAGAAGAAAAGTGTCTCGCAACAAATTGAAAGACGCTCGCCGTTGACAGCTAGAGCCGCAGAAAAAGAGAAGTAGATTGACTAATGATAAATAATCCCTGAAATGACGAGTTTCTCCTCAAGACCCGCTAACTTGGTTCAATTCTACGACCGAGGAAGCGCAGGGTGAGCCCGACTGACTGTCTGTCTGGCCACCACCGACCAGTGAACCAGTCGACTAACGTGCTATATTCGGCATGAAACTCCATCAGACGACTCCGCCTACTTTGGCTGTGGCGATTCGCTTAATAAAGTCGCTCGTGGAACCCCGTGTCCGACTCTTCGTTTCCTTGGCCGAAATTCTCGGAGTGTTTTGTGCAGTCAGTCACCAAATAGCGACGACTGAATGAATGAAGGAGATCTCCGATTGTCTTCGACGAAACCGACACAATCACCACCGAGGTAAACCGATTTTGAATTGTGAGGACTCATCAATCGCCGAAAACGAGAAAGTTTGAGCTGGTGTACAAACAAATGGTTTCGTAGCGAGCTCCTCAGAAACGAAATTGCCTCAGGCTGGCTCTGGAACGTCATAGTAAATCCATCAACAGGGCTTCTGCTCTAGCCGGAGGATTGTTTAAATTGCTTTTCCATTCAACGACTCGTCAGTCCAAACATGGCCAAATCGTAAATTTCTCATCGGTTTCGCGATGAAAAGTCACACATCGAGCACCGCTTGAAGTTTCCGGGCAGCTGGAGCGAATCATCCCGCAGCTCATTTCCGTACGGGATCTCAAAACCGATCGAGGGAGCTTCACGTACACTTTTAGCGAGCGAGTTATAACGAGTATAATAATTGCTCGGTACAGCACTGGTTTTGAGTGAAAATCGGCTGCTAGCGCACCGCTTGGAACGTCGCCATTAAGTGTTGTGTGAAGCGAGTGAGATAATAATAACGAGGAATAATGGATGACGGAATCCACTTTCAACGCGGTCCTTTATTTATTCACTCGTTCCGTCCAGCGTGACATGATTCTCGATGAGCCGCCGGTTGGTAATAACTTTCATTCACCGAAACCGAAAGAAAGAAGACCATAAGTCACACTGTCAGAAATTGAACACGGGTCTCGAATTCGATGCGCTCAACCACTATCCGCCCGCTGTATATATTAAGGCGTCTGTTTGATGTGTCCACTAATGTGTCCGCGCGACAGGGAACACATAAATTCTCGAAGTCATTACTATTAAAATGAGCGTTGAAGAGTTTGCTCGCCCCGACCAAAGTGAAGAATCAAGCAGAATGAAACGAGAGGAACTTTGCGCGTATCCTGACCTTCGAGGGATGCCTTACGATTCCCCTGACGGATTCCATTGTGCTTCCAGTGTCTTGAGGACGTCCCGTTCGTTTTTGAGTCGAGGACTCGAGGTGAGCGCACAAAAATTCTTCAATTGTTGCTTCGTCACAAAAATCATTTCATTGACGGCTCGCTTCATATCTTTTTTGCTGCGCTTCCGCTCGCCCGCCCGGATTCCTCCATCGCACAGAGGTGGGAAAAGAGATTTCTGTGAAGAATCGCCAGGAATACCCGTGGAGCTTTTGGGCGGTTCGCGAAAATGAAAGAGCCAGCAGAAAAAAACGTGGACGACACCGACGACGACGACGACTGCGATGTTGTCTTTTACAAACGAAGACATGTATCCTTCTCGGAGACGCACTGCGCGACGAATGTCATGCCTCGGTCACTTTGGCTCACAAAAATGTCTAACAGTATTTACTGCGAACAGAACAAATCTTACGAGATGTCAGTTTCTTCGGATTGACTGACGCGCTGACTCGTGCCGGGTTGACAGACGAACTGTCGAATCGAAACCCTACGGGCTCGCGGTCCACGCGGGGTTATGAGTGATGCGGTCTTTTGTTAACCCTCGTTTCCACTCAGTGACCCTCGCGGCTCTCGCGCTGAGTTTTCTTCCGTCGCCACTCAAACTCTTCTCGAGTTTCTTCCGCCCAACTTTCCACTTCACGAAATTCAGAGTTCCGTCGCGAAAACGGTTTCAGACGCCCCGTGATTCCGCTCTGTTCGATGGGAGCAGTTATCTTCTGCTCATTTCTTTCTCCAAACACGTACCCGAGAAATAATCGGAGCACATTCTGAAACGTTCACCACCTACTCAGACGAAAAATCATCATCGAAATCTCACTCATCCGTTACGTATACTGGAGAGCCGAATTTTGCTACACCGGGTGGTATTTGTTGGATCGATATTTTTATTTTTGGTACTTTTTTTCTTCGTGTTTCCGTTCCTTCGTCGCGGGTTCGCTGCTGCGTGCGTGCTCCGCCGTAAAAGGAGCTCCGCCACAAAACCAACATCGTGATCCGTTTTTCGCCACTTCATTTGCTGCTGCCGCCGCCGAGCATGATGACATCCGCCACTAATTCGTTGATGAAGATTTTCTGAACGAAGTTCCGCTTACCGTGATCAGCACGTTGAGTAGTTCCTCGCCTCATTCATGTTGAGATGCGATGTCGGTCCTCAACGGCACCTGTAAGTCAAACAAGAGGAGATCATTGCTTTTGAAGCGTCTCTTCGACATCTTCGGAGCTCAAAACCCGAGACCAAGGCGACGGAAGGCCAGCACTCGATCGGAGAGAACTGAACGGTCTCTCCGGAATTCGCTTTCTGGATCCTCGTTGGATAAGCACAACTTTCCGGTGATGAATTTATTTTAGAAACGGCCCCTTCTCATGTCTCTTCGTTCATCTCCGTCCATCTCGTTCAGTTGCCGCGCCCGAATGGCTTTCGGGAATCGCGCAGGCTTCTCGGAGATAGAGCAGCGACCAAGGAAGCGAGCGAGGGACCTTTACGGACGACGCACGACAGCATCAGACCAATGTGAGTTTATGGAAAAGCGCGCGGGACAGCCGTTCGAGTGTGTATAGCACTCATTCTTCGACTGCCTTTCAGTGAAACGGTGTGAAAAGAGCGTGGGCTGAGAGGCCTCGGTGTCAAGTCGGGAAAAAGTAACACGCGTCAACGCGGAACACAATGCGTTCGAGTGCAAACTACATCCGGGCCCATTAGGACTTCGATTCCCGCCGAGAGCACCTCTTTGTCTTGAACAGTCCCACTTGCGAACAAATGCGAGAGAAAGATGGACACGAGAATAGATCAGAACGCGTGTGATGGGAAGACGATCGTTTGCGCGGGATTTGTTCGAAATCGACAAGCCTTCGGCATGGTAGCTTCGTCACGACACTGTTGATTCCCATCGTTCAGTAAGGGCACAGCGGGTGTTTCTCTGAATATTCAGTGACTGATGTCGCTTGAGACCGATGACCGATGTGGACGTCCAAAAACCAAGAACATATCGATTCTCACAAAAATGCGGCGTTTCTTGCGAAAATTTCCTCTGCGATAGACGTCGCAACCTTTTCTCCGTGGTGTCTGTCAATCTTTTTTCTTCTCCTTCATGAAAAGCCTCCTTTCAGCAACAAAGTCATAGAATATGCAAGCTATGCTGGTTTTTTTCTCGTTCGTGGTGATCAAAACGAATCTATCCGAGGAGCGCGAACTTTGTGGCGGTCAGAAAGTAAAACATCATCATCATCATCCACGTAAGAACAACGGTCGGGAACCAGTGAATGGTGCGTTCGACGATAGACTGTGAGTCATATCGAGTTCGTTCTCTCTGGATCCGAGAGCACGAGCGTTGTTGAAACAAAAACAAAAGTGAACATTGAAAAGCCTCATCGACGAGTACTGTGTATTGGAGCAAATCGAAAACAAGGAAATGTAGAAACCGCCGTCGACCTCGGACTGCATAGGCGGAACCATCTCGGCA
Source organism: Neoseiulus cucumeris (assembly GCA_021527715.1). Lineage (NCBI taxonomy): Eukaryota > Metazoa > Arthropoda > Arachnida > Mesostigmata > Phytoseiidae > Neoseiulus > Neoseiulus cucumeris. Next base: position 757,438 of record JAJSRV010000017.1, read on the forward strand.
AATGCCCGATGGCCACGTGCTTAAGGTCACAACGATCCGAAATCGGAATAATCGGGCGACGTAATCCGACCGCCGATCGGGTAACTTGTTTTCTCGGACGAATCGACCCTCTAGTTCTTGGGTGGCCCTTTGATTCGCGAAGAAAAGGGCGGAGGGACGAAACGACAAACCTCAGGATGCCTCCGCGGCCTCAGATGCTGTCTGTCATCTGGGCTGCGGGTTGGTTATGATGACATCTTACTCCGCTAACGTTTTCTGGCGTTTCGAGTCAGTCACCATTAGTGGACATGGCCTGATATCAACGAACACTGCTCCACTGCGTCCGTTGCTTCGACGACGGAAAGCTCCTTCTCGGACGGAGGAATCTTTTGTTTCATTGTTAGCAAATCCGTAGCCGAGTCACGGTGGCGGCATATTCGTCGTCGACGACGACGACGATGAATAGGATCCAGCCTTCCGAAACTCGGGGAAAAAACTCAAAAGTTATTTTTAGAACGCGCCAGACGACAAACTCGAAGGGGGAAGAGGCAAGCCCACATGCGAGCAGGTAACACAATTCTGAGCCGCGGCGTGTCTTCGAAGATGGATCGAACCGCTGAGAGATTAGCCCGCGCAGTCTTCTAGTAGAAAAATAAACAAAGTCGGCTTAAGCCGCAGGTGCGGCTCGGCGAAGTTCTGTGGACTTGCTCGGAGAATGGCACACAACACAGACATAAAGTTGCCAACACAATCGAATGAATCCATAGACGAAGAGACCCCCGAGTTTTCCGCGCCTGCATGTCTTATGAAGTTCCGCGTCTCAGGAGTACGGTCTCCTGAGTTTGAAACGATCAGACAGCGGGACGAAGGACGCGAAAACAGGGAGAGGAGAAGCTTCCTGAGGTTTTTGGACCTCGAAACGGGAAGAGTCCTGAGTCTGGCCAGGATTGAGATTCGGATCGGGACCTAAAAAGCGATGAACAAACCTTGCTTGCCACCGAGTCTATAAAAAGAGACTCTCCAACCAAATGAAAGTTCCCAGCCGCTCGGAGTTTGAAGCCTCGGTGAGCACGCCGAGTGATTCATTCCTCTGAGCGCTTATCGTCCAAAGGCGCCCCGGAGTCTGCGCCAACGCCTTCCGACCTCCAAGGTCATTGCCCAGACAGAGGGCCGGAACGACCTCCAAAATTAGGAGCAGGACTAACACTTTCGTCAACAACAATCGCACAGGACTTCTTCGAGTCGGAAAGTGTCCTCAGCAACGAAGAGATTTCGGATTTTCTCTCTCCGATTTCATCAGAATGAAAAACAGGCATACGAAACAACAACTTTATCCGAACACCGGAATCGGAGAATCTTCAAAATCCGCACTGTTACATCGGTTGCTGTAAGTTTTCCGAAACATGAGACTCATTTCAGGATCAGGCGCTGGAGCGGATGAGTGACGCCAGTCGTGCCAAGGTGGAGCTTGTCATCAGGGACAAAGGTCCAACAATAATGTCAACGAGGTCATGTTAAGAGGCTTCATATACGAAGCATGTCAGCGAATAGACAGACTTTTCTCGATCCAAACCAACCACAGCAGCCGTCATGACCCCGTACAACCTTACCAGGGAACTCTGGCTGAAGCTTAACGCGCAACGTTTTCGGGAGAAGGAACTCATGGATTCCGAGTCTGTCGTCACAAGTGGTGTTCGATGAAGACGTCAAACTGACAGGTGGCTTCGAAAGCCGCGACAAGTCCAGAATTTCCGAAACGGCAACATAAATAAGGTGTGAGACTTTGTTTCAGAAGTTCTTGAAGCGCGTGATTTGAAAACGAAGAAAATTTGTGTAGGCGGTCCATTCTCGGATCTTCCGCCGTGAGGGATCTCGGCCGGAACAACGAATTCGATCGGCTCAGATGATTGATTGATTGATCGGCATAACAAACGAGATCGATAGACCTTCTCGACCTCTGACATCTTCGGACGCCGCCGCTGGTTGTGAGCATGCGTGCGCGCCCGCCCGCCCGCGCGCGCGCTCGAAGGTTCGATATAACATCGTAATCAACGTCGGCTATCCGAAAGGAAGGAAAAAAGCTGCAAATCAAAATAACGAGCGCACCCGAAACGAAGCAGCGAAGAATTGATTCAGGTTCCAATTTCATGCTGCTGGCATTATCGGTTCCGTTCCGTACGGATCTCCACGGAACAAATGATCCGAGCGGATATTCTCTCATGGTCGTCGGTGGCCGGGGATCCTCACGGAACCGAAATTATCCGATCCAGTCATTTGTGATCGAACAGATGCATGGACGCAAGTCAATTGACCGACGCGACCTTGAGGTAACCGGAATTCCGTTCAGAGCAAGGGATGTCTTCGCTCCATGGAAGAAGCGACCCTTCACACTGCCAGTAGGTCCTGATCATGAATGCAGCTCTAGGTTCTTGGGCGTTGCAGCAGCAGCTTACGCTCTTTGAATGCTCCCGATTGTTCCACAAAGTCTCGGAAGAATCTCTTCGGTGGATGCGAAGACACATAAAAATGAGAGATACGTTTTTGTTTGTATCAGAGCAAGGCGAATCAAGTTCCGTTTTGTTTAGATCCGATTCTCACGGCGGTTCTTTCCATCCAAGTTTTTTAAAAAAAAAAAAAAATACCAACAAAAAAAGAAAAAATTTAAAAAATAAAAAAAAAAAAAACAAAAAAATAGCGTTCAGGTCGAGAAAAAGGAGATTCCTCATCTCTCTGATCGCTCGCTGAGATGAATACTCGTCTTTTTTGTTTTCGTTTTTTCTTCTTTTCCAGGAATATCAAGAAACCAGTACTTGTATGAGACTCAGAAAGAAGACAAGAATCAATTTTCCAGGAAAGCCCTTCGTTGGAAATCGATGGAGTTTTCGAAACGGCTAAACGTTGCAAAGTGGAGCGAAACAACAAAATCAGCTTCGCCCATTGACTCGCGGAGAAATCGGATTTCACGGCTGGCGTTGAACTTTCAGGTCTTCCGACAGGTAGCAGAGAAAAACCGCTGATCCTGTAGTGACCTGTTTCCACGCGAGGTATTTACAGGTAGGAAATTTCACAGAAAAAAAAGCGCGTGTTTTGAAGGCTGACGTTTGCGGAACACTGTGGCGTAAAAGCTACGCTGCCAACGGAGGTATAAAGCACGGGACGAGCAGCGTATTCTGATTTTCCTCGATTCGCTGCGTCCACGAATCCAAATTGTTAGAAGCGTGCCCGCTTGCATGATTGGTTGGGAACGTTATGTACAGACGACCAACGAAGATTCCCAATCGGTGTCTCAGGTCAGACGCAAGACGCGTTTCGAAATGTTTCGCGTTGGATAGCGTCTCGAGACAGATGCCGAAAAATGAAACTTCCATCGCCTATCGGTCATTATAAAACTCTAGAAGAACATCCCGGTCGTGTGAGTGATTGTGGAAACGCTGACGGATGGGACAGAGCATTGTGACGACTTGTCCCCATAGGACGGTCGATTGTAAATTAATAAATGATGACCTGGCGGCGACACTTGAAAGCGAGAGAGAAACAGTCACTCTTGGTCGCGGTTGACAGAAGTGAGTTCATTATTCTAATGATCCATCGTATTCTCGAGCAGAGAACTGGAACGATCCGAATGCTTCGCGGCCTGTTTGTACACACCCTGCGTAGTTCTTATTACCTGGCACCGTGTTGGGCAGATGGTCTAGTTCGCGCCTTTTCTCAATGAAACCTCAAACAGCAGATGTAACACTTCAATATACGTCGATGATTCGAACTGACACCAAGATCAGAAACTGTGTTCGTTACACCTCCAGCGACAGACTCTCTCCCATAGCCTTACTGCTTCTCTAATAGCCTTCTCCAGTGAATGAGTCGCCGTAATCAGCAACAACCGTTTTACGCAGTTTGGTCAGCAACCAGTAAGTCGTTCAGACGTAAACGGCTGACTGCCCTATCGACATCTCAGATGGAGTCAGACATTTAAGGTAACGTTTTGTTACCGAACTCATTCACGATTTGTTTTCGGAAACGAACTAACCTGTAGCGAGTGAAGATAAACATTCCGCGCACCCGCTTCCAACTCGATCGCAGACCAGAAGGGCATCGAGATCGCCGAAAAAGGTTTCCGATGTGTCCGTAGATTACCGTTCAGGACTTATTAGTCGAAATTTCGACGAGATCGTATGTTCTCCCGCGCACAACTGGCCAATTTAGGTAGAGCTACTCACGGTGGGACGACATTGTGGTTTCCCATCTGAACTCGCATCGGCTGATTTATGACATTGCTGTATATGAGGGAAACTTGTGAGCCGTTGAAAGTGTTAACATGTATTGTATCCGAACTAAAATATCGAGGTTTTTCCTTCCTACTTTTCCCGAAAGACATCAGCGCATCACCGGGGTGTCATGACGTTTTTTGAAGGATGAATCGTTGACAGCTTTAAATTCTTGTCGATTATTTGCGGTTCCTAGACTAAAGCGCAACTTCAGCTCAGCAATCGGTCTCAAGGTCTGATCGTGGTTTGGCATTACTCTAAAAGATTTACGCCTGACGAGTTGTCGTCGTGAGCGGAAACATCTCGGTCAATGATGAATTTCTCAATCGCCAGGGCGCTTCTTCCGAAGAATCAGCGCTTGAAAAACCAAAAAACTGACCGCAGCTCTCTAAAAGTATCAGCTCCGAGTCCTTGAATCACTGACTGTTCCGCTCAATCGAAAGCAAATACCATCCGAAACCGCGACACGGCTTCTCAACACTTACTGGCTGAGCATAAACAGCGGGATGAGGATCGGGAACCGGACATCGAAATGTCTGACATCGTTCCGCAGGTCCTCGGACACATTTTAGTGTTCGGCGATACGTTTTAGCAGGAACGGGAGCGAGTTACTGTTTGGTGGGGATCTAATTTCATAACACGGAATGAAGCAGCAAATGATTAACGACAAACGTGAGTTTGTTCTTACAGCTGCCATTCTCAAGATGTCATCAACAACACTGGCAGCGGGCGCTGAGGCGATCACCGGCGACAAGCGGGCTGCTCTCAAGAAGCTCCCTCAGAAATTGTCATTTACTGGGTCACCTGAAAAACATGAACTAGAACCTAATGGCTGGATAACTGGGACCTCTCAGGTTTTTGCTGCTCTTTTGAACAATGACCGCTTGCCTCTTATAACAGGACGTGTGAACTGGGTTGTTCTGTATCAGCTCGCGAGCTTTGGCTCAAGCTATAAAAGTTTCGAGTAAAGCTTTCTGCTGGTAGAGCGCTAGTTCTGTTCCGAGCGAAACGCGTTTCCTCCGAAGCGCGAGCTGATTCATCGCCGCATGACTCTCTCTTTCTGCCTTTGATTCTCTTCGCGTTCGTCCTCGAGATTCACTGTCGAACGAGAGAAAATCGCAAGTAAAGGAGACTGTGCTTTCCGCCGTCAGAGGATTGGGAGCCGATGCGACATCTATCTTGGCTCAGGTTGCTTTAACCATCGTACGGTTACGGTAGAAGAGAACATTGATACAGCGGTTTTCAAAGATGTATCCATCATGACGCTTCCGATCACCGCTGGTCTCCGGTTCAATCCTTACGTTCGTTTCGAGTAAAATGTCCGACATTCAGGACTACTTTTCGATAAGTTCAGAGATTCTTTCTGTGTAGAGGTTTTCCGCTTATGTAACGTTCGACGGGTTCACGGCAGAGAAGCATCTGAACAAGAGCATCAGCTGCATCGTAAGTCTGCGATGGGAACAGTCAGACCACTGCTGGATTCCGAGATCTGTGTTGTTCTCGAAGTGAAAGTCGTTCGGGAATTCACGGTGAGCGAACATGTGCTGCCTAGAAGTTCATGTTTATCCGCGCTGTCAGACATGGCTTACTGAGTGACGTCGCGAGGCTCGAAAGACTCGAGCCGGAACCATAGACCATAGCCGACAATCTCGCTGGAAATTCCAACTTTCATGAGAGGACGTCAATACAGGATACTGACATTTCTTGGAAAGATTACCGAGAGGTGAGCAAACCGAAAGATTAGTCTGTCACAAGGATTTAGGTGCGGCGTGATACATTTTGAAGTCGTTTCCAAGTCGGGTTGATGTTTTGGCGTTTGAAACAAAGTCGAGAACTCAGGATTCATGATCGCTGAAAGAAATCTCAGCTCCGGTGAACTCACTCGAAATCCGTGGCCGCTGGCACGGGACACACATCACACAAACGAACGAAAGAGTGTATGGTGGGATCGAGGCACGAAACACACTTGTAGGAGAAAGATCAGAGCCTATTCCATTTGGGTCCGATGCTGTTCGCCTTCTGACAGGACATAGCCTACTCTCACGTTCAGGGATGATCCAGACACAGGCTCTGTCGGCGGCTTAGCGTTCCGACGACGTTGGCTGGCGCCACGTGAGAGTGGGCGAGGGACTTGAGAGAGATGCTCGGGGAGAAGCCCTCTCGACCTGCAGTCACCGATGCTACTACCGCTACAGCAAGGAAAAGGATTCGCAGAGGAGGTGTCTCTAGCGATCTATCCGATCCGTTACCGAATGACTCAAAAGCTAATGATCGTGTTTTCTCACATTCAATGAAACCAAATGGTATCTTAGACGGAGCGGAGCCAAAGTCATGTGTTACACGATTTTCGGATAAGAATCTTAATGAACTCCACATGACATGAAAGTGCATCGACTCGAACAAAGCACTCAGGTAAAAGGTCGACCGAGAACCACCCATCTCCGCTCTGTGCGAGCGCCAAGGACGCCGTTTCGAATAGTTAGCTGACTTGTGATACTAGTACCACTACCGCTATTGCACACGGCATCCTTAGATTCTCGAAACACGAATGTTTATTCAGCATGCAATTATTTGATTTTGCGTATTCATGCTGGACTCACGTTTTCGAGCGGCTCACATCGTCGATCACTTCAAGTCCCTGGCAGCAAGTGGACAGCTGATTCGAAAATTGATTCTTTGACCCTGGAAATCTGGAAACTATTTCTCGGAAGTACAGTTTTCCTGTTTTCTGTGGCTGTAGAGAGAAATCACTGGTGCGCTCATCATTACCGCGAATGTTTCGTCTTAACTACGTGACCAACATCCTGGTGATCGATCTCAAATCGAAGCGAATTTGATCCGAAATCGTTACCAAGAGGTCGATTCTCTCGTGGTCTCGTGAGCTTGCGGTTTAAGAGCGATTCACACAATTTCAGCAACGCGTGAAACCAGTGCCACCGCTGGGCGTCAAGAATCTCATTCAACGATGAGTTTTCGTAGAAAAACACTTGAACTGGTCTCGTGGTTGGTGGCAACGGGAGCCCCTCGAAACGATCGGAAAACCGCCGGCTTAAATTAATCCCGCGGAGCAGTGTGACACGTCGGGATGATTCAAAATAGAAATTATGATACTGTGGTAACACGATCCGTTGTCAAAGCCAAAGTTCCAGACATTTACAGAAAAGCGAGTGAGCGACGAATCGATTGGGCGAGTAATGTCAGCAACCGCCTTCGGTTTCTCCGAAGCAGCGCATTTTACCACAGCGCCATCCTTTGGAATTCATTGACGATAATCGCCACGGACCGCAATTGGAACCCGGAGAATGAAATCCGCGCAAACAGTCTCGAAGATATCACGGTAGCCCAGATCGAGTCGTAATTTTTATGATCTCCGCCTGACGCCGGCCCACGGCCGTGAAACCCCGAGGTAGCCATACTATCGGGAGCCCAAGCTAGTCCCCCAGGACATCTAACAGCTTTCATCCGGATCTTGAATCGAGTTCGATGCTGCTGATAGTTCTAGCGCCCGAACTCGTAGACCGTAGGCGTGCACCGCTGCCGGTTTCACTGATTTCGAAGTGAGATCCCCCGTCGGAAGATGCTCACCATGAATAAGCGCGCAATTTTACATTGTTGCAACTCCACAATTTTATTTTCAAGGGCTGCGTCGTTCTTCAATCGGAAGGCTCCATAGTGGTGCGCTTAAGAGTAAATCTTGTCGCAGGTGTATCCATTTCGGAGCTCTTTGTCTCCGGAAAACAAGCTTCCAGTGCCTTCATCACTCCGGTCCGAATGTTAACCCGGGTTCAGAAATTCGGGGTGAAGATCCAACTTCATTAAGCGACCTCAGGAATCTTCAGACATTGGTTCGACTCCATCAAACGAGTGCAGGAATTTCCGGGGCCAATTTCACCCATTGCTCGGGCTATTGAGGACCTTGCCAAAGAATGTATGGAGCTTGGTTTCGATCTACCTTGGAGCTCAAGTGCGCGACATTGGGCTCATTATGCTTCCACTCAAAGAGGAAACTGTTTCCATATGTTGGAATCTCCGTTCGTTGCGTATTGGGCTGACTAAACCAACGCCTGATTCATAGTTTTCTAAACCAGGGCTCTTCGGAAACTCTTCTGCTTCTTCTGCTATACTGCGATTCCAATCGGATTGCTCAACTGTTTCCGTTCTCGTAAAGAACGGATACGTATAAAACTCCATCGGAAGATACCCTCAAAACGATTCCAATACCTCGGGAGAGAGTCGGGTGCTCAATGGTAACGGGGAACTAACACGACACAGATCTCCGATCTTCGATCTTCCCATGTTTGAACCGTGAACTTGTCTTGTACTGTTTTTTAACCCGAAACGCAGGAAATTCGCTACAGAGAAAATTCTCGTCAACCCCCGAATTTGTGCCGAGCATGTGAAAATTTGGATACGATTTTTTTCCATGAAGAATGAGCCATGAAACCCATGGCCGAGCAATGCTGATTTTCACGAAGTAAAAATAAGGTAAAGAGCACCCTCTCATCGACGTGAAGGAATTCTTGAATCAAAGAATTTTTCAGATTTCATGCATGTAAATTCATGTGTGATCAGAGATATTTTCTGAAATTCAACGACGTACGGCACGGAAAGGAGTGATTCGAAAACGTGTGAAGAGAAAGGAACTGACTCGACGGTCCGATTTCCGTTTCATGTCTGATGAGCCTCGAACTAGGCGGTGCTATCTTTGCGTTGAAGGAGATCACTTCGAGCCCGATCACCCAGCTCAAAAGGAAGCAAGCAAGCGGCGGATCTGATCGAGTGATGAATGAGAAATCTACATTGTGTGTGATTAAATAAAGAGTCATCAATTCTGTACTGAATCTTCATCCTTCGAAACGTCATTTCTAAGGTAAGCGTCTTCTTGAAAGCAATTTTAGTTTAGGCGACGGTTAGTTCAGGCACTGAATCGTACAGATCAAACATGCGCCGGATTCATTGTCGCTGTCTCCCCTTTCCCGTCATAGGATTCGTACCGAGATTGTTCATATGATGATGGTCGAAGTCAAAGAATCACAGCGGAGATCCCCGTTTCTCTTCCGATCCTTCGTCATGCCGAAGAGGAATGAAATACCGCATGGAAGAGTTCTTCCCTGTTTCCAATTTCCGTGAAGGAATCTCATCAGATTTTTTTCTCAGTGAATTCCCCCATCCATTCGCGGGTTTTTGAAGAAACGTCACTCTCGTAGCTTGTTATGCCGGGGTTTATTTCCAACGGGCTAACTAAATCAAACAAAACATATTTACAAATTTTTCTCTGCAAAAGTTAACCAAGGTCCGACAGATGAAGCGGGATGGCTGATGTCCACAAACGAGTAGTATCACAGGATCAATAAATAGTCCAGAAGTTTTGACTCGTCGGTGACTGACCGGTGAGATGCCCAGATTGCCAGGATGGACTCCGGCTCGCCGCACCGAAAATTTCTGTTTCGGATCAGATCTGGAATCATCTTGGCGGACGATAGAGAATAGATTTTGACGGTTGCAGCAAAGATTTATAACTGCTCGGGAAATGCGAACCAACTGTTGAATAGCGATCGGCGGGAACTTCAAGAGGACGAATTTCTTTACGTCTGGCCTTCTCATGATTCGCGTACCTATCGTTCGTTCTCGATCGATTCTCGTAATCAGCATAGAGCTCCTCCTGCATCGGATTCTTCTGCTCGTACGCTCCATAATCTCTCACATAACGCTCCAGCATCGGGGGTTTCTTGTCCAGAGTCCCTGCCGAGTTCGCATAACCTCTCGAGGAAGCTTCTGAAGTTGATGATTTGGCGTTTGAACTCTTTTTCTTCGCTTGTTTGGCTTCGGGGTATCGATGTGGCATGTTGCTCATCTGGAGCTGATGATCTTTCTCTTGCTGCTTCCGTTTCTTTATGTTTTTGAGCTTACGGATCGATCGGAAGTTGTTCGCCATGATCACGGATCCCGCGATTAGGATCAGGGATCCGAATCCAAACACCAACATCGCGATCGCCCAGTTCGGGAGTAGCGGAGGCTCCACCAAACGCTCGGTGGCCGGACTTTTGACATACTTAAACCGGAATATCGTCGAGTTCGAATCGAGGGTGAACTCAAAGTCGTTCTCATCCGTCCTGTACGTCATGACTTCACGGATTTCATCGGTGAGCTCGGTGTCGTTGATCATCGGCTCGGTTTTGTAGAACACGAGGAAGAAGTCAACATTGAGCTCTTTCGTGAAACCGTCGATCAGGATGTAATTGAGAAACTCTCCATATCGGGTCTCGTCCAAGAAAGATTTCAACTGATGCTTGACGTGGAAAGCGAGGTATTTGAATTCTTTCGTGTTTCGGTCATCCAGGTAGGGCGACCATTCCCAACCGTCCGAAATTTTCGTTTGGCCTTCGTAGTAAACCAATGGCACTTGAGAATCAGGCTCGCCAAAGTCGTCGGGCACGTCTTCGTCTACTGTTCGGTAGGTCGAAGTCTCCGTCAAGGTCTTCTGCGCCTTCTGACGTCGGTAGATCTCCTCGAAATCGGCCAGAGAGGGTCCGGAAGGTCGTGGAATGTCGGAAGAGTTGGCGTTTCTTGGAGGTCCGATGGGGAAACCTTTGCGGACAGGCTTCGCCGTTGTGATCCGCTGGCCTGGCTTGCGGATTCTTATTTGTTGTATGGTTTTGGTTTTCGGCCTCGTCTTCGCCCTGTCGAAAACTTTCACGAAAGGTCTCACCGTTCTGGGACCAGGGGCTCTTGTTGTTTTCTTGGGTCGTTGCAGAATGCCGAAGGCGGGTCTTGAGAATTTCTGCTTCTTCATACCGACGACATTGTGGTCGGCGTGATCGTCCGCGTCAACCGCCTGAGTTCCCGGTCTTTGTCGTGCGATAGTTGGCCTATTCCGCGGCAAAGAAAGTTTTTTGAGCTGGACGATCGACAATGGTGTCGTCGTCGGCGCATCGTAGTCATCGTATTCGAAATCCCCTTCATCTTGGTATTCTGCGTCTTGCGGAGGAACTTCCGTCTGATGACCGACTCGAACACCTGAAAAACGCGAAGGTTTCATTCAATTTTCATCTTCAACAGAGTTTGCATCGGGATGTGGAATTTCGTTGGAGTTGATGAGAATGTAATTGAGGTACTTTTGAGCGAAAAGCTTCGACTCAAGGCTCCCATTGGATGTTTGCTTTTGACGTCCGACCTTGCGCTTCAACACTCATCCTGCAGATTGTGATAAAGTTAATTACTCGAAACGACTTGGTCGACAGGGGAATTTTCGCGTGAGCTGAAGCAATGTTTGTAACAAGGTTTGTTAACTACCTCTGTTGTTCTGATTCGGGGGGATTGTGATGCAGTGTGGTAAACTTTTCGTCCGCGCTTCTGGAACTTTTAACGAGCGACGGAAAAAGTGGCAAAAAGCACATCAGCAACCAGCCCACAAGTGGACTAGGAGCAGAACGCAAGATGTCACCAAGTTTAATTGTTCTCAAAGTGACCTCGAGCAACCTTGCCTTCAAAAATTGCTCCCACAGATAAGGATCCTTGTCTAGCGACACGTTTTGAAACTTCGTCAGCGAAACGAACGTACGTTCTGTTAGAAAGTGGTGTGTGGAGCTAAGTGAAATGGTCAAGTCTGATGTCACGCCGGCTCACTGCACCCCAAGAACTTTAGAAAATAGATAAAAAGTGAAAGAGTCGAAGGGCAGTCAGAGCCGTGGTTTAAAGAGCCGCGAGGTTATCGAATTCTGATTTGAAAATTTTCGGAATTCTTTCTCGTTGGCGCTTACGTAAGCCTTGTCGAATGTATGAGCTTTGGAGTTGTCTTTCGAGAACTTCTCAGTCGGGATACGGGGAGTCGAATCAGTGACGATTCCGACAAGGTTTTTCACATCTTTTCCTCGATCCGACACCAGAAAACTCAACGGAACCAAGGGGATGTCTTTCTCAAGATTTTGCATTATTTTCTTTGCCCCCATTCAGTTTTCTTCCCGTGACAGAACTGTCGACAGCGAGACCAAGGTCGTTTGCAACAAAATGAATGCGAACTTCTCTTCAACGCTTTCTGTACAAATGAAAAGTCTGAACGATGTCTCCGTCTGGCCAAGGAGCGACGACTGCGATGACAATTTTGACTCCTCGACTCCCTTGTTTCGTCCAAAGCAGCATCTTTGCTTATCTATGAATTCTCGACTGAACGCCTCCCCGCCCTCGCAAAGATCTCTTGTGAGCTTCGAACTCGGGTAGACGAGGTTGACTGGCCTGTGGCACTTGACGAGATTCGAGTTCCAGTCCAGCTTGTGCCTCAGTAGAAGAGGGCGTGATCGAAGCCTGGCTCTGGCTCAGACTTCCACTTCAAGACAATCTCAGTATGGCTGACTCATTATCCGCATTTCTGATTTCAATTCGCATCAAAAAGATCGGAAAAAATTTGCTCGTCATTCGTTACAATCATCAGGGTATCAAGAGAACCAAAGTAGGGAGACACACTTCAGAACTTTGGAGAGATCCGACCGCCATCTGAAACTTATTCGAGTCACCTGGTCCACAGCCCCTTTGGCATTGCTCGGCGGAGCCGCCAGATCCGGAATCAAGTCAAGGTTTCAAGGTCGGCGACCACGGAACGGGAGCGGTTGAGAAGAGGTTTTCGAAGAAAAAGTGCTCGCATTTGCCCTGCTCCCGGAAATCATCTTTCTGCATGGAAACCCGAGAGATCGACGCATCCGGATGCTCCTTGGGTTTTCTCACGTGGGATCGTACTAATGTTCGGCGACCACGACGATGGAACGCTTCAGGAATATGATTTCATATCACCAAGGATTGATCGAAGAACGCTTCTGTCGGAGAACACCAACCTGTTTTCGCTTTGGGATCAGCCACGTAGAGGATGCGACCTTCTCCAACCTCGTTTTGAATCTGCTTGAGTATTTCCTGAATGTTTCCAACGTCTGAATTCGACAGCGTTGAGTTCTGCTTAGTTTGATTCGTTCGCGGAACGATCTCCTGTTCGGTGATTTTGACCGATGTCTGCGTAACAGCATCCTGAAGATTGGCTTCCGAAACAGCACCCACAACTTCACCGTTCGCTCCAACCTCCACTTCGCTGACCCTCAATGAAGTTCTCGTCACAGGTTCCTGCTCATCAGGAGTGAACCCTGCGTCGTTCGCAATTACTTCTGTCACCGAACCTTGCACCGATGTTTTGGTCACGACGTCCTCCGTCTGTGGGATATTCTCAGCGCTTACTTGTAACCCTGTACCGTTAGCTTCTGCAGCATTTTCGAAACTGAGCTGTGCATCATTTGCAGAAATAATGGACGAAGCAGAGGTAACGGATGACACTGACACCGAAGACGATTCTGTTCGTAACAACTTAGGCACATCGACATCCAATCGAGCGAAACTCTTCACGGGGACATTAGTGTTGAGCAACGGCGGAGGTGGGAGCACTTGCGTTTGATCCGAAGACAAATCTTGTGCCGAAGCCTGGACACAAACCAGGAGACAAAACAGGGCGCAGCGAACCACTGCTGCCTTCCGGTGATCGGGAGGTTTCATTTCGTTCGCTCGTTGAGAAAGAAATCGTCCTCGAGCAACAACATGTTCAGGCTCACATCAAACCACAGGTTGTTCGCAATGAATTTTGAGGGGCAAATTCCAAGATGGCGCTGGCAAGCTGACCCACATCATCGGCACAAGCACACAGCCACACACACACAGTCGAAGACCCACACGCAGAAAGCAACGGCGCTAGCGGTTTTTCTCGCCGTTAGCCCTTGCCAAGTCTTCTGCGGACACGGTTGCTCCGCTGCGCCATCTATCGACAGAACTCGCTGCGGAGTTGCTACTGAAACTCGATTTCTTAGGTTTCAGAACCACTGACGAGGGAGACATGCCTATCCATAGGAAATCTGGAATTATGATCATGAGCCGGAAAGAAACAGAACGCGACAGGAACGGGACTGCTTTTTGACGGATAATTTGTTTCAATGTATTTCAGCTCAACTCTTCAAATTTCAATATCTCAGCGTTTGTCTCTCATGGTTGTTGTTGTGTCCTCTTGCTTCAATCAGCAATTTTGTTCTCGGAGAGCCAACTCGATGAAGATGAACTCACAACTCCGTAACTTTCAAAATACCTCCGGACTCCGGAAAGAAACCCCACACAGGAAAACATCCTCTAAATGCCCGTTACTTCGGTCATGTCCGAGGAACTGGCGAATCGGCGTCGTCGCCGTCGCTCTCTCTCGTAGAACATTCTGCTTTTATGTTTCTTGGTGAGGTATCTCTCCGGTTGTGTGATATCCAGCACAGCTCGCTTGACTTCGATACAAGCGCTCTTGACTTTGGCCGTGGCGATTCGGTACACGCTCAAAATCTTGGAAATCACGATGGACTGCTTTTGTTTTTCATGATGATCGATCGTCTCGAAATGGTCTGTACTGGCTTCCGTGCCATCCTCAAGATTGGCTTCTGTGGCGCTTTCATAGATCAAGCTAGTGCTGAAAGATTTTGAGTCCGGGGCGAAAGTTACGACTTTGGTTCTCCTGCTGATGGCAGCCATGGTATCAAGGAATTTTTCGATTCGTCGTTGTTATTTCCCAGTTCGGAATCATGAATCTTTGGGGATTTGTGTTTGGACTCTTTTTTCGAAAACGATCTTCGTCGCATGACATTTCTGTGGCATTGGCTCACTCAATCGGCGGAGGTGCGGGAACAAATTCTTTCAGGGATCGATAAAGGCTCAAACTGCGAATCTTCCATGTCGAATCCCCACGACAGATACTTGCCTCTACAGGCCTCCGCATCTCTCTCAAACGTCGATATACGAAAATATCGTCAAACTTCTTCTCGGCACAAGTACGGTCACATTCAGCATGGCGGGCTCGTGAGCGTCGATGATTTCGGATGTAAATGCCAAATCAGAGAGCAAAGATCGAGAAATTCGGACGCTCTTCTTGACACCGCCTGTTACAGCATCTACTCCATGTTATTTACAGCACGATATCCTCTGAAACTCCGAAGAAATTCCCCGAATATTTGCACTGATTCAAATTACACTTTATTCTGTCCATAATTCCAGATCAATTCTAGTTTTATATATTCACAGCCATGACGAGTTCCATTCTAGAACGGGACACAGCGAATCATTTTGTTGACCGTATTATCATTGCAAATTTCGGTTAGGTACTTGAGCTCAGAGGGCCCGTTGCTAGTGAGGTATTTCCCAACAAACATCCTCGCAAAACGATAACGGAAGTACTGAGGAGGAGGCGACAGAATCGAGCGCGCTTTCAGAATGCTGTAGATGCTCATCCTGTGGAGAAGATCCGTCGAGTTTGACCAATATGGGGAGTGAATAAAATTTCATGACACGAAGGTTTCTCGTAATTGATATACATACTCGCAATGCACGGTGAGGTTCTTCGCATCCGTGGAGCAGGTGCGAGCGAAAACTGTCTGCTTAGCCAGCTGCGCAACTATGCTTGCGCTGATGAACGAAGCGCACTCTTCGGTCCAGAGGTCTTCGCAGAAATAGAGGAACGACATCGGCACTATGTGGATAGAGGTCTGAGTCGCTTTGAGGCCTTCTTTGAAGAAACTCGCCGAGATTTTATCGACCTTGGTGAGCAGAAACGCGTCGTAGCTCACAGGAATGCTAGCCAGCTTTTCCCAAAACGTATTCAACGAGAGCGGCACGCTCGGCAGCAGCACCCTGTTCTTCTTCCATTTCAGACTCACCACGTCGCCAAGATCTTTGATCGTGTTGAGGACTTCGGTCCGAAAGGTTTCGTGGTCTTTCGACGGGAAATGCGCGATTCCGAGCTCAGCCATGTTTCCCAACCGACCACCGTCCGGTGAACTGATACCAATAATGACTTTGTTCACCAGATCGATAAAGCTCTTGAAGTACTGAGATTCCCTCAATAAGTGGAGAAACACGACAAAAAACGCTTTTGGATGTTCACGCGCAACCAACGAAATCAAGCGAATCATCGTGCTCGAGGGAAAAGGGTAATAATTCAGCATCGAGATCAAGGGATAGAGCAGATAGAGACTCTTCGCGATTTTGAACAGTTTCTTCTCGTCATCGTCCAACACTGTTCCCAAGACGGAACAATGCTTCTCCGGAGATTGATTCTTGCAATGACTCTGAAAGCTGGATATGTCTAGAGAGACGGATCGTAATGACCCAAACACTTTGAAAGGTGACCGGGGGTCGAAACGTTTGAACTGTCGCAGCAGATGTATCGTCGAGTTCCAACAGGGCTCAGATGAATGTGGGGGATTCTTCTGATGAACTAGCAGCTCATAGCAAGCTTTATCTTGGCCTATGGGACCATTCTTCAACTCGATCAGCAATCCCTCGACGATGATAGCTGACCAAAACAAGCTCATCTTGTTCTGATCGCTGCCCGTCCGCGCAGTGAGAAGTGAGCGGCGACTCAGCAACCGAACAAGGACGTCCACCTCGAAAGATTTCTCGCACTCCGCTGGCGTTCCCGCTTGTTTATCCCAATCGTTCGTCAAATACACACAGTTGCTGTCGGCTGAGAAGATAAGTTTTAAGCGTGAGCGAAGCTTGAAGTCAGGTTTGAGGTTTACATGAATCAGATTACATTCCGAATTGGAATGAAACATTGGCTGCATCACACTCACGGAAACAGGCATCTGTGTGCCCTTGGAGCCTGCGGTCCGTACCGCACTCACAACGACCACTCTCCGTACAAGACTGGCCTGGACAATACGTGCAGAAGGATGCTGGAAAGCTCATTCAGTTTTATACGTAATGAAAACGTAAAAATCTGACATATATTAGAGAGGAAGAATAATCACAGTTCACACTTTTTCTACAGCCGTCGATAGATGGATGATACATTCCTTAATTTTCCACTCTGGCTGCTATCGAACAATATTCTTCAAACAATTTATCCCTCGATGCATCCGTATATTCAAAGATTGGTGAATGTTGCTGAATGTTATACTCTCAGCTCTAGTCACAAGTAAGACTGCGAGTTTTGGACATAGCTGGCACCATCCGATCGAGCGATCGATAATGCCTGATATAAATGATATCTGACAGGATCGGGCATCTTTCGGTTGTTCATCAATTTATCTACATATATTGATGGATGGAAAATGATTTATGATCACTGCCCGGAGCTCTTGACAAGAGCTTGTAATGATTCACTGAATCATTATACTAGGTGGATTTATGGCTCGGAGGGTGAATCGATGGATCACAAGATACTCATCTTCAGGGTGCGATTGATTCGCGGTGGTTCGAAATTATCCCGCGTATTCTCATGGATGAGCAGTTTTTCATGGAAATTCGAGGCTTTCTCCGAAATGGTACCAAATGTTCACATTCCCGCTAGTTACCTAGAATTCATCATTAGAGCTTGCAAGCTCAGGCATTATTCATTAATCACTCTCCATCAATCTATAGATAAATTGATCGGAGGCCCATCATTCGATGACATTCGCCCAAAAAAGTCGTGGGCTGGAACAATCAGGCACTATTCCACCAAATATCCATTAATTCATATTGATTGATGGAGGTTCAAAATGATTAACGCCTGAACTTCCAAGCTCTATTCATCATTCACCATTCATCGATTTACAAATTTCTGGATTAATTGAAGTATGAGTTGACTCCTCAATCGTGTGGCTCAGAAGAGTTGGAAAATTTGGGCATTATTCATCCATCGATCATTCTATCATAGCTACATAGATTAAACCAAGAATTATCTTCAGATTTCCAGGATGTGATCATGAATCGACCCGTCTGAGATCGCGCAACGAAAGAATCTACTGTTGTACCTTTCTTTTTGCAACGATCGCCGCTCCACTCATGATCATGCCAACACTCACACCGCAGCGATGTAAGATTACACATCGCGAAGTCGGGGCATCGTTCACACTCATAACCGTTGTCTGGAAGTACACCGATGACTTGAAAAACGAATTATTCGGGACTCACCAGGTAAAAACAGTCGTTGAGATATCTCGAAGTACAGAAGCGACGCAGAAAGGCGAATCATATTGTTTGTATCCCTCGCGAAATTTCGCACTTACGTAAACACTGATCATCGAAGAAATTAAGACCTTCATCGCAGACGCAGACATCATTTTTACAGGTTGATCTGGGTGGACATTCTCCGTCATTCACCGAACATGCTGGGATTAACACCATAATTTAAGTCATCGACGCTAAATTGAGAAGCTGGCTTCCGACTTGGAGGACGAATTCTGGCCTTATCTCAAGTGGAATCGAGAAAATTGTTTGGGGTTTGATCAACGATGTCGAGTTCAACAGACGTGTCAGGGACTTGAACGATTTTGGAAATCGTGTCGGTGCGAATAATCGCATCAGACCCGCGACGACCAGCACACTCATGGTTACAGAGACACCGAGAAAGAGGCATATCATCCATTTCGGTGTTCGCGGGATCGCTTTCCCTGTATTGACCCGAGGGCCAAGGAGGGCCATCGAAGGTGGTGCATAGAAGACGCTCGATTGCTCACCAGGCCTAAACGCAAAGAATGAAATTTGGTGAGTTCAAACATGTGGTATCGGGGTTTCACCTGACTTCATTTCAAGTGTTGCCATGCTCCAGAGGAAAAAGCCGACTACGCTAACATATCGCTTGCGCTGTCGCTCTTCTCGTCATCTCCGTGTATCCTTCGTCCAGAGTCGAAGGAAATCTTCATCGCGATCGTTCAGCCTGACTTGAGTGCGAAACTCCTAGCTCGCTTTCCGTGTGCTTCCCGCGCGACGGCTTCATCCGAAGCTTCGTTTTCATTCGTGATCAGATGTGGATCAGGAATCGTCGGATGCTCTCAATGCTGCTTGAATCTTGAGCTCAAGGAGCGCGGAACGATCCTGGAGTTTCGCTGAGAGTCTTGCCTATTCACGACATTACGGCACGTCGGTCATTCAAATCGCGACAAAAATCGTTTCATCGTCAACTCGATCTAGAGGAGGCTCTCTTAAACCTGAGGCGCTGGCATAGGCACCGGAGGTCCGTCGGCCGCGGCCTGAGAGATCGCGGCCTGGTATTCGGCGGGTGTCCCAAGCAAATAAGAAGCCATTTTGGGAAGGACCGTAAGCGGCGAGCTGATCGACTTCGACCTACCGCTGTAGTGCTCACCTCTCGCTCGAGCCAGCCTTTATGCGCCAATGCGAAGTCCACTCGACCACCTCGTCAGTTGATGTCAAAAGTGAGATGTGAGAAGGGGTAGGAAGCTAGGGTCCAGATGAAAAGCAATGCCATTCTCCGTTCAGATATGGCTACCCTCTCATAGACAATCTCCCTCCATGACAACGGAAAACCGCCGGAGACTTCCCCTGGCTCGTGAAAAAGGAAAAACACTTTGTCGTCCATCACCGGAGATTCTTCCTCTTGCTGCTGAATGCTGAACATTTTCTTCATTTCTTCCAACTACACCCACTCTTTCTCTGCTGGTGACATTCGTACGATGGTGATGTGTGATGCCCCCTTGTCTTCAATCGGTAGGACCTGGTGTTTGTGAGCTCTATCGCTGACAAGATCCGTCTTTGCCATCTGTTTTGGTCAAGATTTTTGATTCTTTCGAGATACATTATTTTGCCGATGGCCTCCCTGGCATCGAAGGAACTCCAGCCGAGTTCTCATTCGCCACTTTGGAGTTTGGTATACCAAGTGCCCATCTCCCTGCATCTCGTTGCCTCGATTCCACCACGTTGCGTAGTCTTCACGGCATTGAGAGTATCGCATTGCAATACGTGAGCTGCGGTACGGCTGTAGCTTTCCACAGTACTTTGGAGATCTCGTATCGATTGAATTTCCTAAGTGATCTCGCATTGAGACGTTGGATAGCTTCGTTTGCCTTCTTCGTCAACTTATCTCAGTGTTTGGACAAATAGACGTTTTGAGCGGATAGTGGTATGGGCTATAAATTGAGAGATCGCCTTTTGTCGAGTTCGGTTTCTCAAGCAAGGCTACTCTGCCGTTCCTCCATTCCGTCGGGATTTCATGAGTGCCCGACAGGATGC
This sequence comes from Neoseiulus cucumeris, assembly GCA_021527715.1. Taxonomy (NCBI): domain Eukaryota; kingdom Metazoa; phylum Arthropoda; class Arachnida; order Mesostigmata; family Phytoseiidae; genus Neoseiulus; species Neoseiulus cucumeris. The sequence continues at coordinate 777,690 of JAJSRV010000017.1, forward strand.
GGTTGAATACTTCGGCTATACATATAGTTGTAACCGGATTCCTTCAACACTTTGAGGACGCTTGTCGGTATGCTGTCTGGGCCGGTCGCCGAGTTTGCTGAGAGCGAGTTCAGCATTCTCTCGACCTGTACCCCTTCGATGACAATGTCTACCGGACTCGAAACGAACTTTGGTGGTCCCCGACATGGGGAGCCCGCCACAGCATCAAGCATTTTGATCGCTATCTGTGTCAGGTGGACGGTCATGTCCTTAGGTTGGACCTCCCGTCCGTTCGCATCCAACACTTTTAGCTTCGCTTTCTGCTTTCGTTCGCTTTTTCGAATGTATCCCCAGAATGCCTCGCTTCTGGCACTCCGTGGGGCATACATTATTTGAGCATATATTTTATGGTTCTGGAGTTGGATTAGACGGTCGACCTCTGCCCGAACTGCATCTTGCGTATTCCGGTATAGCCGCTCCGCCTGTTGAACACCGATTCCAGTGTTTCGAGCCCTCCTCCAAGCACGATTTGCTCGCCGTCGCTCTCTCGATAATCTCGATAGCTCGATCGACTCGACCCCGTGCCTCAAGTTGAATGTAACGAGTTGGACATTCGATGCCATAGCCGCCTGGAGGGTCCCTGTTAGGTCGCCATAACTAAGTGCTCCTAGTTGGAGCGCTGTCAGCTGTAGCTGCACCGTGGCTTCCTCAGCAGCTTTTTGCGGCCTCGACTCTCTGACTCGGACTTTCTCGGTTTTGAGACCTTTCTTCCTCGTATCTATGCACAAGGATATGAGATAATGGTCACTCCAATGAAGGATTTCCTTGTCCTCATCGATATGCATGTCCACGAGGTCCTCATAGGCGAGGATATTGCAGAGAGCATAGTCAATCGAAGACGAGGATTCACCCTGGCTTCGGGTGTACTTTCCTCGACATTTCTCGGACAAGTTCAGAACCGTTAAGTCGTGTTGGTTGGCGAACTCCAACAGGAGTTTCCCACAAGCGTCGATTCTACCATCCAGTTGTGTTATGTGGGCGTTCATATCACCCGCCATCACCGTCCTGGTTCCCTCCTTTTGATATTTCCGAACAATTTCCCCAATTTTATCAAACTGGTTCTTGTTCGTTTGGAGGTCAGTAATTGCTACGTATGTCGATACAATGAGCCAGCGTTGCCTATTAATCTCCGTGACCAGAACAACGAAGTCTTCCCCGTTAATACTTTGGCACATCTCATCTATGGCTGTTCGGAGGATTATCCCAACTCCTCTTGATGATTTGTTCCCAGAGGGCCCGACACGATTGCTCCAATAATATGTGAATCCATCCAGTGAGGGAGGTTTCTCTAGATTCATTAGGCTCGTCTCAGAGAGAAGTAAAACATCGTATAGTTCCGATGTCTCTCCCCCCAAGGCGTCCAGCAAATCCCTCCCGAACAAAGGGAGTCTAAAGCTCCCCAAAAGGGCGCAGATGGGAAGAAGTTAGGACACCGCTCTGCTAGGCGATGCCCTACGCGTATCCTCTCACAGTGCTTCTTTCACTTTCAATCCAAAAGCAAAGCGCGCTTTGAAAGCCGTTGGAACTTCGTCGACATCTAGCGCCGTTGCTCGAACGAACACGCGAATTCAAATCACATCGAGTTAAGAAGTACGGTGGGTTGTTCTTCATGGTGCTCTGTCTAATCGGTGATCGCGTGCGCTTTTCGAGTGAAATTGAGACATCGTATACGTGAGTACATTCTCGTAACTCGTGGCATTCCGGGAGTGAGTTTATAACTTCGCATCTTCAGTTTGTTCGTCTCAATCCCAGCACATTTCAGATCGGAGATGCCTGAAAAGTGTTTCAAGTGTCCGGATTGTACTTTTCGAAGTGGTTCCCGGAGAGGAATTCAAATTCATTGGAAAAGCAAGCATACGCCCAGCTTCCCCGGGCTAGCGGAGTTCCCTCCGAGCTTCATGGAATCCCTGAGTGCTGAACAGTTTCGTCTACTCGGTACTCGGTACGAGCCAAACCGGATGGATCCGGGTCCTTCCGGAAGACTCTTCAATGAACTCACTCGAGGCTGTGGGCCGAGTGGAATTCCAAAGAAGCCCGAGAAGAATCTCGCGACCAGTGGATATCTTCCGCAGAGGTTGAGCGATCGTCCGAGGCATCTGATGTCTCCAACGAGCCTCACACCACATAGTGATTCTGGACGCGCTTCTCTCCCGATGGCTCGGTCGGGAATTCCAGAATATTTCGTTCTTCCTCATCTCCGAATGAACGGGGATCAGCCGCCGGGTCCCGCCAAACCTTTCTACTGCACGTCCGGAGGTGAGACCAACCACTAAAGCTTCGATTGAGATCAAAACATCGAGATTCGTTGTGTGTCTCGTTCAGATTAAGACATGAACGTGAATGTCCATAGGCTCATCAGAGCACGGCTCAGCTGACCACGATGGCGACTTGAGGCCATGCTCGACGCAAGAGAGCTCCCTCGAGGGCCGTGATCGCGCAATGGATATTTTCGTTGGATCAGGAACGGTTGGGAATCGCTTCCTCCAGGTAAGGGTTCTCCCATAATCCCGAATCGCCTCGTGGTCACCTCCCATTCGTCATGCCGTCCAGATTCGGGAATCACGAATTTCCAGGTTTCATTCAAACTCAATATCCATTCTCTATATGTTCTAGGATTCTGCGAAACGCGTAGCTTCCGAAATGGCGGCACCTCGCGCTTCTGATTCGACTCAAAACGACCACCGTGCATCTTCTCTAACCAGTGATTCAGAAGTAGGTGACCTGACTCCCGGGTTACCTCATTCCTCCGTGAAAGTATCGAAAAAGTAAGTTTATCATCTACGTGGTGAAGTGTTCCTCGATCTCATAAACAGTCGAAGCGAGTCAATTTCGACGACTAATGTAGACGAACTGATTTCCAGCGGCAGAAGTTTGCTCAGGAATCTCTGGCCCGCCTGTTTCTCAGATCTGATGGTCGACCAGCCCCATGGAGAATTCGATTCTCACGGGAGTGAACTGATGGCTCACGCCCACTTCTTGACCCTCCTTGGTGATTGTGCAATCTTGGACTATAATTCCTCCAGCGCGTGGGATCTCATCCTCAGATGCTCCTTGTGCGGTATGCCCATGAGCGGAATACGAAACATGGAAACGCATATCAAGTGAGGCCAACTACAGATGAGAGTAGTTATACGTTATATATACTATATAGAGTTACGAACATAATGATATAAAATCCACAGAACTTCGGAATTGTTTCATTCAAATGGGCCTCGTCACAAATCTTGATCCTTCCCGCAGGAAACACATTCATCAGATGCAACCTTCCCGCGACACACCGTGCAGAACTTTGGAAGACTCCCGGAGTCACCAAAGTGGTCGGCAGACCAACATTCCGGATTCTCGATCCTCGGGCAGCCGCCCTCTTGAAAAGGGAGCGGACATGTCATCAACCATTTCCACGGCGCCACAGTCTCCGAGCGCTTTTTCGATCAATACGCCAGCCGAAATTCTGGCTCAATCGATGACACTCGATTTAAATTCAGAATAAACTGTCTGTCGCTTCGCAATCGGTTGATCGTGAACTCGAACGAGATCGTCTCCTCATTTCGAATCGGGTGAGAAAATGCGCTGAATGATGACATGAGACGGTGCAATCATTCTCTCTGGGGAGGCCGGACGAAACGAATCCAGCCACTCTGAGAGAGATATCCACGGACGTGCTCAAGCGGCGAGCTTTGACAAGGTGCTACATATTCTTTGATTCCCGAATAAACTTCAATAGAACTCTAGTCGTTCCAAAGGGATCCTCCCGCAGATTGGGGCTCAAGAATCTTCCTCCCGTGCGCTCATTTCAGCTTTATTCAGCACTGCGTGCGTTCTGATCACGAGCTCCGGATCCAGATGAATCGCAAAAATGTTCTCATTCAGCTGTGTAAGCCTACCTCACAGGAGAGACCGAGGTCGGGCGTGCGAATGACTTCAGTCGAGACCATGGTTCTGGGCGTCGCAAGCCCGTATGGTGACGAATGGACCTGTAACAGGATGAATATCGATGCTTCAACCAAATGCCCGTCAGGGACGATCGCTCGAGTCGCACCGCACCCTCTGAGAGCCATCGATTATGTCGCAGCAAAACCGCAGCCCGAACCAAAGCCATCGGATCTTTGCGCTCCTTCTCGAGAATCGCGCGAGACTTCCGAATTCATATTCGAGTTTTCATAGCTTCTATTTTTACTGAATCTCGGACCGACATTCGGATAAAATGCTGAATCAAAATGTATTCAAATACAGTAACCATGGTAACTGACTGCGGTCGAGGAGAGTCAAGTCGATGTCCACCTAGCTGTGACAAACGCGCGAGGTGTCTCCAGCATGGGAATTCGTGCTTTCTTCGATTCATATGCGCAGTGAGATAGACAAATAGAGGAGCAAAATGGTGAATTTGAAACCGGTGTTTGAAATCGACGGAGGTAGTGGTCCCGTGCTCGCCAGCTGGCAGAAGTTCAAAGCGCACTACTTAGTCACCACGGGACTCGATCAAATCGTGAACATTTTCGACCGTCAAGGAGTCCACCAGGATCAGATGTCTCTGGCCGGTCTATGTTCTGGCTTGGACTGGCACAAAGACGGCGACACGCTTGCAATCATCACTGATCGTTCCCCTTCGATCTACTTGTGGGACGCCAACAGTCAACGCGTGACTCAGGTTGACACCGGCATGAGAGACACCCTAACATTTGTTTCATGGGGACAAACCGGAGCTTTCCTGGCCGTCGGAACCTCGAAAGGCAATTTGCTCATTTTCCACTACAGAACATCCCGAAAAGTCCCGATTCTCGGCAAACATTCCAAACGGATTTCCTGTGGTGCTTGGAGCAAAGAGAACATTCTGGCACTGTCAGGCGATGATTATACGTTGACCGTGAGCAACCAGGAAGGCGACACCTTGTCCCAAACAGCTCTGAAAGCCGAACCTTTCCGATTGAAGTTCGGCAGCAACAACACTTCGCAATCGCAGAACATGGTTTCATGTGTTCTCGGCAAGAAAACGTTGTACCTACTAGACGTCTACGACACGGAGAATCCGATACTTCTGGGTTTCCAGGATCGTTACGGGAACATCATCGATTACGATTGGACGTCGGACGCACTCATTATTCTTGGTTTCACCGAAGGTTTCGTGATCGTGATATCCGCCATACCGAAGGAGATTGGTCAGGAGTTATACCAGGTACGCTCGCATCGGGAAGGTCTCGTGAATCTGGCGATTTGTTCCGAACATTCCAAGTTGGCCACGGCGTGTGGAACTCAAGTGAAAGTTTACAGCTCGCACGACCTCGACGAGGTCGAGCAGATCATCACCACGGAAGACTCCGTCGAATGGTTGCAGTGGGCCGGCGACGCTCAGCTTCTGGCGGTGGGGACGGCGAGTCACATCGCCGTGTACCTCACGAAGCTCCCTGTTCTGGGAGACAGTTTCGAGTCACGGTTCGCCATTCTGTCGTCCTTGATGGAAATAAGTCTCGGCGACGTCTTGGAACCGGCCGCAGAACGCACGATTCGAATCGACGTCGAGCCTCTCTACGTGGCTCTAGGTCCTTACCATGTCGCGGTGGGCATCAATAACCGAACGACGCTCTATCCGATCACGGACGACCGGACTCGCACCACGAAGGAGTTCCTATCATCTCTCAAGCGTCTGAAGCTCACGGCTGACTACGCGGTTGGCCTACAAGACAACAAAATTCAAATAATTGGAATCGATAGCGACGAAGGCAGGATGTTCAACAACGCCACCTGCATCGACGTCACGGAGAATTTCCTCATCTATGGGACGACTCAAGGAGACGTGGAAATGTTCTACTTCCAGGATTTCGCAAATGTCAACCAGTTCCGTCATTCGTGCAAAGTCGTCGATTTGTTCGCTCATCCTTCAGGAACGAAAATCATCATTTGCGATGAGGAGCAACAGGTTTTCCTCTACACTCCGACCGACGATCACTTGATCCTCATCAAGCAAACTCCCCCTTCTATTGACGGGGTCCTGTGGGATCAGAGCGTTCTCCACGTGTTCATGATCTACGACAGCAAGCAATTCTTCCTCTACTCGCATACTCATGAAGAAGTTTCCTTGGTCGACAAAATTAAGATGCCGAGTGGTATCAAACCCCTCGTTTTGCTGAACGGTGTGATAACATGTCAGACACAGAACGGCAAGAGTACGACCTTCAACAGCCAGCCGATCGATCGAACAGTGTCTGGGGTGGCGCTGATGAGGAACAATTTGAAGAACGCTCTCAGACTTCGGAAACTCGACGACGCGTACAACATTTGCGACAACATAAATCATCCGGATGAGTGGAAACTACTCGCGGACGCTGCCATGGACGACCTTGACATCAACATGGCGTCTAAGGCCTTCAAGAGGGCGGGTGATCTCGGAATGGCCTGGAGTCTGGAAACCGTGCGACATGTCGAGGATATCTACGAGCTCGAGGGTTAAATGTCGCTGTTTCGTGGAGACTTCGACAAAGCTCAAGACTTCTTCATCAAATCCTCAAATCCGAAGGCAGCTCTGCAGATGAGGAGAGACTTGCTGCATTGGGAGCAGGCTCTGCAGCTGGCCAAGCATTTGGCACCGGACGAGATGCCCTACAGGGAATACGCACAGCAGCTGGAGCTTGGCGGAGACTACCCGAACGCGCTGTCGCATTACGAGAAAGGACTCGAAAAAGGAGACGAATTCTGCAAATGGGGAATCGCTCGGACTTCTGTTCGATGCGGCGACTCCCGGAAAGGCGTGGAAATGGCGCTTAAAATCGGTGATCGTGGCCTTCTGAAAGAATGCGCCTCGATCCTCGAGGCAAACAAACAGTTTCTTGAAGCAGCTGTTCTTTTCGAGAAGTCGAAGTATTTCGAAAAAGCCGCCGCTCTTTACGGAAAAGCCAAGAGCTGGGGCAAAGTTGGAGAGCTCCTTCCGCACGTGACATCGAACACCGTGATCCTTCAATACGCGAAGTACAAGGAGAGTGAAGGGAGCTACAAAGAGGCTCTCGAGGCCTACGAGAGAGCTAAAGACTTCGACAGCATCATCCGCGTCGAGCTGCGTCACATGAACAACCTGGAGCGGGCCGCCAAGCTCGCCAGAGATACTCGATCCGTTCAAGGAGCCAAAATCGTCGCTGAGTACTTCCAATCTCAGAACGACATGTCTTCGGCGATCGAGTTCTTGGTGTTTTCGAACTGTGCTGAAGAAGCGTTCGCACTTGCGCAGAAGACCCGCCAAATGGAAATCTATGCAAGTGTCGCCGAGAGTGATTATGAACGCATAGCTCAGTATTTCGAGGAGGAACGAGACAATTTGAACGCCGGTAAATATTTGTCAAAGTGCGGCCAGTACCACAAAGCGTTCAAGTATTTGATGAAAGCCGCGGCAAACGGTAACAACGACGCCATAGAAATAGCAGTTGATACTGTGTGCTACGCGCAGGACAAGGACCTCGCCACGAAGTTGATGAATTTCCTCACAGGGGAGACGGATGGCGTTCCCAAAGATCTGCGCTACCTCTGTAGGCTCTACATAAACCTGGGCCGCTATACAGACGCTGCTAAAACTGCGGTGGTTATCGCCGAGGAAGAGCAGGAGACAGGCAACTATAAACTGGCTCATGACATCCTGCTCAGCATGAGTAAGCAACTCAACGAGAACGAAATCACATCTCCTCTGGAATTGGTGAACTCTCTGCACATGCTCCACAGTTACATTTTGGCCAAAGTCCACGTCAAGCGCGCGGATCACACGCGGGCGGCCAAGTTGCTCATGAGAATCTCCGACAACTTGAAACGGTTTCCATCGCACGCGGTGAAAATCTTGACCTCCACCGTGATTGAATGCCAGAGAGCCGGTTTGAAGGGCGCCGCCTACAAGTACGCCTCGATCCTGCTTAGGTCAGAGTACCGAGATCAGATCGAAGCGAAATACAAAGACAAAATGGAAGCTTTAGTGAGAGGAGCTGTGATCAAAGAACCGGAGATAGATGATCGGTCATCGTGCGAGAAATGCGGCGAGCTGATACCAAACTACATGTTGAGTTGCACAGAATGCAAATCCCCGCTCAGCATGTGCATCGCCAGCGGACGGCACCTGACGGGACGAGATGAGTCCAAATGCCCGCACTGTAGATTCCGGGCTTTCACTGAAGAGCTCATGTTGATTCTTCACGATCTGGGGATGATTTGTCCAATGTGCGAGGGTGAACTCAACCTCGATCAAGTGGTCGTTCCTGCATGATTTCAGCTGTTCTAACAACGCAATAAAGACTCGACAAAGAGAAATCGATTTTCAGCTCGATGTCCAATTCCTTCCTGACTGCCACTGATAGCTATTCTCGTTGAAGTGTTCGATTTTCGAAAGAGCTCGGTAGCGCTTCGACTTTCCGAGCGCAAAACTTTCTTCGAGTCCCTTTCCGGAATTTGAAATTCAAAATCAATCCTCTTGAAATGCGCATGAAAGAAGTCGATTGACTCTATTTACGAACCCTGTCCAGGGCTGTCGATTGTATTCAAGGAGAACAAATTGTATCCAGTTCCGCAACTATTTATTGGCCTCACTTCACAAACCACCATGGAAAAAAGAGTCTAGTCTAGCTAGTTGAAGACTGAGGTTATTGTGTCACAAATGGTACGACATCCCATGGTTTTCGCATAAATATCTAACGCTGCCGTTTTCCCGATCCGGTTTTATGTACATTGCACATGCGGCCGACTACTGGCGGGCCTCCTACCGTCTGAAATCGTTTGACACTTGGACTATTTACAAGAGCGCTCGGGCCACGACGCTGAGACGGTCACGATGGAATAACAATCAACGAGTCGTCCTTGGATGGCGACGAGCTCCGAGTCGAACCTTTCCTCTTGAAAATATTCCACGATGAAGACTTCCGGTGACCCTTGTTGCTCATGATGGAGCCGTTCGGAGACTGCAATCTACTCGATGAACCGGTGGATGACACGCCAGAAGATACCGATGCGGTCGGACTTTGCGAAGTGCTGCGTCGCGGTGACGTCAACGAGCCTTCCAGAAGTGATCTCTGATGGTCACACGTGATTGGCGTGACAAGATTCAGAGTTATCTCGTCGCCAGCGTTCCGAACGATTTCTACAACTTCTTCATGCGTGGACCATTTCGTGTCGAGGTTGTCGATGCCGACGATCAAATCGCCTTCCTTCACGCCCGACAACTGAAAACAAGGAATTCCGTTTTTAGATTTCCGAGCGCCATACAAGAACGCGATATTCCGCGAAAACGACACAACTCAGAGTTGAAAACTTACTTCAGCGAGGGAACAGGGCTCGACTCCAGCCACGACAGTTGGGGAATCACCCCGGACGCTGAAACCGAAGGTTTCGTTCTTCTCTCGTTTCATGTGGGCTTTCCGCATCGAAGTCCACTGATGACGTGCACTGAAAACACTGATGGGACCGAGTTCGTGGAAGGGGTCTTTCATTTTGTACGCGGAGAAATCCGGCGGCGTCAAGGTAAGCTGGTACTTCGTGGACGCTGGAATATCAAGAAAAAAAAGAGTCAGCACGTGATGTTTGGATCAAAGTTTCCCATTCGAAATCTCGGATTTTCAGTTGGAAACGGTACTCACGTTGTAACTGGGGTGGGTCGAGGACCTGGTTGAAGTCGTCCTCCTGTTCTATTTGAGCGTACTTGTCTATGGCCACGTCATGGTCCGACCTCAGTTTCGACTGGAGGTTGTCGACGTGGCGCAATTGGCGACACATGCGATGAAGTCGCAGAGCTTCTTCGTGCAGAAGCAGCGATTCGTGCAAGTGAGCCTTGCCGAGTTGAATCCTCTCATCGGCAGTACGCGGCACCCGAATATCGATACAGACCGTGTCCTGATCCTGGACATGAAGGTACTCGAGAGTTCGTTTGTGGACGTCGTTCAATTCACCCTTGTGATCGAGAAGTCCGCACGCGACGTAGTAATGAGCGACGGCCCTGTAGTGTTCTGCTTTGACTGATAGCAAACTGATCCAGGAGTATGGCAAGTAGTCCTTGACAGGAGGTTCGGCGATGAGTTTGTGCACATGGGAATAGACCTCCGCCACCTCTGCAGCCTCCTGGCCGATTTCTATGAAGTGAAGCAGACCCTTGGGCTCGCAGAGAACCAACTTCTCGAATAGACACTCGCGCGCTTGGGCCAGCATGATGTTTGAGAGGCATTCGAGCGTCGTGAGGTTCAGATCCATCGACGGCGGTTTACTGAAGTTGTCTCTAATGTAGCAAAACATTCCCGCGGCTCTGAGGAACGAATCGACGGCCGCGTCAATGCCCGCGTGATTTCTCCGATCTTGTCTCGCTCCGATCTGAGTGTAGAGCGCGGAAATGTTGAAGAGAACCGACGCTTTTTCGAAAGCGACCGTTTTCTGTGTCGAAGGGACACCGGTCAGCGAATCGAACCATTCGAAGTGAATCGAAGATGACTTCGGATGGAAGAAGCGACGGTCGACGAAATATAAAAGGTTGTAGTATTCGAACAACAACTGAACTCCCGCTTGGTCGCGGCTGGGAGTTCGGGCAGCCTGACGAACGGCCTGGAATTCTCGGATGGCTTACTGATAGGGTTCGGGATCTTCGCCGTAGTGATCAGCGATGAAATCTGTGAAGGCGTTGACGAACTCGATGTCCTTCGTTTCCTTCAGACCCAGAGGAATCATTGGGACGATCTGTGATTGACTGAAATGGAAGAGTGTGGAATGTTATCATCACTGGCGCATTTGATACGAAACGAGGTGTTCTAATGGGGGTATCTTTTGACTTTGAAAACTTTGGGTACATGGCACTCACTTTTCGTTTTGGTACATTTGTACGGAGCTGTTGAGTTCGGCGAGTTGTTCTTTCAGCAGTTGAAGATTTGAATTGAGGAAACTGAGCTCCAGCGCCACTGTTTCCTTGAGTTTTTTGTTGTTGGTGGCTCTGGAAAATCGATATTAAGTTGATAAGTCATCTGGACAAACAGGTTCTCTGTTCCAGGGCTGGAAATTCTACATACAACAACTCAACGAGCCAACGCAACGTTCAATCACGACCTAGCGATGAGGTTTCCCAGGGAGGAACGGAAGTTTCGTTTTCTTTTTCTTGAGGGATCATGTCTTCTCTTGAGTTGCTCCAAACAGCCGTGTTTCGCTCAGCGGGCTCGTGTCGGCCGACTTCAAATGCGCCGAGCTGTTCCCTTGGAAATTCTATACAGAGACAAGATCGTGCCCACGACAGAAACCGACTCGTCTCAACGCCGAGCAAGCGATGAATGCCTCACGGACGAAGCTCGTTGCAAGATTTCAAAGTCAAACATCCGTCTATTACTGAACGTTCTTTCTGTCAACCCGCTGACAACATTTCTAAGCGGCTGATGGGAATTTTCGAGCTCGTTAGCTCGTTCTTCCAGACTGACTGAACCGCAACAACAATCGTGAGCCTGCGGACACGAAAGTCGCACCCGCGTCTAGAGCTGCACAAGCAGCGGCAGTGGAATCGACTCGCAATCGGCATTCGATGATTTACTGTTACACTAGGGACGACAGATCGCAAATGAAGAGCTTCCCGGAACTTCCTGGGGCTCGGCACGCCAACTTTCGTAGCGCTGCGGTCTCATTGATACGATCGTCTTTGATCGCGACAGATACTTCTGCCAGAAATGTCTGATCTGACAAGCACAGAGAAATCCGAAATACCAAAACAAACCGGCGATTTCTCGTCAGCTTGTGGGCTTCTTACCTCGTTTCGAAAAGAGCGGTCGTGACATCCGATTCAGTCACATGGATGTCCACAGTATCGGTTACCATCGTCTTTTCTCTCCTCTCGATTTTCCTTCCACCACAGAAGCAAGCGGCGGCAGCGTTGGTTAGTCTGAAAGACGAGCTTTATCGACTCCTAACGAAGCAGACAGTACGACGACGACGGATCCGAAGATCGGCTAGGCGACCGATTGAGCCAAGCAACGAACCAGCCGGCAAGCCGCTGTTTGCACTCGGTAAACGCTGCGCGCCGCTTCTTCTGTTAATGTTCGGTTCATTCATTTGTGAAGGCCATGAATCGCGTTCGGCAGAAACCACGGCTCGTCCTACGGCTCTGCCATGTACTTCTTGACAGCCCACGACAAACCGTCAGTCTACACAGATTCCGTTAACGCGATCTACTCATGCAAACATACATTTGCACAAAAACTTCCAACGCCGCGCCGCAAACCGAACTCGGCGAGTTGCTCAACAGTTCTTGGAGTTTCGAAATAGCCGATTCTTCCTCCAGTTTTGATTGCATGGGCTTCGATCGAGTTGGTCTTTGCACCAAACTTCTCGATACACGAAAAGACTTAGACAGACCCTCCTGAACCGAAAGAGAACTGTCGAGACGGCATCATCAAGCATGGAAAACAACAAAATGCCGCCGCTGAACGAGGAAGCATCGAGAATCCTGGATCGTTCTGGGAATTGTTGTCCTTATTTTTCGCATTTGGATCCATGCATAATAAGCCGAATGACCGAGCAATGTCAGCGGACTTAGACACCAGAAGTGTGGGTGCTGACTTCTATGACGGACGTGAGTTTACAGAAACTGTTTCAGAAATGAACAGACGGACGAACGCCCCTGCGAAACATCAAACACGTACATTGACGAATGGCTTGCACCACGTCCGGAGAATGTGAAGCAGCTCGAGCGAACTCCGCCACTCATTTGAACGATCTGTTGTTGGATGATGCTGTTCTCAAAGTTTATGCAACTCGCTGCTGTATTAGACTCACTTGTAAAGTTTTTCAGCGCCGTCACGGATGTGGATCTGTTTCGTGATCTCATTGTTGAGTTTGGATCGTCGGAATTGCATTTTACCGCGACAGGTGGCTGCTCTTGGATCGGAACCCTGAAAAAGGACAAAACTCTTGTTAGCGTTGTCATATCATCTTTGAGTGTTTGTCGCCAAGAAGCGAGTGTTGCGCACCGAAGCAAAAAACCCTTCGTTCGGACGGACGGAAGTTCTAGGAAAGTGGTTCTAGCAACCCTTGAAAAAGAATTATCACGATAGCCCGAACAAACGCGCTATGAGACGTGCCGTGATAACATGGAGGTAAACAAAGCCTCCATTTATGCGTCACAAGCAGCGGACACAACTGATGCTCCGGATAACTGGGCGGGGAATGAGCGGTAGTCGTCCTTTTCGCGTATGTTGAACCGCTGTCAGCCTTCGACTAATTTTTCTTTTCGTTTGTGATTAATGCGCGATCATAAACTTGAATTATCTTGGAACGAAATGTATACTTTCGGAAGTATCGATGAAGCTTTCAATCGATTTGTTGGGAATAAGCATCTTCACGGCGATCTTGTTGTCAATTTGTCTCGATTGATGGAATTGAAAACACACCAAGAGCCTCATTGAACGGGTTGACGTTTTCGTCGTCTGTCATCGAGCGGTATCACAAAAGACGTCGAAAACTTTTCGGCAACATCAATCGAAGCCCCAACCGAACGAAAAAGCTCCACGAGATCATCGACTGAATCAGTTTGTTCGCCCGGTTGCCCGTTAACTATCGATTGCGGACGGCATGTTAGATGACGGCGAGCGTTTTTCTCCGCCGCGACTTCCGGAAGGAATTCGCGCAATCCAATCAACGTTAGCCGGTAATGTTGCAACACGCTTGAACCGCGTTCGCTTCGCTTGGAATTGCGTACGAATCGTCCACTAAGCAAGAACTGACGGGGGATTATGGGCCGATCGATAAGTACCGATCGCAGACGGTGTTACAACTTGTCGTAAAGAGTCATCTATCAAAAACTGGGTCTGGAGGTCGTGCACGGCCGTGCCGCCAGAAACTTGGAATTCGTTTAGTTCGGGGTGCCGGAGGGCCTCCCTTCGAGCCGTAAATCTCAAAGCACTGACCGAACAATCAGCCGGTTGAGCGGGCGAACGGCTGCGCAGACCATGAGCTAGACGGCATGCAGCAGCAGCAGCAGCCAGGTGAACACTCACGTCGCGTCGTCGATTGGCCGAGTCGAGATCGGTTGAGGAGGACAAGCGGGCGACCAAGTGACCGACAAACCCCGACGACATCGAAATTCATCTATCGTGCGAAATACGACGAAGAATGTCTTCGTTGTCGCCCCACTCAGCGAGATCGTCCTTGGGGTCCGCGTTGTTTGGGGCGAGCGGATAGCCCCAGAACGGCTCTCATTGTGTCAGCTTCTCTCGTCTGGTGGTGCAGAGCTCACACAGAGGGAGAAGAGAACAGAAGCGACCAAAATCTGAGACGGTATTCTCAAACGAATCGGCATTGCTGTCTGAGGCCTACGGTATTCTTCGCTCGGCATCGATCCCGTTGCTTTTCCCCACACTTCGTGAACAGCGATCGGGAAGACAGCGCAAACTCCTCCAAAAGCCGAGTCATTGAGTGAGAGAGATGATGGAAACTCGCGAAATTCTGTCAACTCATTGTTCGCGGAATTTCACTTTCGCGTATCCTGCGCATTGAGTGAATATCCTGCGGACGTTGTTGTTTACGAAAGCATTGTATTTGTCAACTGGAAGCAGTGCTGCGGCCGTGCGGAGCCGAACACGCACACGCCAACTCGAAAAAAAAAAGAACAACGCCACGCAAACGTCATTCCAGCAACAATGAGGCAAAATTTTTCATCGTCGGGTTCGGACCGGTTCTTGTGGGCTTGCCGACCGCTGTAGTCTGCTTCCTCGAGTGAAATGTCAGTTTTTCCAATCGAATCGAGGTATTTCAGACCTTTTTCCGGAGTGAAATGAATTCGTTCGACAAAGCCGGAAGAATTCGGTCTGACCGAGGGGCACTTCATTTCTTGGATTTTGGCGTTTTTCAGGACTTTTTCACGCGCTCCTCCAAGAAGCTGCTAGAGTCCGTGGCGCGGAGTTTATTTCACAAAAAAATCTCCATCGAAAGCTGACGAACCACGACTGGCAGCGCGAGTCGCCCTCTGTATGAAGTCGAAGTGAATTTGTAGATTCCCGGCCAAACATCAAGTCAAGTGAAACAGTTTCGATACCCGAACTTCGAGATCTGTGCAGTTACCTTGAAGTGGAAAACGAATGGCGTCTCGTTTTCCGTGACGAGTTCCGTCTTCAGATGTTCCATCCCGAAAACCCAATCTTCGCCCGGCATGACGACACTTGTGCGAATGCTTCTCTTCGTTTTCACGGGGGGATCGACGAGTAAACCCACAGACCGATCGATGGCCACCCGAGTGCTGGACAAGCGGACTCACAGAGCTTCAAGAGATATTCGCGAGGCGGACGAACTCGCGATACCGGTCCAGCGCGTGAGAGAGCGAGCAGGCGATCGACCGAAGGTATGTCAAGTATGCTCTCGGAGTCGGGGCGCCATGTCACCTGTGTCGTCTCAAAGTTCTAGCTGGCAGAGGGTTTTCGGAGCTCTTCGGCTGAAGTTTGCTGAGGTGCTATGGATTCACTGCCGACGTGACACTAAGCTTCGCGAACGGCTGGACGGAGATCACAGAAAGAATTTAACTTCGACGGCTTGCCAAGGGTGTGAAAACAAATATTGACAGGTTCGAGTCACTGATGTCTCCGAGATCGGTTTTTCTCTCGATGTTGCTCGTTTCGTATCCGAAAGTGGACCGAGATCAGAGCACACTTCACAAAGTTTCCTCTTTGGTCACTGATTCCGTAAAGCTTCCACTCGGCTCAACAGCTTCCATGTCAGTGTGCCGGTGGTCACTACCGGTGGCGGAGTGGTGAACTACTCAAGTTTTAGTGGACCACAGCGGCGACGGAACACTTAGAGGCATTGTTGCATCTCGCCATAGTCATCATCGCTGCCACTGCCGCCGTTGCCACCATTTAATGGCGACAAGTGAGGGGCGCGTCATTTAAATCCGGTCGGATCAAGCGATGGCCGCCGCCGCCGTCGTCGTTGTTTATCCCTCCGTCCGTTTGTTCTATCAAGTGCGAGTGTCTGGCGCAGAAGCTTGGCGACATTACCGCCACGCCTGAAGGAAGTCTTCGCCGGTACCACTACCGGCTCGGGTCACCGCCTAATTGGGATCCGAGCTGACTCAGCCTAAGGCAATCAGGTTCCGCGCCTAAGTGACTGACACGCAAGCGAGATTCGGAAGAGAAAACGAAAGGAACGATCCCGGAAATTTCCTCACTAAAACAGAAATCGGCGAAGTCCGCCGACGTTTCTGCGTGAATCGGTGAGTCAATCAGCCCTCGATCCGCGCGAATGCAGAGCGGAAAGTGTGACAGCAGCAACGCGTACATTGTGGGCCAGTTCCACCAAGTCGTCTGTAGGAGTTGGATCGACTTGTTTCTCATTTCTAACTGTTCTTGCTGACCGGTCTGTTCCAGAATGAGTTTCTTCTGATTCGCCGCGACCGCCGCCGCCCAGCCGATGGCCCGTCGTGTAGGAGGAGTCGAGGAAGCGATTTATGGGATGCAACAAGCTCCATATGTTTTCACCGTTGCTCTTCCCGGTTTCAGAAACGGTGCGTCACCTGTTGGCCCGGCAATCCGGATCCAGCGATGACAGAAAAAGGCAGAATTCTCGCGTGTTGTGGCGATCGGACCGTCGTTCGTTCTTGGGGGGTTTCAGTCCGGCAGAGGTTCTTTTGTACTCACACTCAGGTCGTCTAGGGTTCGGGTTACGAGCTTCAGCGTAGAATGTACAACATCCGCTACACATACAAACGTAGACAATCTTTCCGTCAGTGTTCGTGTGTGGATAACCGTCAGAAGCTATTCAGAGCAAAACGTCAACTGTCAATCGAAATCATCGCCAAACCCGACAAAAGGTCAATGGATCACCGAACATAGCCGAGGCCTGCGCATAGTCGGGCGCATGCTTTCACGGCTGCGCTGCCGTTGCTTTTGTTACGCAAATTCCTCATCCATCTTTTCCTATCCATCGGCTGCTCGGTCATCTGTCCGTTCGTTAACTGACCGGCTCTCACTCATTCACTGTTGGCGGGACCTGTTCACAGGAAACTTGTGGAAGTTCTATTTTCCCATTTCTACCGAGTTCTCGAAACTGTGGTGGTGTTGATGATGATTCCGTTCCCCTGTGGTTTATTCACTTTCTTGGCTTCTCAGATAACTTTCCAAACGGCTTTTCGGGACTGACCTGGCGACCGACCGCTCGGCCGAACGAGTGATTGAGCCACCGAGCGGCCGACCGTCAAGACACCTGATCGCTTATTGAAATCGGCATCTTCAAACCTTTGGACCGGCTCGCTAATCAGGTCAGAGTTTTTCTTGGAGTTCCTTCGAGGACCAGGGGAGAAGTTGACCGACTCTCGCGCGAATCTCACAACATGCAGCTCGGAACGAAGCCGCAAGGATCGACAGAGGAGAATATTTTGAAGATTTTGTGGAATCGTCGTCTGTCGAATCGGTGAAGGAAGAATGTCTCTTCAATAGCGGCGATCAAAGCGGCCGCTTCTCAACCCTTATATGAGATGATCGTAATGATCTCTCCGGTTGAAAGATAAATCCGTCCGCCCACGAAAGGCGACTAACCGATAGCACGCTTCGAGAAACGAGCTGTTAACCGACCACGAGTGAGACCGAAGAGCGTAAACCGTGGTGGTGAGTGGTGAATGGCTTCCCTTGTGGTCCCTTGCTCCAAGCAAACGGGCAAGCTCGCTCGCCGCCGCCAAGCAACGAAGGAACACGTATTGATCGGACCCAGCGAAATAACTCGGTTCCAAAGTCAGATGGCAAGCGTCGGAAAATGGCAACCGACGATGACGGCGGAGGAGAAAAATAGTCAAACGATTCGTCAGCAAACCATCGCGGTCTACGTGATGCCCTTGCGCCCGCTTGAGACGAAACGTTTCCCGAATATTGCGTTAAACACGACGCTTCCAAAATTATCATTTTGCTTTTCCTCACTGACTGACTGGCTCGCTGGCAAGCGGCGGATGAAAAACTAGCAGCGGCAACGGTCGGTACTTCTTCGTATGCCGGGCGGCGGCAACCAGCGAGCCGACTGGACGAGCAGTGTTCAAAGGAATCCATAGCAGCGAACTTCATTCCGCTTTTCCGACACCCACTGGAGTCGAAGGACGTGGACTGCTCGGTGGCTTCGACGATGGAATCAGATGGTTCCGATTGAACCTGTTTCTTCGTTTTTTTTCTTCCCCAAAGACTGAAATCGTGATGAGCGGCTTTCTCCAACCAGAAAGTAAAAACAGAGTTCGACCTTGTCGCGTCGGACGTGCACGCTATTCCGTGGTCAATCCGGTTTCGTGATGCTTTTTTTCGCTTTCGAGAATTTTCCTCGAGAGGAGTATCCGGAACACGACGAGGTTCCCGAGGTTCCCGCCGCGTCTTCGTGACGAAAACGGACGACCACAGCGATCATCGTGCGTCGTGGCCAGATCGAGCTGGAAGTACCAACTCGTTGACAACTATGGTTATGTTCATCGCGGGTACTTCCCGAAAACTCCGTCTTCCACGATTCCCTCGTTCGGAAGTCCCTTGAAGCATTCCGCGAGGCGCTTAGTAAGGATATCAGCAGGGTTTTCGAAAGGAGAAGAGTCCAGCGCTCAGGCGATTCATTCTTGGCGCTTGCCGGACGTTGTGACGGTTGGGTTGTTGAACCAGGTTTTGCCCTGAACTCATGTTTTCAAATTCACGGATGGAATCGCCTTTATAGACACATACATAGAGTTTCAGTGACAAACAAAAGCAACAGCTTGGCGAGCAGAAGTCGTTAGACGAAAGAAGAGAACGACGACGCTGTTCCCAGAAAATTTCCAAACGGCCAAATGGAAGAGAAAAAAGGATTCTTCTTTGGGCGCGAGCAGATGCTTTCGCAAATCCTCCAGCTTGCCTTCGACGATTGATATACGGTAGGTCTTGGAACTGCGGAAATGTAGAAGAGATCGAATCGAGAGAAAAAAGTGCGCGAGAGCCCCCCCATCGCCGAGGGAATGCATTGAGAGACTTTCCGCTGACGAAGTAACAATTTTATGTTCGATTCAACAAGGACTACGCCGAAGAAGAACAGAATCGAAGAGAAGAATCACTTTCAAATAAATCGTTCGGATGTCGTTCAGCGAACAAGAATGAAAATAAATACATGGGATAGAGTCGAAACGAAAAAAGCGAATCCGTTCTCTTGGTCGCTTTCTTTCCGATCCAAGAGGAATAAATCTTCGAGAAGGTTTTCGACTCTTTCGCTTTCGGTCGACTTCTCTGAAATATCTCAGAACGCCCGAGGTTTTCCCCCGTCTCGCTTAGCTAATGACGAGCACGGATGAAGGTAACGAATTTAGAGACATTACAGAAGATCGCCGAACACTTTCAACGAACCAAATTATCTGCGTCAACAACTCTTTCGGAGGAAATCCCACGAAGGAGAACTTTCGAGTGTCGTCGTTTGTGGATAAAACAGGTGACGAGAGCGAAGACGGAAAAAATCTGCATGACTAAATGTAGCATACACCGGACGACGCTCAGACTGTGTACCTGACAACCGAGCTAGCTCAATGCGTGCGTGTTCCAGCAACGAGAAAGGAAGAGACGAAAAGAAGACCGTCGGCTGCCGAGTGTGGGAACGGCCGGTGTTCACTTGAGCAACGGCACCTGTGGCCAAATCTCGATTGAGCGAACGAACAGATGCGGAGACGACGTAGTTAACGTAAGGCGCCAACGTTCGAGCACCCCCAACGCGCAAGAGAAAACCGTAGTCACAACAAACTCAGGTGCGGTTTCGGGTGAACAAAAAAAAAAAGCTCCAAACGCTTGTTCTGACGCGAACCCCGCGAATCGCCCCCGGCAGAAATCAACTTTTGCGTAGTCGACGGCTGTAAACGAGTCGTCAAAGAAAAGAGCAGAAAAAGAAATCACCAAACCCTGGGTGGGGTTGGCGCTCATGTAAATTTGGAGCCGAGAAGATTCTCCACGCCAACTGGTACCGTCAACGCGGGCAGGGCGAGCGTTCAGAACAGAAACAAACAGAATAAAATTAAAATTTGCCTCTTAAGATACTGAGTGAGTACCGAGAGACGGGGAAAAACCTAGAAGACTCACTCGTCGAGGTATCAGCACTTTTCTGTGACATTCTGTGGTTGTTTCGTGGAGCCGGCCCGAAGCTGTGATCAAGCGCAAGACAATGACGCAACTAGGAACTTCTCGCTTGGCTGGCTGCGAACTTGTTGCCAGAAACGTACTCTTGCTCGCTGGCTGGCTGGCTGGCTCGTTCGTTCGTTTGTTCATTCGTTTCTTCCACGAGATGAGATTCTTCAGAACAGAGAAAGCGGCAGACTCGCCGGTCGAGAAGCTGGCCCTTGCCGTCGTTGCTGGGAGACGACAGAGGCAAATTTGCCCGAGCGGCTACCGTTTGGATATCGTGGTCCGTCTGTCGGTCACTCCGTTGATTTTTCGGTCGCTCAGGTCATCGCGAGGGGACCGGACAAGTCGTCGCTGAAGTCACGGACGAAGATCACGAAGCTTTCTACAGAAGAGGCCAGACAATCAGGGGGTACCTCGCTTTCTTTCTTTCTGACGAAAACGACGCAAACGACGAAAACGAGATGGATACTAGGTACACGCCGCCGCCGCTGCCGCTATCTCAGCACTCAGCAGTACATTTCATCCTGGTCGTCGTCTTTGTCGTGCCGCTCTTATTAAAATTTACTGACTGACCGATATAAACAATGCTTGACTTCACACGAAGGGGACTCTCACGGCTCAGTCCCGAGGAGTTGACGCCTCACCCTTGAACCATGAGGCGGTGCCGGCAGACTTTCCTCGACTGAACATGTGCAGAGGCGATAGCAGTATGGGATGGAAGGGGTTTGGGGGGGGGGGATGGGAAATATGGCAAGGCTTCCATCAAAGGCTGGTGAAGCATTCTGTGGTCATCGGTTCCAGCGAGCAACATTTCTCATGAGCGATCATTCGCTAAACAGGATAATGAGTCGCAAATCGAGAAGATGTTTCGGGAACAGTTTGGACTGAGTGAGACAGAAACGACGGCGACTTTGGGACCACGAAACGAGCAATAACAAAACGAATAACACAGAGCGTCGCTTTACTTCCGCCGCGAAAATGTCACCGTTCGCTTTGACATAACGCTAAAAGTGGAACCGAATAGACGTTCCGATCCGAGCCAGAGAATCAAGCGGAGGAAAAAAGTGGGCTTCGGCTTTTGCCCACCACCATCATTAAGGTCTAAAGATCCTAAATTGTCAATACAGATGGGGATATGTTCGTTTCTCGAGGCAAACGACAGAATCGTTCAACCCGGAGCCAAATTGTTAGTCACTTTCGAAGACAGATACACAGCCGGCAATTATTACCACGAAACGTCGCGTCGGAGCCGCCGAAGTTAAACACAATGAGCTTCCTCAAGCGCGGCTACTGTGCAGTAATATTTTCACTTTCTCTCGTTGACAAACCGGGCGACAGCTGACGTTTCTTCTTGGATTGCCGAACTTCAAGAATGTGTTTGAGTGAATCTTTCAGCAACTTCGGAAACTGAAGTTCTCGGGAGGGATCCAAATGAAGAAAGGAGACACTCTTGGAAAACCATTCTTATTTCTAACTCTTCATCATCTTTGAAGCAAGGTCTCCGGGAAGCAAGAAACTGGAAATCGCCTCATCAGCGAACACACAAAGTTGCGTCCGATGCCAAAGATACAGCGGCCGACTCATCACGATGAATTTCCGCGGAAGGGCTTCGATTTTCAAACAGCGAAGAAATTAAGTTTCGCTCTGTTGTGGTGGCCCTTATGTTCGAGGTCGGGGAACATTCTAAATGAATTCGAGGAAGCTTTCGACCGCAATATGTGCATATCAAGTCGCGGCGGCGCGGCGGCGGTCAGAAATGAAACGGGGACCGTAAACTGGAGCTAAACTTTTGGATGCACGGTCACGGTCAGAGAAAAATTTAGAAAAAAAAGGCGCGCGGGCAACTGCTGAGGATAGTAGGTAGCAGATGATAAAATCTTTTGAGCGAGCTGCAGTTTTTAGTTCAGACATCGCGGCCCCGTACCCAGAATGAGGAGGCTATCAGATGCCTCCAAATATTTTGATGAGCACCAACAGGGAGAGTCAAATTGTTTGTTGAAGCCGTCCCAACATCAGGAAAGCTATCTAACCAAGGCCTAACCTAGTCAGTCGGTCGGTCGGTCGTTGTGTCAGAAATGGGTGCACGTGAACGTAAAGGTCAGAGGCAAGTTCAAGAGAAAGAAAGAAGGAGGAGTTCGCGTTGATCCGGTTTAAAAAGAAAAGAGGAACCGATCCTGGTAACTATTAGATCCAAGTATGTAACTCCTTTAGCGTTTCGGGGAATCTTCGCAAGAATGATTTGACTGACGGCTGAAAGACATGAATGCATGGCCGTTAGTCACTTGGTGGCGGCAAACTTTGAAGGTTGCGGTGTGCCGGTAGTTCCTCATCTTTTTTGATGACCGGCGGACAAAACAGAAACCCAAAGATCGAACTCAGCGACAAGAAGCATCAAGCACAAAACTATCGCGTTCGTTATCGCCCTGGCCGACACAGCGACGTTTTCTTGGTCGTCGCCCGAGACCCAAACCGACCGACGGCCCGCGCGTCGTCTGAGCCATGAAATGTGCGAAACTTGTGAAGCTTCCACAAATTGTATTGCGTGATTGAAAGGTAAACGCTCCCACTTTTCCAAAGGCGTCTGCCTGCCATCGGTCTGTGTTCAATATTTTTTTCCTTTTTGATAAGATTTCACGCCGCTGGCTTGCATCCTGTTACGCCGCCGCTGTTGAAGCTGCTGGCGGCTGGTTGTTGTTGTTGTTGGTAGGTAGAATCTGGCGACAAGTGGCCGCGAGGCGAAACGATGGCTTCGATTTCTTCATCATCTTCTTAGCGCACAGTCCGCACGGGCACACACGAGCGGCAACTTTCTCTCCCGGACCGACAGAGCTTCAAACGCGGCCGCTGTCATCATCGTCTGAATCCGCTTTTCGATCTATTCGACAAAAGCACTCGACGAACTCTTTGAAGGCGCGTCGATCATCTATTGTGGATGACTTTCACCGGCCGCAGCGAGTTTGCCCTCGTGGGTACACGCCGCGGCTTCTGCCATCGAGAAAGAGACTCAAAAGAGGGAAGCGATCGAAGTCAACAAAAAAACACGCGATCCCATTTGACTGCCTGAGGCGGGTACCCAAGTACCTTGGTGCTGCTGCGTGGGTTTCTTTTTCTCTCCTGACCAACCGAGAACCACACTTTCACCCGAGCCTGAACGTCTCCAGTGACAGCTTCAAGTCGTTCGGGGAATTCAGCAAACTCCGACTCGCGGAGTTTTGAGTCGCAGACTACTCGAAACCAAACACATCGTCAGTCAGATCAACCGCCGCACATCGAGCGTGCTCCTCTGAGCGCTGCGAGCTGAGCCGCTGCTCCCGCTGCGAAGTAAGATCTGGCACCTTGGAGGCGCGTGTCTCCGCTATTAGATCTCCGAATTCCTCAGATCCGCTGTCTTTTAGTGAAGAATCTTTCGTCCTCATCTTGATATGCTTTCCTCAGAGTTTGCGGTTGCGACTGATTTGTTAGCAGGCTCCTTGGACGAACCGTCCGACCGCCCGCCCGCTCGCTCGGTCCATGGGCTGACTGCCGTGTGTCGCCGACGACGTCGTCCGACATCAATTAGTCGGAACATCGTCGATCTGGAGCTTTTTGGCTCGATCGACCGAGCTTTCTCTTCTTGAAGAGATATCTAAATCTATTTCATTTTGGTTACATCGAACGGGGCCCCTAATGTTGCCTTACCACCGCTCGCGTCGTGAGACTTCGTTCTAAAGAAACACTACCGTGAGAGTACGTGGTGCAGTGCATCACTTCGAAGCGACCACCGTGCCAGTCGTCTCACATCCACAATTTCACGGTACGTCCTTCACTCAGCCACCTCTAATCCGAGCCGTCTCATTCGCTTGTTGTTCACACATGAGTTCGTCTCACGAGCCGGGGTTCCAACAGCGAGTTTTTTGTGTCGGAATAAGTTCAAAATATCAGGTACTGTTGTGGAGGGGGAAAAAATAAGTTTCCACGCCGCAACCTCAACAACCATTCGTTCCTATCGTGGTCCAAGCCACGAAATTCTCGAGGAAGGATGCCCGACGCATCCGAAATTACGTTGATGAAAAAAATACATCTATTTATCTATCTTTTCATCCATCCAGTACGCCAGTACCGCGAATCGGTCGCGAGAACGCTCGTTTGACGTTGAACACAAGTGATTGCTGGCGCCGCAATGCCGCCGCCGCAATGCCGAACCAACGGAAGATGCTGTCGGACAGAGTCGCTTGAATCGTGGCGCAAAAATATAATCCCTTCACGAGCGTACAATTTTGTGCGGAAGGATTCGTTACGTCTAGGAAAGCCAGCGTGCGAAAATATTAACACAGAAAATTGTCAAAGTGGACGAACACACACACACACACACGGTTGTCAAGTTGTCAACTTCAATTTTAGTCATCTCCCGTGTCATCATCCGCGAGTCAGTCTGAGGTTCAAGACACAAATTGAGCGAATTTCGCACTAGCCACGAGAAGAACGAGGTGATGACGCAGTTGGTGTCATTTTTTTAAGCTTCGACGTCGGAACTCTGTCCATAAAACGCTCTTACGTTTAAGTCGGGGATGTGACGCCTACTTAGAGCGACGATTGCGTAATGACAATTATAGTTCCTGAAAGGAATCCGTCGGGACATGAGTGTCCTTTTTCAAGGATCAAATCTCTCAAAACACCTATTCGAGTGCCAGTTACGATCGTCGAAGGTGCTGTAACTCAACGTAGTCGCTCATTCAAAATCAGATACTCAGAGTTCCACCTAACGCTACAAGCTGCGACGACCACCACGAGAACGGCCGTGTCAAGCTGCCTAATCTGATGCTTCTGCTGCCGACTTTGGCACTTGCGAAGCACCAGGCCAAAACACGTTTGTTAACCTTAGTCCCGTTGGCTGTGTCAGGGCTAAACAGGAATGAATGCCTGTTAGCTACTTCGCCGGATGACATGGGTCGTGTCGCTCGCAAACGTTGGCGCGCTCGGTTGGAACAGGGACAGACAGTCGGCAAGCGACTCCACTGCGCTCAAAGGTTCCCGATGAAACCAACACCCACGACCACTTCTCTTGTTTTCTCAAAGGAACGGAAAATGCGAAATTGTATCAAAATACGGAGTGCATAGCGTAGATCCGGTCAGTCACGCCGGCGGTTGGTCGAGCCAAGTGGAGCACTCCGCCAGCAGCAGGCCCAGAGTAGAGCCTTCCCTCACTCAGCCTCAACCCCGATTCCCAGCTAGGCTAGCGGCACCTGTCCGTGGCATATGCCCCGAGCATACTCTGCACCAATCGCACAATCGCTACTCGGGCTGGTATTTCCGCTTTTGTACAAAAGTTCATCTGCAGTTAAGGTAGCGAGCCACACCACATGTCAAGTCCAGCTCTAGAGCTTCTACATACAGGATAGCATTTGAGGAATTTCAGAAAAAGAAGCCAGCCTTGAAACCTGGGAAAATTTTAGTCACTCTTCGAGTGTTTGAGTTGAGCCTTTGGTTTCTGACAGCTTTGGAGCGATAGCCGTGTCGAGTTCAAATACTCACTCTCGATTCTGGATTCTTCTGAAAACCTCTGCTGCTGTGAGTTGCGATCATCTCGAACTTTCAAAATAACTCGATGCTTTCTCCGCACTTTGAGTGAAGAGGAATCGTAATTCCCGAGAACCGAATCCCGGTTGGTTTTCTCATCAGCTGGTCTACGGAAAACAATTCGATCGAATCGATGTCGCTCGATGTTGTTATTGTGTGGTTAAGCTAGCTGTTGTTGTGCTCTGCGGTGGAACGCGTGTGTTTCCGAATGGACATTTTGCTTGTATAGGAAGTCGATGGCACGCCAGCCCTGTGACGCAAGTTTTTTCTTTTTTGTGTTCGATGTGTTCACTGTCATTCGATATGAACGAACGCCTTGCCAACGAACCTCCCTCCCTTCGTAGCCGCGTGCCCGCCTGTTTGAGAATGAATTCCGGCGGACAAATCTGAAATTTTCACGGAGCCAAAGCTCGCGGTTTGATGTCCCGCCTTAGCACCCGTCATGAGATCGTTCGATCCTCCCTGCTTTCAGTTGGTGTCGGGCCTGGCCGATTTTTCCTAGATTGAATCACTCCTCAATTTTGAGCTAGGCGATTCCTCGAGTGTCGGGCTGGCCGACTGTCAGACTGAGTGGCTGACTGGCTCGCCTGCCTGCTTAGTAGGTTGCTGACGCCCGCGTAATTTTGAGATGATTACACCACTACTCATAGCGGTTTCGGAAAAAGAAGTTTTCGTTCTCTCGGCCCGGCTCACCTCAGGGCGACAACAACGGCTGCGGCGCAACGGCGGCGGCGGCGGTACCCGGAAGGCGGCGGAGGATCGGCGCTCTGGGACCGGAGTCACAAATTTTCATCGATTGTGAGAAGCGCTCTAGCACCCTTCCAAATAACAGATTTCAAGAAAGTAAAATTTGTGGCCGGTCTCTGTGCAGGCGGCTGCTCAGCTGACAATGATTTTCTGGTTCTGAGGAGGATCCGCGAGATCTGTTTTTCTCTCTTCGAAGAACGAGCTCGTTCCCTTGATTAACACAGCGTGCGTCGATGCGAAAGACTGCGTTTCCACAGGTGCACGCTCCGACTCTGTTCGGGATTTCAGGTAATTTCGTCTCGTATTCTGTTGTACATCAGATCGCCACACCCTCGAGCGAGTTCATAAATTTCGCGCCATGGAATCCCAGTACATCGGAGAAGCTTATAAATCGGTCGAAGTTACTCCGAAAGAGTTGTAGAGCTCATCAGCATCACAAACAACGTGTGGTAGATGTACTCTAGGTGGTCTAGTTCCGCAGCCATTCTCAGCGAGTAATTAGTTCCGATTCTTCGGTGCAAGATAGAACCGACCCAGAATCCGGACGAAATGAGAGAATCTTTGTCGATATTCAGTGTAGGGCTCTTGTTCGGGGGGGGGGGGGGGGTCTTCGGGTATAGGAGGTCTTCGCCCCAAGCTCGAGGGCCCCAGGAACAAGGGTTTCGATGAAGATGTCTCTTCGTGTTCGAGAAAAATGGAACGCTCATACTCACGTCACAGACATCGTATTCCGGTTCGGCACTGTCATCAAGAGCCAATCTGAGGATATCCACAATCGGGAGAGTCTTCATCGTCGTAGGTGGAACAGTTCCAAGATGACAAAGCACTGATAACAGAAATCACCGATTCACATACAATGTGACACAAACTAAACGGAATCGCTCAGAGGGAATGAATCGACATAGCTTGCGACTGATGCTGCAGCCCGCTGCTCGATCTGTTACTGGCCACGATCAACAGAACCGCCGAACGCCTGCCGAAGAGGAGAGAGTTTCTAGAGAGGGAAGTTAGGGGCAAATGCTCTGTTCGCGTCGCGTCCAGCATCGGATCGCGCGTGAGCCAACTCGGCGAGCTTCGATCCGATCAACGAGACGTCCAGAAAACTATATCGCTCTAATTGCAGCTGATGATGGTTATGTAACCAGAGATGCGGAGGCGTTCTCAGTATGTCAAGCGCGACTGCTGTCGGGAAAAGCTCAACAGTGGAGGTGATCTAGATGTGATACACTCTCACAAGGGATTCGGAATCGGGCGCGATTCGCAAACCGACCAAGATTCGAATTAGCTGAGTTGGAGATACCATCGAGTCAGACGGTTCATCGATCGAGTCCCTCTGCCTCGATTACTGTTTGGGAGGAAAAGAACAAGCGAAGAACCGTTTGCCAAGAGAGCGATTACTGTACGAGGGGCGAAACAAACGAAACATCCACAGTGGAATGTCACGCACATTTCTCGACAAGGGACACAAAATCTATCCGTGATCTAAAAATACGACGAATACGCCTAAAGCGATCCTAGCCCGCGGCGCTATTACGCTGTGTCGATGTACGCAAGGTACTTTGTGTCTTACTGATACAAATGAATTGGACGCGTCGCGATGAGAAGGGAAAACAACGTTATCGGTCGGTCGGTCGGTCGGATGTTCGTCTATCTACCTGCCTGCTGACAGTCATTATCGGTTGCTGTCTTTAATTACTCGGCCCGGACGCTGCGAATACTCACTACCTAATACCACAATTGCTAGAATACGCGCACAGTGCGCGACAATCGTCATAATTAGACGCACACTCGCTCAAGTGTCTTTCGCCACAACGAACATGAGCGGCCGTACGACGGAACGTACACAGGGTTCGAACTTTCGAAATTTACACAGGAATATCTGGCTTTCGAAACTCCCCACCGCGATGGAAGACGCGATCTGGGATGTTGTTCCTTCGTTCCTTTCTTTGTAATGAAATATCGCCAGGGTACAATCCAGGCTGGTAGGAGGGGGAACAAATCGCCGCAACAAAGTAGCCACGTCCACGAGCAGCCGTGGACCCAAAAATATACTATAATCCTTGTCCAGCGTTCGAACTCCCGTAGTGATATTGCAAATTTGACGCGTGCATCCATCGTTTGTCATTCGCAGCTTCTACATAAATATTATGGCACTCGCGGTACCAATCAAATAAAATACGACTGCGAGCGAGCGAGCCAGCGAGCCAGCCAGCAGTCCTAGGTGAGTTATGTTGGTCGATGTGCCCGTGGGCGAGATTTTCTCAAGTATGAATGAGGGCATAGTTACCCTCTTCCCGATTCGGAACACTGTCTCTTATGGAAGCTTACCTGGAACAAAAAGATTTATCGTGAATTCCGGAGCTGGCCGAGCAGCGCAGTATGGGCGAACGCCTCCAAAACGTATCCGTCACGTCCAAATATTGAGTTTCGTGGATTTGTCGCGACAAGCCGGGTAAGCGGACATGAAGCGAATTTATGAATGGATTCCCTTTGTGACTGTTCGCTCAAAAAAGGACCGGACGCTATGCAAACGAGCTGGTTGTTACATAACTTCTCAGCGGACAGAGCTCCGGATCAGCCGCAAAGCGCTTCGAAGACTTCGTTAGAAGCGGCGAAAAGCTTCTGATTCCCTCTCCCGTAGTCCATTCAAAAACAAATTGGAAATGTTAACAAGTTTTGCTCGACTGACTGAGAAGCGAAAAAGAGACATGCTGTCAATTTGTCTTGGAAGAAATTCATCCCGAAATCCGTGAATTCGAAACTGGGAAGGATTGAACTCATAATCGCCTTAATCTTCGAGTCCTCGTAGCGCCATGATTACACTTTGTCATTCCAAAACCCACTTGGCAGAATAACAGCACTCGGGACTGTTTCTAAGAGTTCTCCCATTGGATCATCTGAGTGATCGAAGCGACAACTGCTCGAGAGCCCTTCACGCGTGTCAAGAAGTTCTTCAGAATACGTCATTTCGTGAACACTAACGCTTCCTTAGCACAAACGGACGATGAATGGATACAAACATCGCAAACACACGTAAAGGTTGAAGAAAAGCCGGATCGACGACGTATGGTCTGTGTCCAGTCGTTGCGCCATTAACGCCGACGACGACCTATGCGTCAACCGCAGCATAAAACCACGGCGCGGCGGCCACAACGATATGCCGCGGATGATATTTAGCCTTGACAATGTGGATTTGTGCACGGCAAGGTACGCATGTACCCTCAGACCACTGGCGACACCGTGTACAGGAGCCGAACGGTCGCAGAAGCTTTCTCCTTCTGAGCTCGTCACTAGGGATACCGAATTCTTATTCATCTTCTGACTTCGGCCAGGTTTGTAACTCTCGGCGAAGCGGAACGCGGTCGCTGCTTCCAGTTAGTTAGAATGCCAACTGTCTCGAAAATTATCATCGAGAATCTGGACTTGGAACTGGAAAGCAAGAAAATTGGTACGACGCTCGAGCCCGCGGAATTTGAGAGGCTCCGAGCACGCAACGTCACCCTGCTCCAGTTTCGCTAAATCCGTTTGTTGTTTCGTGAAAAAAAATAGAAAGAAAGAAACGTAACATAGACAAGCGGGCGAGAAGCCGACCAGCAACCCAACTAGTTTCGTCTTCAGGACTGATTACAGAGTTTCTTCTGAGCGGACGTAACCCGTGAGTTGTGTCAACCCGAGCACGAACCGACATTGAGAACAGAACCTATTTCGGCGAGGTCATGATAAAGAAGTAAACTGTGCAGCGAAAAGTGAAAAATTAATGAGGACCGGCATGGAAACGGAATCACTCCACATACAGTGTACATCGCATCAGAAGCCGTTGTTCCGTTGAGGAACGAAGACAAAATTCTAAACGCAGCCTCAAGATTCGGCAAGCGCCAGAGCCGGAGCTTCGCGTCCGTCCAGATCTGATTGAGAACCAGGAACACTTGAAGGAAGACTTCATCGCGGCTACGCTCTTGTACCAACAGCAGGATAGAAAGCGAATAGAACGAAAGAGGGGAAGATGCAAAAGAGAAAGTCGACGCGAAAGCCTCTAAAGAACCGGCTGTAAGCTTCAGGGGATTTGCATGGCTAGCATCTCTTCAGATATCCGTCGAATTTGCTGTTGAAATTTCTTCTCAGCCCCGCTCGCTGCTGACAGCTGGACGGACAGCTAAAGTCATCCTCACCATCGACATCGAACCATCGGTGCCGTTCTGTAGTGATCGAACGCCGTGAATCCACAACCGAACCTCGTGGCTCCGATGCCACCAAAGCTGGCAAGTCCAACGCGAGCCGTGGAAGCATCGACCACCGATCGAAGAGCCTGACGTCGCAGTTTCTTCGACGTTACGTAACTTGAAATTTATAACATTAATTAGAATCAAGATGGCTAACATTTTTTCACCGCCTGTTCATTCCGTCGAGTTTTTGTCTTTTTTTTTCTTTCTAGATAGACGATTATTAGGCTCATCAATTATTCTCAATGCGCGCAGCTTCTGCCGGTTTGGTTGTTGTCGCTGATGTTCTCAGTGAGAGGATCGAGAAAAAAAAAACGAAAAATTGTCCATCAAAGCCGCGTGCTTCGGACGCGATGTTGATTGGAGCTGAAGATCATCGAACCACGAAGACCTGGCGCTGTCTGTAACCATACCTAATCCAAATGCCCCGAAAGGAGAAGGATCGAAAAAGACAGCATCCAGATCCTTCATTTGTTCTTTTTCCATCGTGGAATTCGTCGTTTCCAGAACCATCTTCGTCGTAGGAACATTTCTCCCCTAGGATCGTCACAACATCTCGAGAATTTCGAGAGCAAATACGTCAAAATATAACCTGCGACCATTCTATCGACAGAATCTAATAGAGCTCGCCGTCGGACAGCCTTGGTGACATTTGCCGGTGTGACGGCAGCTCACCATCCGTCTGATAATTCCAGAGACACCTGATGAGATGAGATTTTCCGACGGAGCGTCGTTCTCCGCGTTCTAAGGACGCTTGTCGCGAACAGCTCGGTTTCATTCACAGAGGATCTCGATTCTCGATTTCGCGTTATTCTGTTATGGAATCTATTCCTTCTCAGCTTCGTCCTTTTCCCGGACCTTAAACTAAATAGTTGAGAAGTTTTTACATCTCCGTTCCCACAACGTTCTTTTCTTCTCATCTCCATTTCTCAGTGAGTTGGGTACTCGTTTCAAGTCTCAACTCTAGAAGATCTCGACGAGCGATTCACTCCTTGGAATGCGGTCGAAGTACGGAAACATCCAATTTCTCGATGCCATCGCGGGGACGCTTTCGGCTTCGATGAATCGTCAGCAAACGATTGAGTTAGTCATCTGAGACGAGCTAAAGACGCGAACAGTTACTCAGAGAATGATTTCATCCTTTCGAAATTCTGTAAGAGACAACTGTTGCTCGAAATCGTTTGCATTCTACGACGGTGCGTCATTTCTCTCGGCGGTGCGCGATGCACTGCAGCTCTACCCGTAGCGCCACCTGTCCGCGGAGCTTCGAACCATCTGGAAAGTCCGTTGAAGTCCTTTCGCGCACTGGAAACAGATGGCGCCACAACTCCTTCCAAACGAGACGATTCATTGAGACCCGGGACGAAGTTTTTCGCCAACAGAAAAGTTCATTTTCAAACTCCACGATTCTCTTTAGCTCTCGTTTGATAATAATCTGCGGACGGATTTTTCGTGATTGGCAGCGTGGAAGATCCTTCCTGATTCTTAAGCCTAGCGAGATACACTGCCGAACTGATTCTCGATCGGATCGATTTATGGGAGCTTACGGTCGTTGAAGCACCCGCAGAGACTCGATTAGTCTAAATATCAGAGCCGAGAAAGTCGTGGAAGACATCGAAATATCAAAAAGCGAGACAATACCTCGATGCTCAATGGGAAGACAGAACAACGAAGGGAGTAAAAACCACTCGGAGGAAGGAGGTAAGAAGGAGGTCTGCTTCTTTCCTCTTGCTTTGTCTACCGTCTATTGTTCGACGTCGGCGTCGTCATAAGTACTTCGTGACAGTAATTTCGTAGGTGTTCCGACAGGCAGGCTTCGGTTAGTTCCATCACAGCGACGATGCTAGCGGTAGTTCATTTTGTAATACTTCGGTAGTTATTTATTGTGAATACGGATAAACAATCGCGAGAGAATGGCATCATGAGGGCCAGGGAAGTGTTCCGGTGCGCGATGAGCTGCCGGCGTCGCTTTTTTGTCATCGTTTGTTCACTGATTTCGTCAAGCCAGAGTAGTTGTGATGGCTTGATTTCATTCCATGTTTTTTGAAACAATGCCAAAGTAGACGACTTCACAATCGAATTTCTAGGGGACCCTGCGCATTCCGACAGGAAGCTTGCTCATTCCGCTCGAACGAAAAAGCATACATTAAGCTTCATCGTTTGCGATGCTCCGGAGCCGATGTGTGGACGTAGCGAGAACCCGATCCATCGATCGATCGATCGATCACCGAACCGTATACCCTAGTACTGAATAAGACGATAACTCGATTACAGCGGCCGCATTGGATGAATGCTACGAAAATACGTCCGAGCGTGGTTACGCGCCTCGTACAAACAAAATAGCAGTGGGATAATCACTCCACCCAGACGGGGGTAGTCCTACTTGACACAAGGATGATTACGCGATCGAATGCTCGTTCGATAAATCGCTTACGTCCCATCTCGACTCCGTTTTTGTTCGCTTTTTGTTTTCGTTGTGATACGGGAGAAAACGCCACGATCGATTGTGGTCGTGTTTGGGCGCTCTATCAACATTTATTCAATCGCTTTAGCCGATCCCAGGACGAAAACAGCGAGATGAAGTGCACCTCGACGACTACGGTTGATTCCATCGAGCACATCATGAGCGGAAATGGAGACGAAACTCCAACATCTCCTCTGTTTTCGGAGAAAAGTTCCGATCATGACCCGACAAGGTCGCGGATAGCCGCTCGACAGAGTTATTAGGACTAAACGACACATTATGGTAAATGGCGATAATCATGATGATCACGAGGGAATGTGAGATCTTATCTTCTAGTTGGTAGTCGAGTAAATCGCCTGTGGCGAACTCATTCCAACGATCCTGGCTGTCTTCTCGTAAAAAGACAACAGTTCGCCCAAAGAAAATATCAGCGATTTATGTTTTTTCGTCGTAACATGCTTTCCGTTTCATCAACTGAACGTCTTGCGACTTGACGATCAATAACACAAATTATTTCTTGCACACCTCTGATTGATTGTTGCTAAGCAGAAGCTTTCAAGAAGCAAAAAGAAACAAATATCTTCTCGGACTGTTTCTTTCTTAACCAACTTTGACCCTTTAGCCGCATCTGGTATCAGAACTCCCCGATCTCATATAACTCGAACTCGCGTTCATTCAATGAAAACCGAGCAGAAAACTCTTCTCTTTGGATGAGAAGTTTGTTGTTGAGCCAGTTTTGCCAAGATCTTGCTGGTTTTTCACTTTATCGAGCATCTGAGGTAAACGATCTTGTTGAGCCCTCCCGAGCTGTAGGTGGCGTCGCAGCGGACTGTTCTCGATGCTCGTCATCTGACTGCGGTTACGCGCCGCTGGAGAATGAAAAAGAAAAACCTCTCGTGTCGTGTCTCAGATAGTGACATTTGTATTTTTCTTTTCTCGTCGTTTTTGTTGAGAAAAGAAAATCGCTTACGAACTTTCAGTCGAAATAGAGCGTTTAACACTCTGGGCGATATGTTCCCTTTCGGATGCAAAGTATTTCTGACTGGAGAGGACGGTCTTCTGACGTTCCGTTCAAGGGTTCGTCCCGCGATATAGTTCGATCGATGAGGTTTCTCACTTGTCTCCAGGTGATTCGAAGGGAAGCGATGTCGTTGATGTTTCTCGTTTTCTGGAGAAGCCACGTGAGGAAGGGTCGGCCATGTACCTTCCGTTTCTAAGACGGCTTGTCGACGACAAGCTCTCTGCTTCATTCTGATTTGTGTCTCCGGTCACATTTGATATACAGATTCGCGGAACAGACGGCAAATTATTCTCTGCTTAGCTCTTCCAGCAGTACTTGAGTTATTTATGAGAACATCGCCGCGTGGTCGTCTCGGATTGAATCGAACCAGATCAAAGAATCGCTCGGTAGCAGAAAACGTGAAAACGGAGCTCGCCGAGTTGGCGGAGGCGGTGATGTTGACCGCGACGCTGTTAGGCGCACGGTTGTGTAACGAAAACGTCAACGAGCGCGGCTGGACAAACGAACGAATCCATTCCAGCCGCCGCCGCCGAAGAACGACTCCAACCACAACCGCGTCCGAGTCTTTGTCCTCCTGAAGAATCGATCGTCGGAATTTTCGAGAAGACGTCGGAGAACTTACAAATGCCTTGAGTAAAAAATCGAAGCGTCCGTCAGTCGGAGATACGATCACATGGACCAATAGGGATGAAGTGATGCGCGATCCAGGGAGGAGACAACTTACTCTGGCTGTCTGCGCAGCATATCATTGTGAATGAAATCGCGATCTTCGCTCTTCATGAAGCAGACCTCCCGGAGCGAACGCAATTTTTCTATTCCATCTCTCGCAACTGATCTAAACACTCGTTACCGAGGTTTTGTTCTGCGGCCGATGTCTGTTAAGTGGAAGAAAATCCCTCGACCGGAGTAAGAAAAGATTTCCAGCAACGCGTCGAGATCTCGGGGAGTGCCATCAACGTTCGCGACTTCGAAACTTTGGCTTGACGACAATATCTCTCCATGACTCCGCCTACCGAACATCTGTGATCGATTGTGAGGATTCGTTTTCGCAATCGTTCCGAGGGAATATTCCACGGTGCTGTACGGGTTTTCAGTGCGCGCGAGGTCGAAGGGCGTCTCGTGTGTGGACAAACACTGTCTGATTCACCGGCTGTCGTTGCGAGTTTCAAAATGTAATTCGCTGAATTTTCTGGGATCCTCCTCTGCGTGTTGCTGAGATTGCGATGACTGCGCTTTGGAGAGATGCCCGAAGTCTGATGTCAACCGAGGTAAAGAAGAGAAAAAATTTCCATCAGCGATCGTCGTCCGAGGGAGCCCGTTCCGACGCGCTATTAACGAACAATATAAATAAGTCGAGGCGGATGCAGCTACATCAAATTGTTGATGATTCCAAAAACGGGTACGGGTTGACATTACAACGAGGAGCGCTTTGTGAACATCCGCCATCCCGAGACCTTTCAGGTGTTCCTTCGAAGGAATGGATTCAAAGAAAAAAAAAGGAAAGCGACGAATATAGAACGGGAACGTGCGCTTCGCGAGAAAGAACCGCTCTCTCGGTAGACAGTGACCAGTAGCCGAATCAGAAGTGGATTTCGATGTCTGGCTACTGCCAGCGAGCCTCAAATAATAAAGTCTTCTGCGGATGCCCTACTCCCCTTGCCCTGGAGGGGCCTTAGACGGAGAAAGAAGAAGCCAACTATCTCTCTATGAGGCACAGACACCTGTGTGAATTTCGGTGTCTGGCAACTAGCATCCTCTTACGGGGCTTTGAATCCGCTCGTACGAAAGCTACCGCTGTTTCGCGTTTTTTTTTGTCTCCTCTTCTCGAAAGTCTCCGATATCGAAGTTGGCATAGGTACCCGCAGGTCGTCGCTCGTTAGCACGAACGTGAACGCTGGTGAGGATTTCACGAGTCTTTCGAAAGTGCTGGGAAAACACATTTGAACCTTACTGAAGGTACCTTGGTTACCTAAGTCAAACCTTCATAAATCACTAAGGTCCTACGGACTTAGGTAACTAAGGTACCTTAGTAATGTTCGGATGTCTAGCCGGAAACTTTCAGATGAGGCCGATTTTCAGAACGGTTCGCTCCCATGGCTTCCCATCAAGCGCTTCCTGAGGAGTTTCAGGAGGATGGCCAGTGGCCACTATACAGTGCAACGTCGTCCACTCGGGATCCCGCAGCACAACCACGAGCCGGCGGCAAC
Source organism: Neoseiulus cucumeris (assembly GCA_021527715.1). Classification (NCBI taxonomy): domain Eukaryota; kingdom Metazoa; phylum Arthropoda; class Arachnida; order Mesostigmata; family Phytoseiidae; genus Neoseiulus; species Neoseiulus cucumeris. The sequence continues at coordinate 814,007 of JAJSRV010000017.1, forward strand.
CGGGTCGGGTTAGGCCGGCAGGCAGGCAGGCGGGCAAGCAGAAGATAGCGCCGGCGTCTTCGTACAAAAGAATCGACGCTCCGGCCTAAGGAATCATTAGGAGGCCCCACACGCGAAGAAATGCCGTTCTTCTCCGACTTGTTATTAGGGAATCGTCGGGAATCAGCTGATTCAGAATCGAAATCGGAGTCTGAAACGCTCGAACTTTCGTCTTCGTTGTTTGTAGACTTTCGCTTTTCGCCTTTTAAAAACGCATTCATCTCCCTGCGGCTTCGGATTCTGGCCAATTTTCTCCGCTACGCCGAAACCAAAACAAACAAAGCACTCGTCGAGCGGATGATCGTCTACGAATTCATCAATAATTCCGAACTCTCTCCTCCTGACCTGTCTGTGGCTTCACTGACTGAATTCAGGTCAGCGACGCAGCCTAGGAACAGATCCGCCCTTGGATCACGAGGTCATCGTTTTGCCGCCGCGTGTCTTCGCAGCCTTAGCGTCGCTTGCCAATTAGGTAAAGCGAACGGTGCGAAATTCGACATCCCATGAACGGAGGCAAGTTGGCCGCGAGCCGGAGGGAGACCAGGCTCGAGTCATCGCTTTGATATCCGTCAGCTGATGCCAAATGACACTCATTTGGAACTTCTCCATCCAAACATGTGCGCTTAGCGAATTCGAAGTACCTTGAGTACCCACTAATTGACTTTGTTTTGTATGATTTGAGATGAATTCGCGACTTCGTTTCTCCTTGAAGGATCTCGAGAGCTGGACGACGGACAGAAGTTTGCGAGAACGAGTTCCGACAGCAAAACGACTTCTGTTATCTTTGGCCTCACTCGGTGTCGGCGTAAGGATGTTTGCACAGTTTACGAAACATCGGAGCCCCTGTGTATACGGCAGGCGGTGTTCGCACAAAAAAAATGGGCCTCTGACCAACACAGAGACGGCGGGCGTTAACTGCCGGCAGGTCGGTCGGCAAACAGGAAAGTGCACAGAAGGTAAAGAGCAGGTTGAAGTTGGTCCGCGCCGATGGCTCTTACAACCCTCGATCGAACGAGTGAAGCCATGAATGGGGCTCGAATGCTGAAACTGTCAGAAAAAGAAACCTCGATTCCTCTCCGCATAGAATTCAATTCCGTTCCCCGAGCCTGCGACAGCCGAAAATCGAATTCGTTCGGATCCCATCGATTGTAAGATGATGGAATCTTCCATGCGATCGTCTTTTCTTTTCTGTTGCATCGCCGAGCGCCGGACGACCGACGTTGCTGCTAATCATACTCGTAGCCCGCCAGCATCTTCGATACGCCCAGAACAGAAAACAAAAAAAAAATATTCTGAAGGGTTGGGCCCAAAGAGAACCAAAGGCCGCTGGCTGATGTCCATTCGCTCCGCCGGCGACGCCCACACATCACCTGCAACGAGCTCGATACCCCATCGATTCACTTCTGCGTCCATTCATCGTTTTCGTTCACGCGTCCATCAGTCAATCATTGCTGACTTACTCGATCAGAGTTGGAACAATTAGCCCGCAGCAAAGAGACGCACCAACTCGCGTCGATTTTTCACATTTTCAACAACAGGCTCGGGAAGCGGCCACCCGCTTCGGATTCTCTGATTCTCGAGCGTCTTCTGACCCAAATCTCGTTCTGCCAACTTCAGAAGGACTTAGAATAGATTTGGAACTTCCTCACTCGCACAGACGATCATGTTTGACGGAATTCGGCTGGCGATAATTCTGTCAATCTGCGATTTGTTGCATCGCCCTTCGGTCAAAGAATGTCGCCCGCCGCACGGGCGACTTTGACGGAATCCAGAAACAAAGGTGGGTGGACCATTGACCGTTGAACTCGGCTGCAGTCAGATCGACGGCAGCGAGCAACCGCCAAACGTCGACGGGAACGACCGACGATCAGCAAACTCGATGTTCAACGTCATCTAGTCACGCATTACTCGCTCTCGCCCAAATGTCGAGGAATTCGGAGACCCCGAGATCAGAAAGAATTCGCCCCTGGGAGATCTCGACGCACCCGAACAAAGGGGAAGAGCAGAAAGGTTCAATCGGAAATCCGCACGCACTCGGAGTTGGCGATCGGTTTTAGTTCCTTTCGGAAGAGTCCATAGATATTGCGAGCATCTCACTTTCGGAAGCTCACGAGTTGATGGCGGAAGCGGTGCTCCGTCCTCGAAAATGAACGGTCCTCGTGAACATAGTCAGTTGGAAACCATTCTCTTTATGCCGGCTCACGACAACAGAGGTCTGCACATGGAAAACTCGTGTGTCTTGGGTGGTTGTTATTCGCGCTAGCTACAGCCAACTACGTTCTCGGTCTGCGAAGAGTTGTACATACTCTCAAAGACAGTTGCCGCTAGGAGGCTGCGTTCACACAATTAACAAAGGGAGCCCGGCGTTACGGGTGACTGCCGGACTCCTCGGTGCTCAGATTTATCGTTTGAAGAAGCTTTTTCCACCAGAGAGCTTCTATCGGACTGCTGTTCTTTTGATTTCTTTTTCGAGTTTCATTTTGCTGCTGGAGCTCAATATTTCCGGAACAGCATCGGAATCGAGTGCTGCTGAGGCCATAGAGCTCATGAGTCAGGCTTCTCTATTGGAAAGCACAGCAATCGTTGGTGGTAAGTACCGGTAAAACGTGAAGGGAGTTTTGTTGTACCGCTTGTTACGCAAGAACAAAAACCACGCTCACATTTTGTCGTGCTGTCGACGAAGCGGCAATCAGACAAAGCCCACACTTCCTTAGTGTCCACGGAGCCGCGTTTAAGCCAAGGTCGCGTCGGTCGTCTTCAAATTAAAAACTCATTCAGTTCGGCGGATGTGGCACGCAGTATCAACGCTCGGATTCCCATGATTCAACGAAGATTGAGGCATTCATCAAAAACCTCCGCGAGGAAAACATGGCTGGCCGTCGAGCTGGATCCCGAACACCGAGTCAGAGGGTTGGCGAGATGAATTGAATCGCCTCTGGTGTGTTTTTCCATTACCTCATTTCTATTGAAGAAGAGAAGTTTTGACGAAAAAAGAAAAACTAGGTATATAAATGTAATCAACATCCAAGATCCGAAGACTCTCGTCAGGTGTTTCGCTTCCTTTGCCGCTGGGGTTCGTTTGCTCTTCAGGGCGGAACAACAAACACCTGAGGTTAACGGCCGACGTCATTCGTAAGCTTTGAATTCTTTTTTTTCTATGGAAAAAAAATCCAGAAGACCGGTGCGCTCGTGCGCATTACGTTCTGACGGACGGAAAGACCGGCGAACACACGAGGAACATTATTCGAATCGGAGGGAGAATTAATTCGAATCTGAATGCGAGGAGAAACACTTGGTGACAAGTCGGCAGTGTGAGCGTATTCTCCTTTTCAGGAGAATACGCTAACCTACCTCCCAGGAGTCCCGATGCTTTCACCGAAACCAAGAGATCTGTGGCTACGCGAGACTCGAGAGCACCACGGCAGCGCGTTCATCCGGATTCGATGTTTTAACAGGGTGTGTTCGACGACACGGTGGCGTTTCCTGAGCTCATTTGTTTGGATTCTTAGCTCGAAAGGTTCGAAATGACACTTCTGTGTATATCCGTTCGATGACGAACCAATTGTTTGTGTAAGACCGTGATTGTTCCCAAATGAGGTCGTTCACAGTTTGCTCGACGCCCTTCGCACCGGTTTCAGGTTTATCGAGCTCAGCAGTTGTCCCCAGCGCTTACCAGATTCTGTCAATAGGATTGGTCTGCCGCCGCGCCGCGTCCAGTCGAAAGTGGTTGAGCATCGGCTAAAAACTCGTGTGGAAAAGAGGCTCGAAAACTTTCTATATGTTCCAGAGGGAATCACGAGATCTCGGGCGACTGAGAAAGAGAGAAAAAGTGACCGTTTGACACCCCATTTGTGGAACTTCTCCGAAGAAAGAGCCATTGTCACCAAGCACAGGGTCTGCACAGTCCGCACTGCTCGGTTGTCCACACTTTCTGTTCGAACGGGAAGAAGTTTTCGGAGCAAACTGTGACACTCGACTTGAGATTCTGCAGCTCGTAAAGATACAAGCTGGAAAACTTGGGAGAAGAATGAATTCTAAACCCGGACAGTTCTCGAGGACTGATCGATGAACCGTCGACGGTATCGACCTACGTTTAGAGCTTCGTCGCGACCTCTTACAGAGCCGATCATCAAACGAAAAACCCTGTATCGGACTACCGTAAGCAGGATGAGCTTTCAACTCGAAAGAATATCGTTTTACAAGTGTGGTGGGCAGCAGTGGAAGTCGTTGTAGTACTCGGTCATGAAGAAATGATCTTAATTCAATGGGGCCGTAGGCTGTCATCGATACGCGGCCCGTTCCAGCGCGGTCGTGGCGGCGGCAGCGAGCGATTGTGTTCGGCGCGGCGCAGAAATCAAAGCGAGCCATGTATGTATATTCTCAGAGGCAAAGTTTAGAGCAGATCGGGCTTTGTTTTTGTTTTGTTTTTCGATTGACACAAATGATGACCGATTTTGTCAATTCAATGAGTCAGTCGATTTCTTTGGGTCAGTGGATCGGGTCATCCGTCTACTTAAGTCTAATAAATCTAGCCCGGCTGCGAGGATTATCGGTGACGCCCCGCTTGAATCTTCAGTTTTGTTTCGAATGCCGTCCTCGATTTCAGACCGTTGACCGAGAGTTTTGAGGACGAAAGAATCATTCAGTCGTGGAGGCCATTTCAGGTTGTTCGTGAACATCGGTCTCGTCATCTGAGGTGGGATTCGAACGAGAAGCTGGAGTGTCTTGGGCGCATCTCCAGAACGAGATTCTCCTTCGTTTCGCTGCAATTGCCCATCCGGCCGGAGCGCCCATTCTATTCTAATGGAACGCTACGCAAATCGAGAAGCAGGCAGAATTTTCAGCGACGGCGCTGCGTGACTGGGGCCCCAGCAAACAAGTCAGAAATGACGCTCCAGCCGAGCAGGCGATTGTTCTGAGCGTTGTTTCCCATGTACAACAACTCCTCCGTTCATCTCGCTCATTCAGAGAGAAAAAAAAAATGAAGAGGAACAGGGAATCTTCCGCTAGTAGAAATCTCGCTGAATCTTGTCGTCGGAGGGGACAACTCTGAATCGATAGATCGGTTGCTCGACGTCGGAGTCGTGGTAATTTCCCGCGAATTTCAAAATTCACTTCCACAGAGCGCTTTCTGGGTGAATTTACATCGACGAATTCACTCGATTGCGGTTTTTTCTTTCCTCGGACGTCCTCTGTCAGAGATCAATGACTGCAGAGGCGAATCCATCGATCTATGGATGGACGAACGGGTAGATTGACGGTTGGACCGACGGAGTGACCGAGGTGTTGATTGTCAGAGGTCCGAGCCTTTTTGTCCGATAATATAATACAACGAGCGTGTGAAGTTCTCACCGAAGTCTCAGAAGATCTACTTCTGATAGCCGCTGTGCTTCTGCGCGGTTCTGTTTCGCTTTGCAGCAGGCGTTGACTGATAACTGTCTCGGTTATCGCTGATTCGAGCCTCGACAACACCGTCACCTGACTCTCGAAAGCGAATGAATTCAGAATGAATCGACTCAGCAGGTTTTTTCGTGACACTTTTTCCCCGTCGTCCGACCTAAGGGTCTTTTTGATGGAGCGACGAAGTTGCCATTTTCGACCAACCCGGCGCGCCGTCTTGAGCCGCGGTTTCTGGAAGGTGTTCTGAATTCCTCTCGATGATTGACTTATATGGAATGAAATTGACAGTAGAAAAAGATCGGACTGAGCGGTGGTCGATGAAGACGGAGCACTTCAGAATTTCTAATTAACAACCGCAGAAATGAGAAAAAAAGTCGAAACCATGAACCTTCACCCACAACAAGCGACGATTGATTGGCCCTCGCCCAGAGCGGTCACATCGTGTTTTTCTCGGGGTTTTTCTTTCGAATATCTTAGACGTACGTAGTGGCAAAAACAGAATCCACATCGTCGCACTTTCCTCGTCCTCTGGGCGAGCCGAGCGACAGAAGTTTGGAGGAGGAAAAAAACAAAAATCCGACGGAAACGAAAATCTGTTGTCTGTCTGCTGGAAAGAAAAGTCAACTTCGCGCAGCATAAAAACTCCGGTGGTCCGCGGATCCGCAAAGGTAGCTGAGGCAGCGGTTCGGGGCACGTGGATCCTGGCTTCAATTAGCATCTAAGTGGGCCACAATTCCATCATCGGCTCTCTGTCCAAGGCCAACTGATGCCATCAGAAGCAAAAGCCATCACACGAAAGAGCCGAAATGTCGAGCATGTGAGCATTCCTCATGAAGGCTGAGGAACTAGCGCTGCATCGACAGAGCTGCTGCTCATGGGAGTCGATTTGTTTCAGAATGTTCTGACGGACGATTCGATGGATGAATGAACGGTCGCAAGCATGAAATTCGAAAAAAGAGAGGCGGACGCAGCTGAACATACAATGGTGATATCTGGTGGTGCGTCGAAGCCTGAGAAATTCGAAGACGATCTGTAAGCTGTCACGCTTCTTCCGAAACAGGTTGCTTCGTTTGACTTTTTGGTTTAGCTTGTCTATTGCTCATTGGATTGTTTGAGTAGCAGAGGTCCGGCTGAGGAAAGCAAACGGTCGCCGAATCTTCCTTCGTTTACCCAGGAAGATGTACCTGGCACTTGAGTGGAATGAGCTGTCAAACCATCTGTCGGTCTGTTTTGCTTTTCTGACTCTTCGTAACGGTGACGTAACGTGACACTCGATTTCTGTGGATGTACACGACAGCTCGAGCCCCGCCGATCTCAGACGGTCAGCCGGTCACCGCTCGAACGAGCTGGATTATCGTCATCATTTGAAAAGCGAGGAGCCAACCCACACAACAGAAACAATATCATCGCGCACAGTTAAGTTCAGCTCAACCAAGCAGATCTGAGCCTCGTCGTGGTTGGCATTGTTGGATCCTTTGACACGGCGCGGCGGCCGCGACGAGCGGTGACAACGCCACCGTTCGGCAGCGTCCAACATTGGAGCCGCATCAGACTTTTTTTGTTATGCATTTAGTGGACTGCTTACAGTCAGACAAAAGGACAACGAGAGAGGTCCTGAATGAAATTTCAATCAGTCTCAGGGATCTGACCGCGACATGAACGACCGCGGAACGAACTTCTCGGCGGCTTGTGTGCTTCCCATGACTTCTTCTCGCTCACTCAGAAGTCAGAGAAAAAGCTGCCCTAACGAAACTCTTACGTCAAACAATTTCTGTGACTGTTTCTCGGTTTTCCTCAAACTCGATTCAACATGATTCTCGATTCTCGAGCTCGTTCCGGAATGATAGCAGTTGATCGTGAATATATTGCGAATTTCTCGTCCCAACACTCGATTTCCGCGCGCCGAGCAGTCGATTTTCGGCGGTCGGATATCTTTACACAAGGCCAGTTCCGATCGGAAGGAATTCCTCAGCAGAAAACCGGGAATTATTTGATTCCTGAAATTCATTTGATGACCTTTGCCGACGAGAGTTCCTATCGCGGAAGGCGCGCTCATAAATATGAGATTTCGGAAGCAGCGAAGTGGCTTTGATTCGAGAAATTTACGTGCTGATGCTTTCATTTTCGCTGTCGCAGCTTTGGGCGTCATTCAAGCCAGCGAAGCGTCTGAATAGTCAGGAATTTCTCTCTTCCAGAAGGGACGCACACACACACACACACACACGGAAAGCGCGACTGAAAAAAAAACGGAGCAGAGGGACAAAAAACCGCATGCATGCCGTGATGGCATCGATGATTTTCCCTAAGTCAATTCATAGCGGAATGATCGAATATGCTTGGGTTCTCTCCGCCCGTCCGCTGACTGCCCTGATCCGCTGAATTTTTTTTCGGAAGCCCCAACAAAACGAGGCGCGTTCGTTTCCGTTTGCTTTCCGCTGCCACGGGATCGGCGGCGAAACGGGAGGAATTTTCGAATCGTAATTCGAATGTCTTCACTGAATTCAAAATGACCAAATGAGAACTTCGGGTGTAACTGAGCCGAGCAACGAAAGCAAACGAAGCCCTGCCGCCCCACCCGATCCGATAAAGCGAGCGGGCTGACGGCCGGTTCGTTCTGTCTTCTGCGGAAGGAAGTTCCGCAGCCGCATTACGTTTTGTCGCATCTGAGCGACGATAATTATTGTCCGACTAGATACTTGTCGCTCGTTTGCAAAACTGAAAAGATGCAAAATACAATAGCGTGCAACCGAAGATGATCTCTGTTTCGAACGATCTCGGCCGGAGCCACAACTCTGGATCGGCGAGGAAACATTGGAAACTCGAAATCAGAAGATTGGCAGACACATTTGTCGAGGCGGCTATCACTCAAGACGACTTATCTGTGACAAAATTCTGAATGTCGATTCGTGTTCATGCAAATTCCTGTTTACAGAATTCCGAATTCATGAAGGTACAGGAGTTGCATAGCTGCGTTTCGAAACGACCATCAAGATTGTTTTGATCGTCGATAATTGTGGCTATCCCAACTTGTTTTGAATACCAAATCCGGAATAGGTGTTGTTTTCAATCTTGACGGATTCTCGTACAAGAGATGTGATCGAATCTCATTCGTGATTCAAATTCCGACTCTTTCAACGAGCCCATGGGGGGTTGGAAGACTAGTCGGCAGAAGTTTCTTCTCGTGAGAAGCACTCCCATCTGACTTGCGGACAATCATCGTCATCGTGACGATGTTGTTGATCTTGAAAGGCCTCGAGGAGAGGGTTCCCGGATTCACTTGTTTGCGCGAGATCCGCTTTCGCAGCGTAAACTCTTCTCAAGGAGGTAAACTTCTGAGGACCATTCTCTTGGAAGACGCCGCCCCGCTCTGGCTCGGTCGAGAAGGCAGCACTCGTTCAAGAAATTTAACGGTTTCAACTTCCACCAAGTTGAATCAATATGCTCATGCGGAAGAATTCCTCAGCCGACTCAAATTGCTCGACGCGCGCAGCCGTTTGCGTCACATCGCTCGGCAGCCGAAACAATTACGGAAAGCGAATTCGATGTCTTCCATGCATTTCATTTCCACTAAAACGTCGAGCTGACGTAACCCTCGAGAGATCTTTCGCGGTTGTAATGGAGCTGCACACCATTACGGCAGACCGCGATAAATCAAGTGCAATCTCAACATGAGGTTTCTCCGTCAAGAGTTCGGATTTCTGCGTCAGTCGTTGCTGGGAGCTTCGACAACACGATCAACCGACGGAGAAGTTCAACGAAAAACTGGGAAGTTCGGAGAAAGCGAATGGGAGCGTATTCTCACCTTCGACGGAGTCTCACGTTAGAGAGGTCTCACAGGTCCGAACTGCCTGCTCCGTGGGTCCACATACTGTGCTGATAGGCTGTCTCCCGACGGAGTGAATATCATTACAACGACAGCACCCATATGTTGTGATGGGTGAGAAACCACATGTGTGGAGCCCGGAAGGTCGGAACAAACTCCCTGAGAACAGCAGAAGGTGACCAAAAGGCCGAAGATGGTGAGACGATTGTCGCTCGGCCATAGATTATTATCACCGATAAACTTGTTGAATTAGTTCACGATTTTTGTTCTTCTTTTACTCAATTTCTGGAAGTTCGGGGCGTTCTAGAAGCAGCAAATGAGCTCAAGTAGACTCTGTGGCTGAGATTTTCGAGACGGAAACGCTTCCGACGACATCTCCAAGTGCGTAAACTCGCTCTATAGTGTGTTCCCAGATACTAGAAATCAAGTTTCAAAAAAAGCATACGAGAGTCGAGGTCACTCGCGGTGGCAGTCGTTCGCTCGCACTTTCAAGGCTTGCCGCCACGCCCATGCAGCGCGTTGACAGTCAGTCTTGCGGAGGAGCATGGACTCGAAACTCTCAGGACGGTTCTTCGATGTCATCGAGTCCGGCAACGTTTTTCACGAAGAACGACGAGGCTGAGTGCACTGTTTTCGATGTCATGGGACCGAAATCACGGCTCATGACGGCGTTTCCGTGGGGCTCCCTTTTCTGACCGTGCATGCGCATATGTCCACTTCGTTCTGGGGTTGGATTCGCTTGGCTGAACACACGTTAGTTCGTGGGTGACTCAGCCGCTCGGTCGGCGTGCATGACAGCCAGCCAGTCACTGTCCAGATGGGATCCGAACCTGTGCCGAGCCCTGACAACACTCGAAACACACAGCTTCCTGAGCACCACCAGCGTAGGAAAACTGTGAGTATCTCGTACTACAACAACAGCCGCTCCCAACACGCTCAGAGTTCGAGTGAGTATTACGAGAGAATAGAATGAATTTCCGACGATCTACCATCCAGGGGACATTCAGGGAGAATCCATCTCGTTCCGATTTCGACATTCCGGACGCGCCGCAAGCTTGTCGATGCCTCAGGTTGTTGTTCTCGCTCTATATGAGACGTGAGCGCGGGAAAAAAGACCGACACATGCTCGATAGTCCGACCATGGCGTTTCGAGGCTGACAGTCCCTGCAGCCAGGTTGTCAACGCCGCGCCGCGTCTACGGCAGAAAATGTGCCGCAATGCCGTAGACACAGAGCTTTATTGCTTTCACTCAGCGACGAGGCCTCAGCGAGGGAGTCCCGCCGTCATGCTAGAAGCTTGGGAGTTGTCCACGTCACTGGCTTTTGTGGCTCTCTGCGTAAAATGGAAGCAAAAGAAAGGAAATAAAAATATCTTTGATGACGCCCCGGCAGCACACCGACACAAAGTCAACACTGGCTTCAGTGACCGTCAGAAAGTCAATGTGCAAAGAAAACAGAACGTCGAAGCTGAACGTTCTCGCTTGACCAGACTTCAGCTGCAAGAACTGATTTCCTCCTGAACAGAGAAAGCGGCATCGGATGCCTCGATGGAGTTCATTCAGCTGATGAGCAGAAGAAACTTTTTCTGACCAGCCGTTCTCTCAGGAGGAAAGTTCCGAGAGTTTTTCGCTCCATGAGAACGGTAAGGGGAACATTATTGGTAAAAAGTTCCGGAGATGGCAAGTGTTCTTCGTTACACAAGTTTTACATGCCGACAGGTCGTGCCACGTAACTAACTCTTGCAGCACTCAGCAACTCGGTCATAAATTCAAGATGTGAAAGCATCTCGTCCGTTGATCGAACATCTGACTACGACGAACTTTTTCCAGACTCCACCAATTGTCGGGTCTACTCGAGTGCTATGTTACAATTTCTCGAATACAGACAAATTGTACTGCATGACTAACCTCTCCAGCCCCACATTTCCCAAAGACATACTCTCTAAAAATTATATCTGTGAGAAGTCTTGGAGGCTCAAGGTGCTCTGTCGGCTTCAAACCACATTATTTGCGAAAGGGGGTTAGAGCTCACCTCGGGACCTTCAAGGCGACCGCTCCAAAACAAAAACAACTCTCCCGAAGTCGGCGTCATTGTTTCGGAGACTTGTGCCACGCGTAGAATGTGGGGTTTGCAGATTTGTACTTCGCTCATTTCGAACGAGGCTGCGGTATTTTTTCGGCCTGCTGGGCTATCTTTCGAGCCGGGGCAGCTACTCAACACGGATCTAGAGTCTCAAGGGCCAAGACGATCAGGGCTGTGAGCTCGAGGAATCTACAGATGGAGAAGGCAGGAACTTTGAGCTCGAGAATCAACGCAAGCCTGTTGTTGCCTTCTCAAAAGGCCGGTCTTAGGGGATCGCTTCGTCAAACAGGCGGAGAATCGGAGGAATTCCGTTTAGGAGGAAAACTCGTGAGCGTACTACGTGACCAGAACCTAGTCTCGAATGTTCACACAACGGAAATTCAGCCGGAATTTTCCATTAGACGTTAGCGATGGGGATCTTGACTTTTGCTTCAAAACGAGATTTTTGGACGGAGGTCGACAGATCTCCTTTGTCAACAAGTGTCTGGCGTCGATTGACTTGAACCAATCGAGATATTGTGTTTGCAGTCTCCCGAAAAATTCTTCGAGAATAATATACTCTAAAAGTTCATCGGAGAGCTGTGTGGATGGCTGTCCGCTCGAATGCGCCGCGCCGTTTTCCGACAGCTGCTCCGATACCTTGCAGAATAGCGGGTCCGAGGATGTGACTATGAAGGTACGCATTCTGGAGTACGGTTCACCGTCTGTTTGAAACTCACCCTGACTTTGCGGATGTATGAGTTCTGGATAATCCTCTTCTCGTCCTCACTCGAATATCCTGTGTCGGTCATGGTGTCGGTCGTTATGTCCTGCGGTGGTTATCGACAGCGAAGTTGAAAAGGTTAGATTACAGGAACTCTGACAACACTTTGGACCTCCACTACTGTGATGTCTCAGAGCATGAACACCATAAACTTCGAGCACAATATCAATTTCGGCGCAACTTCCAAGCACCGGACTCTTCTGACATAACAGTCGGCAGAAGATCCACAGAAGATCAACAGTCGTTTCAACGTCACAAACTTCGACACAACTCCACTCTCTGAGCGCTTCCCGCGAACTACTGGCGTTCGCTCCTTTGCCTTCTCACTCCACGATAGACGCCTCCTCGCATTCTCTTTCAGGTGGTTTCTCTCCACAAATTTTCGTCCTCTCTCTCAGTTGCTAGCTTCTGGTCGCTCTGATGAGTGAGCTGATGCCACGGTCATCAACGAACGACATAGCCATGCCATGGTTACGGACGCGAAAGGTAGCTGCGTCGAGGCGCTACCTGGTGGCCAGGAGATGAAAGACGCGCGGATCCAACTCGTCATTGCATTCTTATCCACTGACGACGACAATCAGCATAAGAGGTTTCCGCTGAAATGATCGTACGTTTTCTTTCCGTGAACTGACGTCGCGATTACGTCGCTGCGTAGAAGTATCTGAGGGGGCTAATTCTGGCGCTTTAATTGGGCTCTGGCGATTTTCCTCGATGGAAGATACAGACAAGGAAACTCTTCCTCTCCTGGATACCACATCAACTCCGGATCGGCGGTTGAAGCTCGAGCTCCTTGTGGAGTTAACATATTTCCGAAATAACCGCCACAATTTTTGCTGAGGAAAGAAATCAGCTCCCTTTGAAAGGCACTCGTGAAGGATCTTAGGCCGGACAGCATCTAGGAAACTTCCGCCCAAGTATTAGTTAACGGGAACGTCCTTGGAAGATACGCACGCTTTTCACTGATGATGTCACGATCCGGGTCAAACTGGACAGGTGGGGGAGGCTCGACCGCTATGGAAGCGAGCCAGACGTCGAAAACTTGTAACCTTGCCGCGTGATTTCATTGAAACATCTTTTGAGCGCTACCGATGGTTTGCCAGACTCTTCGTTTTATTCGATTCAAGCAGTTTCGCCCCTATGTCGACGGATCCATTGATCCACTCAATCTAGCAGCAGCAGCAGCAGCAATGAATGACTCACTCAGGGAAATTCCGATTTTCTTTCGTCCCGGAGATTCATTGAACGTCTGCGTAGGTAATTGGAAAACGACCTCTCCGATTCGCGAAGGTAGAAGTCCGCGAAGAGCTTCTAGACGACCGAGTTATTCGTTTTTGGCGGGAATTTCGACGAACAGCGCGCATTGTTACGCAAACTTTGTGGAGGCGGTCACTAAATCCGCTAAAATGGATCCGCCACACAAAATCTCGCACCCCGGTCTGTGGGTGGAATCTCGCAACCAGATGATGTCGCCGGTGTCGCTTGGCGTCCGGAACCGCTCAAGATGGATTTTCGGAACGGTTATGATGGAATATATATATAATCGATAACTGTCGTTCCAGGTAACTTCTCGGAAAACGCTTCTAGGGAAATTGGGCCCTTGCAAATATTTGCGGCATTTAGAATGGCCAAAGGGAGGCATTCTCGGTCTGCTGGAGTCAATTCATTGTTGAAGTATGCTCGAAGTGCGAAAGAAGAAACTAGAGACGTGGGAAACGAACGTTGATTGCTTCGGGCTGCTTGTCATCGGACAGTGACAAGAAGGGGCGCGGCTCGAAGCTATATTCAACCGATGTCAACGATGAAAGCTTTGAGCTCTAATATTCTGGAAGTTGGAGATGCCTCCCAGGATCGATCATTAACCTTTGCAAAACTGTGTGTCTGTCAGACTCGATTGCAGACATTTCAAGAGATCAATTTCATTTTGAGTTCTTGAGTATCTCCTAGACAACTCGTATTCGATTCTCAACACTCATCTGAGAGCTCACTGTTAGTCGATCGGATCCTGATCCGAGAGTTTGATTGAATGGCCGCGATTCCTCAGAATGATGAATGGAATCACCAAGACGTCTCAGAAGACGGTTTGAGAGGCACTATATGCACCAATGGGGCATGCCTTTCTGCATTCCAATTTCCGAATTTACTGAATGAGTCGATGTGACCACAGTCTGACTTTCAGCGAGGCGCGAGTTGAAAGGGAGAAGTTTTGGGAATCGCGGTTTTTCGTAATTTGAGTCGAGATTCTGTTAATCGATTTTCCGGACATTCACTGATCTCTTTCAAATCAAAACCGAGCCCTCTGTTTCGGAGACTCGAGAAGGGTTGGATCTGAAGTGATCAATTCGTTAATATCCCACCTGTTCGGCTAAGGTAACAAGATCCCGTCGAATACACGCAAGCACCCCGCGACAATATCACGATCATCGAGGTTTCCTGTTCGAGAACTTGCTCACAATCCGGAAATTCCTGATTCTCGTTTAGCTTTTCGGTACATGCAGAGGAAGATAGAAGTCATCATTACGACTCTCGAGGTTGAGATCGTCTTTCGACAAATGAAGGCAATTTTTTAGTGATAAGATGCAGCTCCAACAAGAGCAGCGCTCTTCACATTTATTATGGCTAAGCGTGGGTTCCCTAACCCTGAAATCCCATCTCAGTTTCGCCAATAGAATAAATGATACCACTAGAATTTTTTTGTTCACTTTTCCCTGATAGTTTGATAAATTAAACTGAAGTCACAGTAACGTCGCTGTGGTGATTGATGCAAATTTTAGGTTTTGCACGACGCGACCGAAGAAAACTAATACAATAATTCAGAAGTGATAGAAATCGTGACCCTAGTGGGTGAAATAATAATATCATCGATCAAAATAATCGGGTTCGATCAAGTTTCCGGGTGTCTCACTCAGGAGACTTGTTTCTCTTGTCATAGAATCGTTCGTAGTTTTCACGCGCTTGACTTCCTCTCCAATGAATGGCCTCTTGGTGTTTTTTCTTGTTATCTGAGATGAATCAACAGACATTCGCCGTATAGTATTATTATTATGATAATAAAGGAACGATAAGGTTGCGTCTTCGCAAGCAACCGTATGCTTGACAGCATCTCCGGCTCTTCAAGGTACAAATCAATCTCCAAGCCAAGAACAAACGAGCTCGCGCGCTCTTAGTTCTCGTCGGGCTCCTCCGAATTTCCTGTCCTTCGTCAATAGTATTTCGTTGGACATTCGAATCTTCAGTTCGTTTCAACTTTGACGGGGGGGGCAAGAGCCTTGATGCAACAATGATTACCCTCCAGTGAATTACCTGAACAACCCGATGTGTGAAATATTTTTTTCTGATTTTTTTTCTATCGTCGCCTCTGTCTACATACACTATTTATTTGTCTTCTACTACGAGAGCAAGCTTATCACCACCGTCGTTCTGAACACGAGTTCAAACGATGGCGGGAACTGATTCAGGAGTTGATTTCAGATCGGTAGAAGTTGTAATTGTTGTTTTTTTTTTGTTGGTGTGTTAGCTAGGTGTAAACGTCGTCCCCTGCCTTTGGGCTCAAACTCTTTCGTTCGCAAGTTGTTTTGTATGCTCAAGTTGGGTTGATTATTAATTATAAAAATCCTATAAATTGAATATCACAGCCCGGTACAGGCCAGAGCCAAAGCGCTGGCACGAACGTCACGCTGTCACGCGGTGAAGCCTTCGTGTGAAAGTCCAGCTCGTGATGTTCTAGACTGGAGGTCTATCAGAGATCGATCCGCTGGTTCAGACGTCTGAGATCTTCTGGTAGCATCGGATCCTCTGGTAGTCCGGTCTGAGGTACCGAACAGCGTTTACAAAACAAAGGTTTCTCGTAACCCCTCTTTTTTTTTCTTTCAGTTTTCTCTTTACTCACTTCCTGGGACAATTTGCATCGACGCATCAACGGATAAACTCCGAAAGCTTGAGTGCAACTTGCTCGACAGCGGTAAATGACTGGGGATTCGACAGTAGTTCTCTCTCAATCAATCAATCAATACATAGTACAACAATATATACAGTAATACCTCTTGACTCCTCTTTCTCATCTACACGAACGACTCTTCCAACAGCAGGTCGATATTCTGGAATCTACATTCCGGCCTGTCAAGAATTCAGCTTGAAATCATGTCCATGAGTAAGCAGTGGAAAACTGCTTCTTGCTGCCGACCGTGGGTCCCTGTTTCGCTCAGCCCGCGTCTCGAGATTCAAACAGAGACGAATCGTCGTCGCCGATCGAAGAGAAAACGGGGCACGTTTGTTAGAGAGCGGAGTTGACCGCAAAGCAACGACTAGGAAACAAAGGTCTCACTTGCCAAGGATCGATGGATGTCGTCCTTGAACTTCGAACATGAGAAATGCGAGAAATAACGAGGATTTCAGGATTTCTTACCTTTTTCAGGCGAGTTGGTTTGCTGTAGAAAGCTCAAGTGCCTGTCTGTCGGTTTATGGATGGATGTTCGCTTGTCTGTTAATCATTTCGGTTGTTTTTCAAGAAAAGCTGACCTTCAGACTTGGAACTTTTCTCAATGACGATGGAGCCTCGAGTTTCATGGATCGCGATTTCAATTCAAAGCGACCACAAACTAAAACGCGCTCTCGTCGCTGAAAAGATGAAAGATCTTGTCGCCACTGTCGCGAAAACAGCGGCAAACCTCTTTCTGCAGAATCGGATTGTTGTACACTGTCAACGGAGTCAGGTGTTACTGTACGTCGGATGGCTGGCTGTACTGATATCGTTTTGTGTCAAAACCTGGCTTAGAGGTGGTCAACCCACTCGAGAATCACCACTTGGATTCATCAAACAGATATTTGCTGTTTTTTTTTTCAGATCAACGACACGCGGCAACCGATGTGAAATCGAGAACAGCGGTCGATTGACCCGCTTGCCCGCTGTATTGTTTCAAAATTTTTATGATCTCAGGAAAGAGCCGAGCATCAGCTAATATTATAGAGCTTATCGACATCCACAGTGTGTGGAGTGCGTTGTCGGAGTTCGCTTGAAATCGTATCTTCTGCTTTTCTTCGTCTGCTCGAATGTTTTCGCTTGTTGATTTCTTGAGTGGATGATGGAGGGAGGTTGACTGACTGAGTGACTGACTGACTGACTGGGTGGTTGCTGTTGTTGATTGTTTGGTTGAGTGATAAAGTATGCGGACAAAACTGTAATGCGACATTGTGTCGTGGGTAGAATCTAAGAGACGACGCTTATTTTCACCGGAGACCATTCAGCAGAGAAATAATGGGAAACAGCAGTTGAACGACTGGAGTTGACATTCAACGACTGCTTTAATCCCACCACTCGTGCGAAGCGCTGCCAGTGTAGCCACCGCCACCACCACCTCCGAAGCTACCGCCGCCGCCTCCGTATCCGTTGCGATGTCCTCCACCACCCGACGAAGCTCCGCTACGTCCTCCGCTGCTGGGGTTGCTGCTTCGATTGCCAAAGTTTCCTGAGGAATTGCAAGGAGAAAAACTCTCAGACTCCGGGTTTACAAAAGTTATGAGCATGAGTGAGTCTGCCGAATCATCAGTCGATCCTCCGTGATAAAGAACAAATGCTTACCTTGACGATAATCTCTGGAGGCGAATCCGCCGGTGGCGAAGCGCCTTCCGCTGCCGCCACCGCCACCGCCGCCGCCGCCTCGGCTGGAGCGGCCGTAGTTGCCGCGGTCGTCCTTGGCAATGCTCATCAACCATTCAGGGCGTTCCTGTTTTGCTTCCTGAAGAAGTTCAGCGAGATCCAAAGCGAGGTTTCGGTTCTTTTCGTGGAAGAACGAGGTGGCCAATCCGAGATTGCCGACACGACCAGTGCGACCGATACGGTGCACGTATTCCTCGATGTCAGTGGGAAGATCGAAGTTGATAACGTGTTTCACGTTGGGAATATCGAGACCACGAGCAGCCACCGCTGTGGCGACAATGATCGGAGTTTTTCCGTTTCTGAAACTCCTCAGAGCGTCTTCGCGCTCACCCTGACTCCTGTCTCCGTGAATCGATGTCACCGGGTATCCTTCTTTGATTAGGAAGTTCTCAAGACTATCAGCACCCTTTTTGGTTTCGACGAAAACCAGCGTGAGGGTTTCAGCTGCCGCCGGTTGGAGACCGTCGGGTCCGCAACGCAGTCCTGCGGCTTCGAGAAGATCCAGCAGGAATTCACGCTTGTCTTGCTCTTCGACCCAAACGATTTTCTGGGTGATGTTCTCAGAAGTGGAACCCACTCGACCCACGGCGAGGAAAATGTAGTCGTGCAAGAAGCTAGTGGCGAGCTCTTGCACCTTCTTGGGGAACGTTGCGGAGAACATGAGCGTTTGACGTTCGCCAGTTTCGGGCATTCCGGACTCGTAGACGATTTTCTTGATTTGAGGCTCGAAACCCATGTCCAGCATTCTGTCGGCTTCGTCGAGAACGAGGAAGCGCACCAGATCCAGCGCGACTTTGCCTCGCTCAATCATGTCCCAGAGACGTCCGGGTGTCGCGACGAGGAGTTGACAACCCTTGTCCAGATCTCTCATCTGTGTAAGAGGATCCGCGCCTCCGTAGACGACGCAAGCCCTGACGCGACTGCGGTAGGAGAATTTGCATGCTTCGTCGTAGATCTGTTGGGTCAGCTCTCGGGTAGGCGAGAGGATGAGCGCCAGAGGATACTGCTTACTTCTGCTAGAAAACCTCTGCTGCGGTTGAGGGATCCTTTCCGGAGGCCCGTCGACGAGCAGCTTGTTGATCGACGGAATGAGGAAGGCCGCCGTCTTGCCCGAGCCAGTCTGTGCACAGGCCATGAGATCGCGATGAGACATGACGATTGGGATTGCATATTTCTGCACAGGGGTGGGCACCGTGTAGTTCGCCAACTCAATGTTTCCGCGGAGCAGCGGGCAAATGGTGTTGCAGTCGATGAAGTTATCGATGGGCTGTGGGGCGTCGTTGCCCGACACCTCGACTGGAATATCTTCATATTTTTCGAAGTTTATGCCAGAACTCGTGCGGCCAGCGTGGGGTGCGCCGAACAATTTCCGCTCCAACTGCTCGTCAGGAGGCGATGGCTTAGTCCAATCATCGCTGTACTGCTCAGTCCAACGACCGTTCGAGCGATTGTCGCGGTTCTCTCGGCCATATGACCCCCGACCGCCGCCGAACCCTCCACTTCCGCCGCGCGATCCGAAGTCTCCGCTGAAAAGACGAACATTCACTCACAATTAGTCACCGAGATCACTTGAAGTACGTTCGAACTCTTGCGGACGATCGAGCAAAGAATCTAGAGTGACAGTTTCTCACTATTTTCGGGGGCTCATGTCAATCGGAAACAGTGAAAACAAACTCTCAAGAAACGGAGGAGTCGACGGACGTGAGCATCACGTTCAGACGACATCAGGAAGAACGAGAGAGAGTGGAATGATCACGTCAGAATGATCACGGTGCCAACATGTGGTCGAAAATAGTGTGACCCCGTCACTCCGACATCGACGATCCGCGACAGAGTCCAAAACGATGTATATTTCACTGATCTGCTTACTAGTCTTTCCTGTTATCAAAGCGGTCCCGACCTCCGTCTCGTCCTCCGTCTCGACCTCCGTCACGACCGAATCCGCGGTTGAAAGCTGTGGATGGTTTCAAGTTGTAAATCAGTAGGACGAGCATACGAGAGCGAAGCAGCTCGCGGAAAACCCGGTGAATTAAAAGAAAAGATAAGCCTCGGTGGAGAAATACTTACAGTCACGTGGAGGAGGACCGTCTCTTCGATGCTCTCGCGCGCCAAAGTTTCCGTAACTTCTTCCTCCCTTGTCACCGCGGCGTCCTTGGTCTCCTCCGGATGAAAAGTCAGACGAGAGTGCAGTGCCTCCTCCAGAAGCAGCACCTCGTAGAGCCGGCGGAATGTACTTCGCTGCAAGCAATTGATTGGAGGTCATTCTATCAATCGATCTTTTGATCAATCACGACCACCGACTGTCAGACACGGAGATAGAGCGCTCCAACAACTCAATCCTTGCGGACATTATCATCGAAGGTAACGTCAGCATCTTCGTGGATCTACTACCCACATCCCGCGCTCCCACGCGTTCCAGTCGTGAGGTCAATGAGAACCATAAGTCACAGAGTCACACACGGAAAGTGAGAAATTCTATCTGCGGCATCTACGCCAAGTAGAATGACCTCATAATCTCTAGCAGTCAGTCATTCACGACTCTTCAAGTGGATAAAACTTGCGCCGAGTGACGTGAGCTCGAGAGCACGCCAAGCTTTCGCTCGAGTGCCGAAGCTCACGCATTCACTCTCGAGCGAAGAAAAAAAATACAATGAAATCGAAGAGTAAGGGGGACTTTAGACGAAATCGTGGTCTTTTCTTTTTTGCAAAGTCATGGGGGCAGCGACGTAGCTCTTGATGTTCGTTCGCGAAATGCGGAGTAGCATTTGAGCGTTATTGGGATTATTCTATTTTGGTACGTATTTGCACCCTGTAACGTTGCGTTCCCGAAGCGATTGAGCGCTGAATTATTCAGGGTCGAAACTAAACAAAAGTCCAGGAAGCCGGATGATCGAGGAATTCGATGGAAAGTCGGATGAGTTTTCCTCCTTCGTAACGGCACAACAACAATCGAAAGAAGTGAACAGAGAAGTGTGTTACTTACCAGGCTTCGTAGAATTAGCACCGGGCTGAGATTGGCTACCTTGATTGGAGCCGTCCAAGTCTAGAGCAGCTACCTGCAAAACAGAAAAGGGAAATTCAAAGAACATTCTCGAAAAATCAAAGCTCGGAGAATCATATTAAACTCCGGCGGGACTGATTGACGTAATTACGGCTGCAAGCGCCACATGTATCAAACGGAATCAGTTCCAGAACTCAAGAATGGACGCCGCGCCACACACCATTACTACATAGGAATCCTTAGCAACAGCGACAGCGGAAACAATGAGTTTGGAATAGACATGTTTCTAAATGCAATGACGTCATCGCGTTCGTCACGTGTGATGCTCGCAGGAAGGTTCTTTCTCAGAAAAAGAAACGATCAATGCAGCTAGCGAACCCCTTCACCAGCGCAAGGGTTGTTCTGTTATTCAGTCAGTCAGTTCGTCAGTTATAGAGTCAAAATCGACAATATCCATCACAAAATGATGCAATCGGGGAATCGATCAGAGATGTCGATTCACGCGACTGGCTAAGGCCATCTGCGGGGGAGAGCTATTTTAGATAAAACACTCGATTGTATTTCAACCTTTGAATACGAGAATATCGTCAATATGACGCACATTCACGCACTGAGTCAGATCAGGACGTCACGGCCGCTCAATGACAACTCTTAAGCGGTAACCACGATGTTCGCTATGTTTTTACAATCGGAAGATGTCTCAACCACCGTGAGACCATCGTGAGTCGTTTTTCGCTGCCGTATCGTCGACGATTCTATGTTGCACAACGAATAACTTCGTTCAGCTGACGAGATGACATGGAACTTTCTCAAAGTCATCTTTGCAATGCTCTAGCAGGGACGAAGTCGAGAATTCGAGTAGGTCCTCGCCGTTCACTCCGACGGTTTCCTTGTATGAAGACTTCCCACTAAAACTGCTAACTGGGCGGACATCTTCCTTGGACGAAGATCTCAAAAACTATGAATAAATGAAGATATTGTCCGGAACGAGTTGTCCAAGAAAGGTCGTCGAGCGCCAGAGAGGAAATCGTGCGAGGAGACGCTCTATTTCTTTTCGGCCGCACGTGCAACTGCGGTCACATACCATCGATTGATTCGTACGCCAACTTTCGACCCGAATGTCGTGCATGAACCCAATCATCTCGATGCTGGCCGGATGCTCATTGTGCAAGGCAGATTTGCGTCAAAGAGAATCTTTCGAGGCTTCAAATCGGCAAAGTTTTCTTCGAAATTCGGCAGTTAGGCTGAGCCATCGACATTCGACGGGAACGATGGAGACGCGAGCCCGCTAGAATCATTCAGCACGCCTGTTTGAGGTGAAAAAATATTCCCTCATTCTGAAGGTCGTGCATCGCACATTCGTGTGCTAAGATGCCACCGTTTGCTGGAGCTCGCGGAACTACCCGCGTGACCCGAAACGAATAACGTGCGAATTCGCGGCCGCCGCCGCCGCGGCCCGTAGAGCCAAGTCCACTTTAGGCCTGTGACTGCGTGTCGTCGTCATTAACGGACCTGACTGCCTATGCGATCGCTGCTTTTAATGCTCGAAACACTTACTTGCTGCGCTAGACCTTTTTCATTTTGGGCTGACTCAAATGTCATAATATCTTAGAAACTCCGTTTTCACCGAAAACTCCTCTCGTTGCGTTATAGTTCGCAAGATACACAACAGCACTTCTTTCGGGCTAAGCCGAAAACGCATAGAGAATACGGTGGCGCTTCGATCGCCAGCTAAAGCAGCGGTGTCGTTTGCAGCGACATTTTTCAAGCCCGCGAAAATCAAAACCACACGATCCACGACATTCGAGTTTTTGGGGGCTGACCATGCTCGTGATCTTGCACGAGGGGAAATTTCCGCCGGACTCAAACAACAATGGATAAATTGTCCGTGGCAACGAATAATAGGCCCTTAATGCGGTATTTTGAGGTTCGGTCGTTATACTTTGAAAAAGTTCTGCATGGCTCTAGTGAAGGGCCTTCACTCTACTGAACGCGGCCAAGATTTCGCAAACACCGTAAATCCGCAGAATATGTAGTTTCTGGTATCTCTACAACCCCTGAAGTGGATGATTCCCAAAGAAGCCGGTGGTCGGAAACGAAACCACTTCTTCAGCTCTGAAGTCCCGGTCGAGCGTCTTCTCACATTAGTGGCATACTGCGCTCTGATTTTGGTTCGCGATCAGGAGGGAGTCCCGAGAACTGCTACGAATCGTGTGCACAACTTCAGAGAATACAAAATATCCGGGTGAATCCGGCGAGAAATAGGCAGAAGCGTAAAATAAGCGCAGGAAACCGAGGATGTAGCGACATGTTCACCGGAAATATTGAAGTTCAACTTGAAACCACATAAATGAGCAATGTCAACGCAACGAGTGATGTAGCGAGACGATGTTCGATCTTGTGATCAAACCTCGGACTACAAACAACGACGGAATGGAGGAGCGTTCCTCCGTTCTTCTAACTTGGAGGAGCGGAGGAACGGTGACTGCACGGTGATGAAAGAAACGGAAAGAACGATTTGACCGAACTGGCTGAAATTCGGTTGACGGAGAGCTGCAGTGGCTGACTACTCACGGAGACCCTTCACACGACTGATGTACTGAAGCGAGCGGACATTTTTCGAAAATGCATGTTCCCACACAAGTGTCTTGTGAAGCCTTTGTTGGCAGACTTCCGACAATCCCTCCAACTCGGTGAGATCCTAGTCTACGAAGAAGGTCCGGAGAAGACCATCATCGAAACAGATGCACGCCATCGGACCATAGCTCAGGATAGAATGAGCGAATGAATCACAGGATCTTTCAGTTCACAGGACTGTTCAGAATCTTAGCAGCAGTTAATCTGGTATGACCACGGCGCGTGGGAGCTTCCTCGGCTAACATCTTGCAAGTCATTCCTCGGTGAGAATCTAGGGTCACGAACTCATTTCCATTGTTTCAATAGAGAACGGTACTTCTGTATCTCGCCGCACCGCTAGTCAGAGTACCTCCTTACAAGGACTATCCTAACTCTGATTAACAACCACGCTGATTTCCGAAATGATCAGCCTTCGTAGGGGAGCTGGACTCCATAGTCACGAATTCGAATGTCGATCAAAAGAAGATTCTCATGGGATATGTGGTCGGCCGCACGCCATCAGAAATGCTCATTCAGCATCCAGTAGGTTTGATCGAAACGCCGTCTCATATTTTCAAGATCCTCATCGAGCCCCAAGCTGTCGATTTCTTGTCGTAATGTTTGCAACTCTCCTGGTATTCAGTTGGGTGATGTGTTCATCACAGTCAATAACTTCATAACGCTACCTGAGTACGGACCAGCGGTTCGACTCACTCCGATTCCGCCCTTGCTGTCGAAGCCGACAAAAAAATCGGACCATGAGATGTTCAACGGGATTCGGAGCAACCGCAACTTTTTAGGTCTCTCACTGGCGTTCTCATTGAAAACCAGTTTGACAACATCCTTACGACGCGACGCTCTAATCTTATGTGAACCTTAAACCTCGTTAACGGCAGGTCTGGGAGAGATTCGCCGGGTCTTGCTGTCACGTTTGATCGAGTTCTTGGCGCCCTTGAGGTCCCGTGGTCTCCCGACATCGAGGATGCATACTTGAAAACATGAGCTTCAGAAGGAAGACGCTGTAGACAAGGAAAGAGGCCCGTGCGTGGCGATCATTGGAGATCAGCTCGTCCCAGTAGCGTAACAAGGGGGGCCCCGATAGCCTCTCCCGTCCCGTAGACCTCCATTGTAGCGATCATCATCATCGACCCTTGCCCCCCCCCCCCGAAACGGTCTTGGCCTTCCCCCGACAGAAAATCCTGTATACGCGCCTGGCTCTTCCCCATCATCATTCCTTATGAAGGCAGAGGAAAAGACTTTTGACTATTTCTTCACCTACTTGCTCCGTGATTCTCCGTCCTCTCAGGTTTCAACGGCATTGATTCCAGCAAACAGTCGCATTTCATCGGATGCATGTAAAGAGTCCCTGATTTCCTGCTATCGATTCGACACGATTCTTGAGGGGGGACCACATCGATTGAAGATCGAGCATTCGAAACAGAGCCGCACTTGATACAGCAGTGCTTATTCCAAGCTCGAGGGTATCAACAACGCTGAGCGCCTTCTGCGCGTCATTGCGGGACCTCATATCGTCCACGATTGTCCCTGCAGATGTCTGGAGGTCGAGTCTTCGTGTTCAGCCTTGCATCCTCACGCCTTTCGGATCTTGGGACCCGTACTTTAGCTCGGCCTCGATCGAATGAGGGTCGGTTGGTCATCACTCGCAAAAGAACCATCCGCCGCTAATCGTTCTGCGCTCATGAGGTGCCACGTTCAGCTGTTGCCAAAACTGAAACGGTTTCGAACGGTTCCCGGAGGAACTGATCTTTTCAGTGCGCCAATCGTCGAATCGGTCGAGAGCTTAGTCATCGTCGATGAGCCAGTCTCCTGAAAGCCCATCGGAGTAAACGACTCTCTGGTGACGTGAATTGGTGACCGGCTTGCATCAACGAAACTGCAGTGACTAGTTCCATCCGAAATCGTCCAATTTTCAACCCATGATACTCTCCTCGGAACTCCTGAATTTAGGGCTTACAGGCGAAGATATACCTTGCGCGTTCTTTGATCCATATATGAACTCCTGCCATCCATATTGAACGGGATGAATAATTGTAATGATTGTAATCACCAATGCGCGACATAAGCAGCGAATCC
Organism: Neoseiulus cucumeris; assembly: GCA_021527715.1. NCBI lineage: Eukaryota > Metazoa > Arthropoda > Arachnida > Mesostigmata > Phytoseiidae > Neoseiulus > Neoseiulus cucumeris. The sequence goes on from JAJSRV010000017.1 coordinate 839,477, forward strand.
AGCTCGATCGAGCGAACTGGTGACAAAGTGGGGTTCGCCCCAGAGGGCCGGTTCGCTTGTCAGCACAGATCACTAGCATCATCAACATCATCACATTGTTCACAATTTACCAGTGGTTCTGTGATTCATTCTCTGCCGTTTCATTGAGAACGCCCTGTTCATTTGCGAAAGACACGTCCCCCGTTTCTCTAGATGACGATCTCTTCATTCCTCCGTCACTAGGAGTCTCATCCCATGTTTGAACATCTGCCCATTGCAGTAGCGGCCGCCGGCATCCAACGTGAGCAGAAAAGGAAAAGGCCGACATCCGGGAGTGGGGTAACCCGAGAGGAGAGATTGTCCGGAATCCTACTCCAGAACGATCCTTCAGACCTCACCCCGAATGCGATCTCAGATAATTTGACGGAACTGAGAACGCCGATGAAGTTTCGCGTCGTTTACATGCGTGTACCTCCCGCCCTGGCCGCTCGGATCAGCAGTTCCGGGTGCACCAAAGTCGTAGGAACCCAGTTCTCCTGACGTGTCGTTCGGTCTCTCTCAATGTTCTGAATTTCGAAAGCTGCTGCTCATAGCTTACACGTAGTGGAGTGCGGTTCATAGATGATAGAATTTCGTTGAGTGAAAATGTATTCATTATGGACGCGGCTTCACGCAATCTTTGCGTTCACTCTGAGTTCTCTGACAGCTATGACATTCCTGTTCTTCCTATCGACCGCCTTTCACCAGTATTCGACTGATGTCAAGCTGGCAACTGGGAAAGTTGTCGTGTAAGTTCTTTTACCTACGATGTAACTTCATTATAATGGACTATCGTTTCCGGAGACCTGAAATATGTTGGGACCCACGTTGTGAGCCGAATTTACGTTCTTGAAGCGCGTGCTTGTGGAGCTCATGTTCCTTTCTTTTCCATGGAACAGAAAAAGCGTACCAGATTACACAGTGTCACGAGATGAGCTGGACCTCGGAGTGATAACGTTCGACATCGATGCAAACTTGACTGAACTCTTCAATTGGAATGTGAAAGAACTCTTCGTTTACCTCGCCGCTGAATATCGAACCAAAGATAACCAAGTCAACCAGGTAAGCCCCGAGAGCATCTGTTCTGTCAGAAACCTGGATCCTCCAACTTCTACCTACGGACATGCTACAAGACCGAACAGAATTGAGAGCTGGGCCCTTTCAATCATTGCAGGTCGTGCTTTGGGACAAAATCATCCAACGAGGGCAATCCGGTGTTGTGAACGCAAAGAACGTTCACAGCAAATATTACTTCTGGGACGACGGCAAAGGACTCCGCCAAACTCCAGTTCGACTTTCATTGAACTGGAAAGTCATTCCCAACGCCGGACTACTACCAACTTTCGCCGGCCACGGCGAACACACGTTCACATTCCCTGCTGATTACGCCAAAGGCGCGCGTGCGTGATGAGATGTAAATAAGGAGCGAATTAGGTCTAATGTCATCATATTCATTTTGGAACAAAAGGCGCAATTATTTTTCGAAGAGTCAATTACTATCTTGCTGAGATGTTTTGTGTTTGAGACGTTGAATAAAGTTTGACGAGAGAGGTTTTCGAAGAAGACGATCGCGCTTCTGTTGTGAGTAAGTCGAATGTCAGCTGTGGCTCAGTCTGAGACAAAGTTCCTCCCCACTGCCGGCAAAAAGTCAGTCATTTATTGAGAGCAACAATTATTATGTACACAAGATATCACACTATAGATGTCAACGAGTACGTTTTCTGTTCACCTCTGCCGTCAGCTCCTTGACGTGTTCTTCCAAAAACTCGATCTTCTCCGTTTTCCGAGCCAAATTCTTCTGTAGTTTCACGATTCGTTCCACAAGAACCCTTTGATCCAGTTGCAGAGTCTCTTTTCCATTGGATTTTGAACCGTTCTTCGAATCGAGCTCATCGAGATGCTTGCGAGCGATTTGAAGCTCTTTGCTGAGCTGCTTGACGTTTTGTTCGCTCTTTTTCTTCACCGAAATCTTCTCGTGCTCGAGCTCGCGCACTCTTCTCTGGGTGGAATCCCGCTCGCGTTCCGTATCGGCGAGCCTGATTTTCAAGCATTTGCATTCGTTGCTAGTGATACGCAGCCTTTCGGCGGCGTCGGAGTAACTTCTGTCGAGATTGAAGTTTTTCTCTTTGAAAGAGTCCAGGTCTTCGGTGAGCAGCGATATTTGTGCTTTGAGCTGCTCGTTTTCGGCCTGGCTTTTGAGAGTGCGTTCAGTCAGCTGTTGAGTGAACTGCAGACTCTCGGCCTCGCGGTTCGGACACATGGCGTGGTCCTCGATGGCCTGCTCCAAGCCTGCTCTCAATCTAAAATAGAGAAACGACGAGCACGTTAGTTCCATAAATGTAGCTCATGAGCCAAAACACAAAATCTACTTGAGATTGATCGGTATATGATGGAGACGAAGGGTTTTTTGATAATTTTTTTCCCAACAAAACTGAATGCAACGATTAGTTGTTCGATCGGAAGTTGTCGCAGCTGGACCCACCTCTCGATTTCGATCTGTGACAGAGACAAGTTCTCGTGATGGGCTCGATTGGCGTCTTCCAGGTGTGTCACCCTCGAGTAAAGCTCGTCCCGCTCTTTCTGACATTCAGCCAGACGAGCTTTGGTTTCTTCTAATTTCGATGATAACTCGTTGGAATGCTCCGTAGTCGTCTTCAGCAACTCCTGCTGCTGTTCGGCCAGCAGCTTGTCGCAGTACTTTTCAAGGTCCTGCAAACGCTGCTGGGCTTTCGACTTCTCGTCTGTCAAGCGGTCTATGATGCGTTCTAACTTGTTGAGGTCACCGGCTCGGGCTTCGAGACGCGATTGAAGTCTCGCATAGTCCTGATTCAAGGCGCGGACCCGGGCCACGTAAACGTCTCTTTCTTTTGTCATGTCGATCACTTTTTTTTCGGATGAATCTTTAGCTTTGGTCGCTGTGATGGCCTCGTGTTCGCTTTTTGCGTACTTCATTACCGCGGCATCCTTTTCTTTCTTCATTCTCTCCAGGTCCCGAACGAGTTGCTCTTGCTTCCGGAGCATGTCCTCTTTGTCTTTCTGGAAGTGAGCTGTATCGCACATCCGCCGCTCCTTCTCTTCGGCCAGCGCGGTGCTCAATTCCGTCAGACGGCGCTCTAGGGTGAGAAGCTTCATTTGCAGTTGTCTGTTAGCGGAATTCTCATCGGATGACAAATCAATGTCCGAATCAGACTTCAACGAATGACTTTCCGTCGTGCAACGCGATATCCGTCCATTCAGAAGAACCTCGGTTTCTGAATTCCTCCGCGGCAAACCCAAACTCTCGACTTCTTCGTCGGCTTCGAGGCCAACTTCGGACATACCGTCGTTCGATGACGAATGTTTCTCAACGCTACCGGGATCTTGAAGATGACTTTCCTGTTGCGGTTCCTCCTCCATGACGCACGCTTCTTCCAGAACAGGTTCGATGTCAGATTGGTGGGAGTTCTCTGCGAGGATTTTTTGAGGTTGGATGATTGGTTTGGCTATTTCTGAACACATCATGATGCTGGAGACCGTGATGTCCTGGTGGTTGTAAACTACACTTCACACTCGAAATATGCTCCGGAAACTGCTAACAAAGCGTTTAGACTTTCTGGGGACATACGGCTACGTGAGGGGAGCGCGAAAACGCCGCAAAAACCATGAGCTGCTCCCGCCGTGGGAAGCTCAATGATTCAGATCACACGTTCCCCGGTCTTCCGTCGGAGAAATTCCATGTTGAACGTCGCAGACTGCGGAGGATTCGAGTTCGTTTCGTTCGGGCTGGTAACAAGAGCTCGGCTGGGTTCGCGTTTACTCCTGACTACCCTCGTCTCGGGCAGGGGGCGTTGACAACATGGCGCGCAGCTCGGAATCTTCAAACCCGCGGAACGTGGGTTCATCAAACGGCTGGAAGGAGTTATTCTAACCTTCACGGAATATCAGCTAAACTTCTGAGGCATTCCGGGTCCCGTTTGTTTTGGAGAAGTCTCCGCTGTGGCGGTCTCCTTTCGCTCCGATTTGAGTCAGCGAATACGCTCCAAGCTGTCACATGGCAATAGCTAACATTGACAGCCTTTCGTTTGGGCAGCAACAGCGCGCCATACCTTTTCGCCGGCAACAGTTTCTCCTTCCCGACGTCCCATCTTGAATCAGCGCACGCGAATCAGAAAGCACTCTTTCTTGTTTTGTAGTTATTCCATCGAATGCAAGGATACGAAACTTTGGAGTCTTATTGCGATGACGAATGGAGCATTTCCGAACAAGTCTCAATGATCGCGAATTCGTTTTGGAGGATTTCGAATCATCGTCGTTTTGATCCGGGACTCCGCGGAGGACTTTTTTTTCTATGATTCCACCACAAAGTTTGGGGACTCTACGCAGCAATTTTATTAACATCAAAGGCAATGAACACAGTACCGACAAGAGGGAGTTCAGCATGAAACTCAATCCAAATCATACAAGTAGTTCGGAGGATAGGTTCCTACCCCGTCGACAATGTCCAACAACGCAGCCATAACGTGCGCGTTCTCCCGGACCGGAATGGCTAAAGGTCGCTGTTCGGCTGGAGCGTTGTTGAGGCGGACGTTTTCGTTCACTTGAACGCCGGAGTCACCTCGCACCGAGGGAAGGCGAGTTCGCGCGTTGCCTGCTTTGGGACTGTCTTGATTCGATGGAGTTTCGTTGAATCTCGATGATCTCGTGAAAACCTTGAACACTTGGGGACGGGGACGTGATACCTGCGGTTCGCCGGATGTCGGTTCTGATATGAGAGGTACAGGATCGGACGTGGAAGGAGCCGAGGTCGGCATCGTTATTCGTTATCACATTTGAATGATGATGGGCCTCCTCAGCGAACACTCCCAAATGGATTCCGACTTGTTTATCATCTCATTCAAGAATGCGACAACCCCTTTTGAAATCGGTCGGGAGTACGTATTCTGTCGAGGAAAGACCAGAACGTCTAAGGAGGATCAGTTTGGCGAGAACAGAGAAAAATCCAGACCCTTGCATGTTCAAGAAAAGCTCTCGAAATTCAGAATATCCGGCGTTCGCGTCGCCGAAGACATCGTGTGCTTCACCGTAACTGTGAATGTAGATGTGAAGTGTGCTTCATGATGCCACACGACAGCGACATCAAAATCGAGAGCAAACAAACAAACAAACAAACAAACATTTGAATTGTGACGATCCGAGCTCTAAGAATTCTTGAGACAATACATTATTCGGAACGAAAATGTATCAGAGACTATGCCAAGGATTCAGGATGCTTTCAACTTCGCAGCGACGAGCTCCACGATCTGCCCGATGGATGCCGGCACAGAAAGAGCTCGAGGCTCAGGCTTGGCGATGGCTTCTGGAAAACGGGAAGCTCGGAGTCGGCGATCTCGTCAGGTGAGGAGCCCGGGCTCGACATTTTTGATTTTGGATCATCAGATTTATGTCCCATCCGGCGCACGTATCCTCAAAGGGTGGACTGCTTCCGCCATCTCGAAACCAGTATAGAACACAGACTACAGTCGGAGTCTACATCATTTTCGTTGTTCTTGCATTCATTCTTCAGACAAGGCCGATGGGGAGATGCGCTTTTGTTTTTGAGCTTCGTGAGCTCCTCATACCGCTATCTGAAGCGAAACTCGACGTTTCCGATGAGCGAGCACATCCCTTCTTCGAGCGTTTCGACACCGCGCGGGAAACAAGCGATTATCGAGTCCATGATCACCGTCCAACTGAATATTTACGAACGTCTTCACCTGAACGAATTCATCGATCTTCCGATTGAGGAATGCTTGAACCCGTTGGCGATCGCCGTGCAAATCATCGCGGCTGCGACAGGAATCTCCAAGGCCCATCATTTGCAAGGGAAAAAAGCGACGACAATGAATTCGCAAGATGCTTGGATTCTGCTGCAGTCGTTACTGAAGCGAGTCAATGGAACCCGTGGTTCGATTCGGAAAATCAGAGACTGGGCGTACCGATTGCCATCCTGCGACAAAAAAACGCTATTACTGTGTGCTGCCAACTTCCGTGGACGAATTCGACGCTCAATGGTTCCCGTTATCATAACCATTTTTTATACCGCACTGAAAGGCGCTCTGAGACAAAGCGAGGAGCTTGCATGGTCAACTCTTCAGGTGTGTTGCCATCGAGAACTTTTCATTTCAAAGTACATTTCTAAACGAAGTCGTCCTCGCGGTTTGCGAAAGCGTCCGGCAAGGATCTTCGCCAAATTAATCTCTTTGCTCGTCAACAGGCAATCGTGTCTCGGATGGACGTCTCTCTACGGAACCAGATGTGTGCTTATATATACTCTTATCGAAAACTCGGTTATTTCCACTTCTACAACCTCGGCCCGACGAAATGCTGTCTTAATGATAACTACTTGAAAGTCTGCAACGACATTCTCAACGATCTTCCGCAATTCTTGTGGCACGATCTTTATCAATCGCTAACCGAGAAATACAAGATTTCCATGGAGCGACGTGCGCGCTTGCTCAGCAGACCGATGAGCTTCCAGAGCTCGGCGTCAACAAACGTTTTAATCTCCGATGACAGAGATTCTGACGATTTCTCTCTATTCTGATTCTGTGCTATTTACATGAGATGAACTGATTCATGTATGTTTTATGATATGGGCGATGCGCAACTTATCGAGAGCCAATGATGTTCCGAAAGACTTCTGAACATATTTTGAGAGAGAGAGAGACAGAGAGGAACAACGACTCAAATATTCTGACAGAATTCAGTACTTGCTGACCACACTGAGCCGCTGTTCAACATTTTAGCTTTCAATATCGATCAGCCACCGATCTCAATAAAATAATAAACTGAGTAAAGAGCTATTCTTCGCACAAAAGTTGTCTTGTATCAAACCGCTCTCATGTGTTTGAGATTCCTCAATCGCAAGCTGACCTCAACTTGAAGTTTCCACCCACATGCTCTCGTGAGGACGGACCCAGTTGGCCACAATGTACCGCGACATCCAAGCAGTAATGTCTGGGATTCTGTCAAAAGTGAAAAGAGAAAGTCAATAGAAAATGTGCAGATCGTCTCCCAAAAGTGAGATCGACACCGCTTCTTCGCTCCTTCCGACGAGGTCATAAAAAAACCTCAAACGACTCCACTTTTGAGTCTTGCTCAATATTTCTTAGAAACAGAACGTTGCATCATCATGGATCGGGGCTTAGTGTTCGCTGAAATGCTGCTCATAATCGAACCGATCAATCCAGAAACATGAGGACCAATCCACAGAATGAACTCATGTAGTACGCTGGTATCGCTCGTTCGGCGAAGGAGCTCATGAGTTCCCGAGAACGAAGCGATGTCCACGAAACCCTTGCAAAAAAATTATCGTTAACACTCTGACGTCAGATTCGCGTACAAGTTCGTCGTTCCTCCTCTAGAGCGCCGAAAAAGAAATCGGCCATTCCTGGATGAACCCTTTCCTCAAGCAGCTCCAAGATTCCGCGCATTACCGCTTGGAACAATCTCTTCCATACCGATAGAATCACAGGATTGCTCCATAATGAGAACACGCTAATTTCCGTGCGTGAGTGTGCATTTTGAGTGTGTCTCAAATGATCAAATTGGCTGAAAGTCCATGAGGAAAACTTAGAAGCCAATCGGAGTCTTCTCTTACATTAGTTTCAGTCCACTCGAATTGGATTGAGAATGGTAGATGAAAATGTTCACCATCGTGAGTGTATCACATCTGGCTCATCGCGACCAGACTGACCTTCCTCCAGTGTAATACAGAGCTTCCGATTTGGGGAATCGTAGCCCGAGATCTCTGGCTAGGACCTCCAGTGGGTTTGATTGTTGTTTTTCAAAGTGCGTTTCATGATCGAGGATTTCATGCATTGTCACCGCGCTGACCTACTAGACAGCTCTGAATTGAATTTCCCAATTTGCATTGAGCGAACTGGTAGCTGAAGGCGAAGACTGCTCGAAGAGCACAGTCATCCCGCGAGAGGGTTCAGCGGCGAACACTTCGCCCACTGGCGCAGTCGGTCCGAGCCAATGCCCTCTGAAGGTTCGTGGCTACTGATCGCTGCAGAAATTGCATTTGTGACTTTGAAGTTTCCGAAAGTCTTTCCGATTCCTCAGTTTTGGTGAACTCGACAAAAGATAAAATCCGGGTAAACGACGCAAAGGCTCTCTACCGATGGCTGCGGCAAGCGAAGAATCGAAGACACGCCGGTAAGAACCTTCATGATCCGAAGTTGCCGCGGTGTCTTCTTGATTCGCCCCAAGAGCCAACGCTGGTCTACGGGGCCGGGAGCCGGCCAGACTGTTCGTTTCGTCCGTGGTGTTAGAGTGAATCTCTGAGTGCGGTTGGTTGGTGTCGATTCCAGCGGAATCATGCGCTGGTGGTACCTCACGCTCATCTGGGCGTGTAGTGTGACTCTTGGCAGAACTTCGACTCCAGACAAAAAGCCAGAGGATAATGCCGGTGATGACGTCCCGGTCGTCGAGGGACACGGTGGCACCATCGATATCAAAGTCGACTCCGATGTTCTGATCTTGACTGAAGACAATTTCGATATCATTGTGAACGCGAAACCGATCATTCTCGTGAACTTCTACGCTCCGTGGTGCGGACATTGCAAGAAACTTGCGCCGGAATACGAGAAAGCTGCAACTCGTTTGAAAGGCAATGACAAAATCCCTCGGATACCGTTGGCGAAGGTGGATGCCACTGCTGAAGTCGAGTTGGCCAAGAGGTTCGGTATCATGGGTTACCCGACACTGTTGGTTTTCAAGAAAGGACAACACAAGGAGTACGACGGTGGAATGACCACGGACGCGTTGGTGGAAGAAATGAGAAAACTCAGTGATCCTGACTACAAGCCGCCGCCGTCCGCGGTCAAAGTTCTGACGGCTCAGAACTTCACTTCAGCGTTGAGCAAAGTGAAACTGGCTCTCGTTGAGTTCTACGCGCCCTGGTGCGGCCACTGCAAGCAGCTGGAGCCGGAGTTGGAGCGCGCGGCCCGGAATTTGGCGGCGCGAGTGGATCCGATACCAGTTTTCAAAATCGACGCTATCGCCGAAAAGGACATCGCGAAGGAGTTGGATATCCCCGGTTATCCCACAATGTTCGTGGTGAGATATGGTGTTAGGTTCCGGTATGACGGTCCTCGGGAAGACAGTGGGATCGCAGCGTACATGGTCGATCAAGAGAAATCTCCGAGCGAGTATCTTGAAAGACAGCCGCAGCTGAAGAACCATGTGAAAAGAACGGAGAACACTTTGGTGGTTGGAGCTTTCGATTCTTTGAAGTCGAAGTTTTTCGAAACTTTCCTTGAGGCGGCAAACTTCGAGCGAGGCAACTTTACTTTTGTGCACACTGACAAATTCGACGTAGTGAATGCAGTTCTCGGAGTGAAACAAATGGACACCATCGCTCTCCTTCAACCCGAGTGGTTGCGCTCTCCTTATGAGACTGTTCGTCTCGTGTTCACGAACAGCAAAGCCAAATCCCAAGATCTACGCGACTGGTTCCATGCGCACTGCACACCGCTCGTAGGACATCGAACCAGGAAGAACCTCTGGAAGTACAGCAAGTACCCAATGGTCGTAGCCTATTACGATGTCAACTTTTCTCATGAATACAGGTTCGTTGGTTTTTTAGCTTCGTAAGGCACGAAAAGCTGCACTCGCCCGAGAACGAAATGAAGTTCTCTAAAGGGCTTTCGTCAAAAGATGTCAGTGAGACAGAAGATTCAAAATCAGAGAATGACGAAACAAAATTTTCACTCCAGAGCCGAATCTCAAATTCCTCGGAAGGAACTCTTGTCGGTAGCCAAGGATTTCCGGGATTATCATCCGGAACACAACCTCGTCTTCGCTGTCTCAAACGAAGAGACGTTCATCGACGAGTTGGAGATGTTGAAACTCGCCGACAGCCCGTCTGACGTTAACGTCGCGTTTTACATGAGTCCCAAAGAAAGGTAAATCGAAGTCTACCCTGAAGTCCCGGGTTCCTCATACGCGGGACTATAAGATATTCTATCGCGGTCTCGTGAGATTGCGAGTTTCCTTCGAATATCTCGTCGTGTCGCCCAACTCACGCGGAATTCGCATCACAGGTACGCAATGAAACCCGTCGAGGACTTCGAAGCCGGAGTTTTACGAAAATTCATCGAAGATGTTATGGACAAGAAGCTGAAGCCAATCAGGAAATCTCAGCTGGCACCGAAGAAGCAGAGTGGAGCCGCACGAATCGTTGTCGGCTCTACGTTCGAGCAGGAAGTTATCAAATCAGACAAAGACGTTTTCATTCTGTTCTACGCCGCTGATTGTGGCCATTGCAAGAACTTCATGCCTGACTTCAAGAAGATTGCTAAGAAATACGAAGGTAGGCCAAACGTGACTCGAGGTGGAACACCATCTCTACTTGATTCCTTTCTAGAGATTCATTCTAACGGAATTTGAAAAAAAATTCAGGTTCCGATGTGAAAGTTGCCAAACTCGACGCCTCGAACAATGAGTTCCCCGATGAATTCGCCATCACCGGCTACCCTACATTGTTCTACGTCTCAGCCACAGACAAGAAAAATCCGATCAAGTTTGTCGGCGAGCGAAATCTCAAGAACGTCATCGACTTCATAGAGAAACACCGTGAGCACGGGGAGGCGGAAAACGCTTCCGCCAGCCAGGAAGACAAGAAGGATGAACTGTAAATTGAAACAGCGAAGAGCCTTAGTTAGTGCCGCTGTTCTTGATCTGCAGTCTTTCATGAAAATGCCTTCAGAACGCTCATTGGAATGTAACTACTTGGTCAAAGTTCATCGAGCTCAGACAAACTGCGTGGTGGTCGTGCGACAACAATCTAGAAGGACATTTTGTGTATAATGTTTTTTTTTCTGACCGCTGCTTCCGATCTGACCATATACATAACACAAATATACTACAGCGGAAACCAGAGATCCCTCTTAAGATATTTTATTCACGACGTTCTCTGATGGTGTAATGTGACAGAACGACGCACATCCGCGATCGACGATGGAATAAAAAAACGAGATGCACTGAATCTCCAAAAGTTACAGAGTGGTCACTGCGTTTAGTTTACAATCGAAAGAGCGGAAACAATACGGAGTCGACAGAAAAGGGTCGCGACAGCGAAAATGTCGAACTCATAACACAACAAGCGTAATACCAAGGACGTTCTTCGAGCTTCTACAGAATCAAAGCTGACTGAACTTCGAGTGGGGAGCAACAATTGGTATCCCATCATCGAACCATGAAAAGTTCTACTCTATTCCAGCCACGCTTACATGAGATGACAGTCACGAAACCGTTGAACCGAAGTCATTGGAAGGGCTGTAACGTATATGCGGGTCACCAGGCTGGAGCTCGTTTGTGAAGTGGAAGTAGGAAGTTCTCATTCTGGTTGCCGATTCATTGTGCGCGGAACTTTGTATTCGTACTCCTGCCTATGTCCACAGAATCAGGCTCGTTTCATGTTTCTTTCTACCCTTCCCAGTCAACTTAGCCCGATTCACTGATGACAAATCTTTCAGGAATTTCGGAATTATGGCGTGACTTTAGACCTTCCACCTGGATTGCATCTCGCCCAGGAGCTGCATCTCGCCAGTTTCGATGTGGATCGCCAGCATTTCGGCATCATCACATGGTGTCAGATAGTTGAACGCTCGCGAGCTCAAAACGCCCGGGAGAACTTAAACGCATACCTTTGTAGGACCGAATAGCCACGGGCCTGTTCAATGAGAAATGCAGGAACGAGCTCTTCGCTGAAAATCCAACACTGGATAAAATGGTCTCCACAGCAGATCCCGCATAGCCACCAGAAAAGCAAGTTCAATGCTCAATCAAGTCCTACTACCTCCAGGTAATCAAGTAACGCCTCACAAACAAAATGTTTGGGAAGATAAAAGTTGCAATCGTGGCAGTGGACGATGTACTGTTTGTTACACGCCGCAACTGAGGAGAGGCACGACGAAATCCTGAGGAGAGTGCTGGAATGATGTTGCGATTTCAGCCTGGTGTTAAAGAAAGACAAATGTGAGTTCGGTTTGAAGGAAGTCAAATACCTCGGAAATATAATCAGCAAGCAGGCCGTCAAAGTCGATCCGCAACGAGCCGGGAGCATCGCGTCGAAGAACTGCAATAGTTTCTCAGCATGGTGCTCATTCATGAACAACCCGAGTGAGAGAACAGTCCCACTCAGGGGTCTCATTCGGAAAAATACCGAATATATGTGGGAAACGCAGAATGGGGGTGCATTTGAGTCTTTTTGAAACAATCCGTTGCTGGCAACAGTATCACAATAGTTCGATCCACCCCTCCCAGTCGTTACAAGAGTCGTCGCTCCACAATACGGCGTCGGTGCCGTTCGTCTCCGAAATAATCAGCCGGTCGCATACTCAAACCGGATGTTGACAGAAACCCCAACCAGGTGAGCGAAAGTCGAGGAAGAAGAGATGAACATAGCCAACTGTCTGTCGAGACAACCCATCGACGACAAACTCGAGGAGGAAATAGTAAGGCATTCGCCCTCGGCGAAGATCGACTCAGAGAGTACCGAAGGTGCACGGGGCCGACGACGATCTCGTCTCACTGCGCCATTACGCGTAGAAGGGTTTCTCGAAGGGCAAGTTGATTCCTCCCCGCAACATCACGGCCTTACGATATGAACCCCTGCTAGGGTCTAACAGAATCGTCGTGCCCAAGGAGAAGAGAGCGGAGGTGCTCGGGCGACTCCGCAGCGCTCATTGTGGCAGCTCAAAGATGCCAAACAGAGCAAGAAATTCGGTGTCGTGGCTGTCGATCGGAACCGGCATCGAAGCACTCGCGAGAGGCTGCTTAGTGTTCTCGTCCACAGTTTGCGTCGAGCAAAGCAACGATCTTCTCGCTGCCATTGAAAGTCGCTTACATTATATTCGAGCACAACGGAAACTACTATGAGGTCATGATCGACCACTTTAGTTCCCACTTCGACGTACAGATTCGGCGCAACTATCTCAACAAATTCGGGGAACGCGATCGCGGAAAGTGCGGTCAGAGAAGCAAACAAGATCCCTCGTAAGTTCAGCAGCGGTATTGTTGAACTCTACAAAGCAAAGCAGTATTATGTTGACTGAGCTGGAGAAATACGTTAAGAGACCCGCGCTCTGGCTCCCGCACACAGCGATTGAAGTCTGCGTAAGGAAACGATAGAATCAGAGAGCCATCTCAAGCCGAAAGTTTTATCGCTCGATGTCGTAAGAGCCCCTTCGCAGCGAGTTCTCATTCGATCTCAGTTTCGGCATCATTCAATCGTGATGGTCGCATTTTCGTGTTTCGAGGAGACCTTTTCTATAGTTGCAATGCCCTCAGATCTCCGCTCCATCGTTCGCGATCCGCTGTAACCATGAGTCTCCCTGTAAGCTCGTTTTAATTCGCGAGTGTCCTGGTGGAGAACTTGCTCTCAGGCTCTGTGAAGCTCTTCGCATCGTTTGGCAGCAGAGCATGCTTGCAAGTTATTCGTGAGACGATTATTTTGTGTTTTCGACTGACAGCTGGTCGAACGGCTTCGTTAGAATCATCCACCGCCTGAGTCCAACGGAACCATGGCGCGGGCCGGATGAAGCGTTGTGCTTGCCAATTGACAACTTCTGTTCCGATTCTATACCGATTCTTCAGGACAGACTTCCCTTCCGCCATCTATGAGGTGACTCTCACAGAAGCAGAGCAGGTACATGTTCGGGTGGATGGAAGTGCGTATCATGTTGCTGATCAGAGACGGAAGAGAGACGCGAGGCCTGTCGAACGACAGAAGTAGCGGCTGAAATCAACATCAACCTCTAGTTTGAATGCAGCTTCGGCGCCGTTCGTCATATCGGAAGGGTGATCCATTCAAAGTGATCTAGTGAATTACAGCTACGCGAACGTCATCTCATTCAAACGCTTTCTCAAAACTAGGTCGCTACCGTAGGATAAGACTCAGAGTGTCAATAAGTAAGGCAACATCTGTCATCGTAGTCGAATGTGAGCCGAAACTGTTATTAGATTAAAATCTGGCGTTCCGTGAGACGAACTCTCATGGCTTGATTGGAAAATATCGTTCTGTTTTTTTCCAAGTTATACATCCCATCCCGACCTGGGAATTTCTTAACGCCGATGTCAGTCTCGATCGCATACTCTCGTCCGACTTTAACGGACGCGTTAGTCCAGCCTACTAGCTTTCCTGAAAAAAACACCCTGAAAAGGCACAAATCATATCCGATTCCAGAAGTTTATCTGAGTAAGCCAACGCCTAGCTACCTCATTTTTTGAACCCAATGTATCAAAATTTTGAACAAAAGAGCCGCACCGTCCGCTGCAAAACGAAAATTTGCCGCCGACCTGCAATCGAAGTATATTCTCCGTACTAGAGATTGCTCGAGCCACCTACGATTCATACGAAAACGATCAGCCACATGCGCTAATTGGAGCCTGTGATGAGTCAGGGGCTTCGGATCGAGCAGACAGAGATCATACCCGTATTCTCGGAAGCTGAACGACGCGGCGGTCGCTAATTCACGTAGTCCTCGAGAGCCGTCCCAACATTGGAAATCCTTCTCTGATGCCTCGTGGGTGAATGCTTTCCTCTCTTTTGCGTCCATGACTCTCTGATCCTCATGTTCGAGAGATTCCAAAATTGTGCTGCACACTGGCATAAGATATCTTGCCATATCCGTCCCTTCATGCTTCCGACAGGAGGTGTCAGGCGTCAACCCTTTCTCAGGCATAGTCTGTCTAAGGGACTTCAGCATTATTCGGGGGCCAGAAGTTCTGGGAGAATCAGCAAACGCACAATCCTCAACGTCAGAGGTAAACTTTCGTTCTTGAGTCTGCAGGTCACTGAAAGTTTGTGGAAGCCGAGATGCATTTGGGGGAGGAAGAACTCGAATCCAACGTTCGAGTTCTCGCACAGTTATCCCAGCAGTAATCTCGTGAATCAGATGCACTTACAGAAGGAAGCTGACTGCACTTCAGAAATGGAAGCTCGCAGTGCGCCCACCAGAAAGAAACTGAAACCCACTCTCGGGGCACCTATGAGAACCGCTTGCGTTTCGAACGCCGGAACATCGGAGAAATTGAGTACATCCCATTTTCAGGATGCCATTGGCGCAAACGAGGAACGCCAAAGCAATGTCGGAAGATTCGCTCACAATATCTGATCAAGTGGTCTCATGGTCAGTCTAACCCATGAGAACCATTCGAGGTGAAGAAAGATGTTTGGAGCATGCCGCTCATATCGTCCGTGTGCACCTTTTCCGTGTTTTGTTTCCGCTTTCGTGACGAATATCAGAGCATTCGATGTCAACTTCAATTTCTGTTTTACAAAAAAAGCAAAGTACTGTCTATTCTCGCAATACACAAGATGCACGAATACCTACACAAGATTTTCAGAACATGGATTCAAGAAAACAGAACAATCTCACCGTCAGGCTCTCTCGTTGATTTCGATATCGAGGGTGAAAAACAAGAATATCGATTTCGTTGTCGACTCCACTGACCTAGCCGCACAAAAATCAGGCTGACAAACATTGAGAATCCTCATGTTGAGGTTTCGGATTTCCGTGATCTCAAGTGAAGACTCGATGAACGATCCCGAACCAAATTGATCGCTGACCCCGCCGAGCCGTCGAACGAGGCCCGAATCGATGTTTCAGTTCAACTGTACGAACTGTCTCCTTGACTGATCTCGACCGACTCACGCAACAAAGAGAATATTGAACCTCCGAACGGCCGAGGTAACGGTCGCATGCTCGAATGAAAATTCGTGGCTCTGGCCACGCAGAATCGGTCTGAGGAGCTTCCCTGAGTCAAAGCGCAAGCTGGTCGTCCACCGCTCTATCCGATCCCTCATCTCTGAGCGAACTCTTTCTCGTCGATGCGTATTTCGGCGAACACTCCTCCATCGCGTTATCCAATACGTCCGCGTCTCTTTGTAACTTCACACTTCAGAGTGGACCAGCGCCTTTCGAACGTGCCTATCGCGAGTTTATCGCTTCCTCCGTTCGATCATCCGCTTCTTGCATCCGAGATACCACCATCGTTTACAGCATTTGAGTACGGTGGAAGCAGTTTTGGGGCCACTTGAGGATATCATTTCATAATTTTCCCGGAAATCGATCGTTCGGTTACAGCAATGCGTTGTTCGGGTGGAAGACCTCCGACGCTCTCCGGATCAAATTTCATTCCGCCGAGTTTCCATCAACTCACTGTCAGTTTATCGTTGTTGCTGTTGATTAAGCTATGCGAAGTCCTCATCTCCGAGCTCTACTCTTCGCCGTAATCTATATCCGACGACAACTTCGAGCAGCATCGCGATGTAAAGGCGACTCAAATTTCGGATAGAAGGAGATTCTCCATTGTATCCAAACTTTCATAGCCAATGTAGTCAACAACTGTCGGAAACAGCTTGTTTTTACTTCCGAGCCGCGTTCCCATCACGCTACCATTTGGATTCACTGAGTGCATGCTACAGGATCACTATGCGACTAAGGCCAAACATGTGGTTGCAATATGTGCCAGAATTCCGAAAATACACACTACGACTGTGGATTCTCACATTTAATTCTTGTTTTCCATGACTGAACAGGCACAGCAAGTAATTCTGACAAAATTCGAGAACCACCGTCGCAACACATTACAGACCTCGTAGTTGTAAAACAAACCTGGGCGACACGACGAGTGTCCTAGCTGATTTTCTATTGTTCGTCCTAGCTCCATATTGCATCGTCCTCAGCTGCGTTCGTCCCCCCCCCCATAATTTTTGCTCCTCAGGTTAATTCCCTATACTGCCGAGTCCCGAGTATCGAATCCCCCCCCCCCGTAACATAGAGTCGGCCCCCCCCCCAAAAAAATCCTGGCTACGCCCCTGCATTGCCATGAGGTACCGTGCGATTCGTGAAGTCAAAGATGTTTCATATCCCAATTCCAAAGTGGAATGCATATTCCTCCCACTCCTTTCCGGGTGTTCACTCCGTAATCCCACGATGGTAAAGTTACCAAAGATCCGGCTCATCTGGAAAGTAGCCTTGACTCGTCCAGAAATGTGTGACGCGGGGCTCCAAAGAAGAAAAGGGGAGCTCTGACCTACCCCGTACCAC
Organism: Neoseiulus cucumeris; assembly: GCA_021527715.1. Lineage (NCBI taxonomy): Eukaryota > Metazoa > Arthropoda > Arachnida > Mesostigmata > Phytoseiidae > Neoseiulus > Neoseiulus cucumeris. The sequence continues at coordinate 856,576 of JAJSRV010000017.1, forward strand.
CGAACTTACTTTCCTATGTGATCCACGGGATGCTGAAGACACTGAGATAGATTCACCTGCATGGGGCGTGGACGACCTTGAGGCTCGTCGGTTGCTCGGAGAGTCCTATAGCTTGAATACTCGAATGATATTAAGTGTCAATCTAGAAATGATTTTGATCCGATCTCAGAGTTTTGTATCGGCTAGGATTTGAAATCTGGAAAGTGCGGTTCAATCCGAAGTTTTCATGACTTTCCGCAGCAGGAATGGACTACGGCGAAGAGTTGTGTATGACGAGTCGGGTTAATTTCTGTCTACGCCTGATGAACCTGTCCCAGCTTGTACAGCGTCAGTTGCTACCCATGTTCTGAGAACAAGGTCGCACTACTCGTCAGAACAGAAGCAGACTTTGGGTTTCTCGGAAAACTCGTGTAGTGGTGAGCGGATCCATCGACTCTCAAGCTCGAGAGTTCCTATGAGTTTTTTTCCGAACCAGTAGAGACATGAACGGGCGACAGCGAGTTAAAACGAGACGCAGTAAACTGACCTTTGAATCGGTTGCGAAGAACCGACCAGAAATGGTCGATTCTTCACTTTATTGAACGCTTCGCCAGTTCTCTCCGGGGGCTTGAGACCTCACAACAAACGGCCTGCTTACTTTTGTCATGAAAAAGCTCATGAACAACAAAAATTTTCCCCAAAACCCCAAAAATGTTCTGGAATCCTTCTATGAAGCTCATAGTGACCGGTCTCGTTTCCGAACAAACTTTTTTCTAAATTTTCGGGAGCACAGAGTATACGTGGACTTACTTGCACGGTCTCTTTCTCCGTTTGGAATCACTTTTTGCCCGCTAAGCCTTAGCGAACTTCGTGGTTTCTGGCCTCTGTCCCAAGACACCGGCGAAATCTATAGGCCGAGCTCGAAGCTCAAACTCGAAAGTCATCGTTCCTGGTACTGTTCGATCAGCTTTTTTTTCGTTTTCTTCTCTTCTTTCCGGCACAAAAGCCATTTTTCTGCATCACGTGAGCTGCCCATGGGAACATGAAAGGGTGGAGCTCCGCGGATCCTCCTTGCAGCGCGCCCTCTCCCAGCACGCGGAGCAGTTATACATAACCTCTGTCGATGGCCAGAACCTGTCAGAAGAGTAGAGGTGTCTTGACGCTTTGTTCGCATCGTGCATTTCAACGTGAGTTCTTGTTGCTTCTTGCCGTCATCAGGAAGATCGAAGAGCAGCTATTGAAGTAAGTCTTAGCTCTATGGATACGAAGAGGTGTTGGGACCGGTGTTGACAATGAAGACAGCAGCGCGGTGAAGTTCTCCACGGATTTCCCCAGAGTATCGACTACTGCGGTTCGTACGAGGCCTCTGTTGTCTTCCTCTTGGAAGGCTCTCGTCAAGAGTGTCCTGAGGACGAACCATCCGTAATCTCATCGGATCGAAGAACGAGACCAGTCCTGGAAGCGAAAGCCGGTAGCGTGCCTATACTGTGTTAGAGTTGTAGATTCACCGTTTTAGAAGGTAGCCGTCGACCATGACAGATCCGCTGAAAGGGTCTTTGGTTGGAGAAGAGAGAGCTCATTTGACTCCCCGGCACAGAAGAGTTACGAGCCCACTTGTCCAGAACGCGCCTCGTCAATGTCAAGGTCATCACGAACTCATTTATGGACTGTGAACTGGATTTCGAGTAGCGGCAGTCGTATTGTTCTGCTTTCCGGAGATCCGCAGAGGCGAAAGTGCTGTCAAATTCATGGCTCGCCTGAACGATGTTCGGTTTCAGGTTGGCTGCTCTCGAACCAAGGTCGTTGATCCCTCACTCGAGAAACGTCGGGCACTGGCCGTACGGTTCTGACTGACTAATGGCAATGCTAAAAGCCGGCAGACAGAGAGCCGCGTGGACAAGTTCTCTTAGTCCCACTCTACGATGATCTATTTCTTTTCGTCGTTTTGGTTCGCCCACGCTGAGGAACTGCTACACAGTGAACTATCAAGAGATCGTTTACCGTAAAGTCTTCCGAACATGTGCCGTAAATTCGGTTGCAACACTCGAAAACAAGCGATTCCGCTACAATTACACACGGTGGCGGTTTCGTCCAGCTTGTCCGAGCTTCTTACGCTGACGTCGCGTCGTCGTGTCGTACAGCGCGAACAGCGAGCCGGAGACGGCCTCGCGAACGCTTGTTATGAAAGCGAAAGCGTTTGATCGCCGCTCGAAACCGTGCTATCTCTGTTTAGAGTTCTGAGTGCTGGAAAGCTGTTGTTTGGCTGGTTCACGCTCGTCGCTCTTTAGCCATTTACGCTGAGTATTTGTCAAGCGCGGATCCTCTCCTCAGATGTCGCGCGGTATTGTTCCCTATTTCGTGATCCGCAGAGATCGGAGTCGATTACCCAAATCAGGAGTTGCCGATAATGAAATCGATGTGTGAATGTTCGATCCGTGTTTTCCATCGAAGTTTTCAGAACACAATCACTCGCAGAGCACGAGGATGGGAAGGGATTTCGAGAAGCGCTCTTCGAGACGGAGAGACGCATAGAAAGAAATATCGCATGATAAAACTCGACCGCTACCGCGCTTCCTTGCTTCGAACGAATCTGTTTAACTGACGGCGCGGCGTCTTATCGGGCAACTTAGCTTCTTCTTAACAGGAGCAGCGCGGCGGGCGGGAGGAACTCCTAGAGGGAGTCCGTCTAATATTCCCGATAGTGAGCAAAACGGCGCTTGAGACACCTCTAGCTTCGGAGCACATCATCGGTCATTGCCTCCCGATGTCGTTCCGATCGTATTTTTTCTTTTTCGGATTTCCCGTTCTGAATATAAGCCTTCTTTTATTCTTCCCTCTGATTTGCTGACAAACAGACAGAGGGAGGTAAAACCCGGCGACAAGCTGGCTGGATGGCTTAGGCAACTTTCAGGCCGGGCGTAGAGTTACAAGAGGTGGACAAGTGATGCATGCGGCGCGACACATCTCTAACGTGGAAGTCCTCGAAAGGATTTACGATCGTCGTTACCCTTCAAGCTTTGCATACGAGCCATTAAAACCGATTCTGGACAATCCAGGGTGCGAAAATCTCTCGAGAAAGCAAAGCCGCAGCTTCTGCGCGAACTGCAGATGCTTCTGCGATCGCCGATTCGTCTTTCCGCTCGTCTTGAACTCCATGGTCTATGTTCTGCTTCCGAAGCATTGCTGCTATCACCGTTGCTGGACAAGCAAATCGGTGTGTCGCGAGCGCGTCTCTCGGTTTTCGATGGTTTCTTCTTTTTTCCACCGAAGAGGGGAAATGTGACACTAATGTTGTTAGTAATCGTGGCCTAGGTAATCGATTGGATGCTGTTCCATGCATAAGACGGCGACGCCGGTAGATAACAATGGAATATTAGGAACCGCTGCTGCTGGTGGTTATAGTTGAGCGCAGGAGCGGTCCGAACAAAACGTTACCAGCGCGTTACCCGCTCAGACCAATTTGCTTGCACACAAACTGTGGGCTTCGGTGCCGCCACTCTCGCTTCTATGGCTCATGTTAACTGTTCTCGGTTACGTCAATCCGTCAGTCGTCTAATGATATTCTCACGAAGAAACCTTTTGGTCTTCTGGGAGCGATTTCTGTTCAACTAAAGTCAGCCACAGACTATCCTCGGACTGGGTGAAGAAATGGCAAGAAAATCCGTTTTGCCACACGACCGACGTCTGGCTCGGGTTCGGTCACAATCATGATCGGGGCTGCTTGACATCAGGAATTGCGTGGATGATGTATTCGCATCTGACGACGGCGCCAGAGATATTCAAACAGTGTAGATTCTCGACGAATTTGATTTCACGAAACAGAGAAAGTCGCCATCACGCTCTGACCAGCGATTTGCAGCGATATAGGTCGACGGACAAACTGCGAATCGTGGGTGGAGAAGTCGGAAAAACAAACAATCGGGAAAAGCGAACAAATTAAACGATGACAAACAGTGTCTGGTGTCATTTTGCGACGTACAGCGAGCATCGATAAGCTGGACTCTCCTGATTAATCCATCGATATGATCGTTTTATTCATCATCGATCGAAATCGATGCGGAAACGAATCGATGGAGCCGATTGTGGGACGATCCTTCTGAGACGGCATTGGAGGAAGGGAATGATTCGTCTACATGTCCGACTACGATCAAAAGTGAGCATTCGTTAGCCGTTAGAGTTGATTCGGTTGACATCGCCGCCAACCATCAAAAAAGAGAGATAGGAGAAGAAAAAGCGTTAAGGGCCGTTAAGTGTTCGCCCTGCCTGACGCAGCCACTCCTTCATCTTGTTGCGGAGCGCTGTGTCACCTGTGGTCTGTCTTGGCCAGCACCAACAAACCCCTGTTTCGGCTTCTCTTATTTTTCTCTCTCGTTTTCTCCCCTTTTTTTTGCTGCTTCATCGTCTGATGGTTGTGTACCGTCTTGGTTCTGGTTCAGTAACTCCTCTTATCTCGTGTTGGCTGGCTGCTTGCTTGGCTAGCGACCCCGGTTCTGTGTTCAGAGCTAACGGTGTTACGAGTCGAAACCGGTGTCAGCAAAATTGTGAAGGGCCCCTTTACCGAACTGCCGAGGAGTTTTCTTCTTCTTCGGTTGCCTGTGTTGTTGTCGTCGTCTTCTCCGTCGCCGTTGTTGTTGTCGCTGCTGCTGCTGCTGCTGCTGTCGTTGCGGCCGCTGCACTTGTCTCGCAGGTGCAGGCTTCAGTTCAGCAGCAGATCAGTTAAGAATAAGACTGACTCCGTTCAACGTCTTGTCTTCTATTGCTTGTGCCACCGGCGAAAGCAGCGCCGCCGCCGCCGCCACTCAGGTCGTCTGACTTGCGTCTCAGCTGATGAGCCGAAAAAAAAAGGTCGGATCGAGAGTCGGTTAGGTCGGTTGCGTGGCAGATGTTGGATCATGGGCGACTGCCGTTTCACAAGAGAGAAGCGACGTCTCGCCCCGACTTGACTCGACGCGTCTCATCTTCCATGTCGTCGTCTCGACGAGAGGCTTGAATCGATTGTCAATCAGTTTTGGACTAATCGACCTGTCGGTTCACCCTATGCACTTTTATTGAAGAGTTCTCGAAAAAAGATCATCGACTGTTTTCACTGAAATCGAGTGGGCCCTTACGCACCAACATCGAAACGACAAAAACTCAGAAGCGAAGCAAATGATGAGATCGAATGTCGTAGATGGCTCGCTCCTTCCTGTTTTGGTTCTGCCGTCTGGCGCGTGTTCGATGACACAAGATATCTTCTGAAGAGATGAGTCGTGTGCCACCGCAACTCGGGTGTTGCCGGCAGGCGAAAAAAAAAAGCTGTATCGACCGCTGCAGAGCACTTCTAGCGGGCGCACGTTTCGGTGCCTCTGCTGCCGGCGCGGCGGCTGCTTACTGACTACTTGGCCCCCGACATCTTCACGCACAAACACAAACACTCGATACCCAAGTGTCATTTGCACCTAAGGTCGACTTCTCCCCCACTCTTGCCCGTCCTTTCATGAAATCATTCGAACGTTTCTTTTGGAGAAAGATTCTGAACGGTGGTTTCGGATTAGCTCACTCAAGGAATCGATCAACGCCGAACAATGATGAAATTCCCGGTAGGGTAGTTGTAATTCATGTCGGTAGTCGAGCTGTTAAGCTGTCTATGACAAGCATGAGGCAACAATGCCACCGCAGTTAAGTTGATGACTGGCACGCCGCCGTCCAGTGATCTCATCTTGTCCCCATTCGTAAGGACGCAAACAAAAGAAACGGTTCACTACCGAGTTAGGAGTCACGTCATGAAAATATGATTCGGCTCGAAACAGGAGGGCGTGTATGGGAAGCACGGGGACGGATCAGGAGGAGATACGGTGGAGGCAACAACAACAAGAAGACAGCACGTGGGAAATTCCATTTCATATCGCTTCTGCAACCGGTGGTTTTGGTTTCCCGTGTCCGCCGGTGGCTTCATTGTTTATTTTTGAATGGAACACTGCAAAGCGAACTAAGAAATAAATGATGCTCCTCGGATAGATTCTGTCAAGATCAGATAATGAAATACGCAGGAGTACATGCATGCATGCATGCGCGGTAGACAGTTAAGCCGGCTGATCAGGTTGGCAAGCAGGTCTGTCGACTGCCACTCACCCGATAGAGCCCATTCTTCTGACGTCGTTAGGAGGTCATTTCGAGCGGCAGACACCGTGGTCTTCACTCCAATCACGCGGTTGTCTATTACCGACGGCATAGGGGCGACGGTTCCCAGGTGTGTCAAGTCGAGGACCAGATGCACAGCTTCTATGTATTTTGAAACGAGTCGAATTTCCAAATGGCGGCGGCGGCAACGCTCGTCCACTTTTCGGCTGATCGATCATTTAGCGCTCTTGACGCGGTGTCCCGACGGTGTTTCATAGTTTTGCCCGGATCGGAATCGAAGACATTGTTCCCTCGCGGAGATGATTTCCGCACGCGAGAACGATGGTTCGCTCTCCAAGTGTGTCAAGGTATCATATGAGTAAGTTTCTGTGGTCGCGTACGCGGGGACGGTGGGCCAACATCGAGCGATCGCCGTGTTGGCTGAGCATCAACGAAATAATTTCCGATTGGTTTGAAAACGGCGCTCTTCAAACCGATGTTGCGAGACGGTTCAACTTGTCGGCACTTCTCTTCTTGAACTTGTGCCATCAACGTCATCACGGGAAGAAAAGGAGAAGAAAAAAAACAGCCTTTTTAGAACAGCCAACCCGTTCATCTGTTCGCTCGTAAACTTCAAGTAGCGAGCGGGCGGGCTGCTCGAACTAGCCGAGAGAAAGCGAAATCGGACGAGGTGAAGAATAGAGTTGGACATCTTCACAGAAGACGCGACAAGGTCATCAGATCCGTCGCTTCCGGAAAGCGAGCGGAGGCAGAAGTTGGGCGCTTGTCACGGTGCCATCAAACGGCTCCGGAAAAGACCTACATACTTTGAAATGAAAGAAAAAAAGCACAACTTTGAATGTGGACGGAGTTTTCGAAGAAGAGAGAGTCATGTCCTTGGTTCTCTTCCTCTAAGGTCGAGTCGCGGGGCTCGTTGATCGCGGACCGTCCGGCTTACGGCCAAAACCAGAGATCGGATCGAATCCAAACAAACTGCGCTCCGGATCTCCGGAAAATCTCTCAAGGACGCGATATCTAGGTTAGCACAAAACTGAGTCGGGGTAACAAAACATTCGGCCGGAGCACTCCAGAGGATCATCACTGTCGATGTCGTCGAAACGAGAACGCCTCGCCGCCGTAGAAACAATAAGATGAACTATATACAGCGTTAAAAAGAAGACGCCGCAACCGACAGATTCTCGAGATGTGCTTTTGAGAAGAACAAGCCACAGATGACAAAAAAAAAGGGATTTACAACAGAGCATAGACAGCGAAGAGCCGTTGTCCGCGATGTTCATCAATCTGTTGATCTCCAACATCTCCTCTAGAGTAGTGGTTTCGGCAGTGCTTGTTGGCGAGCTGTTCGAGTCGGACGTGGACGAATCACGGATCCCACCGAGCTTGGAGATTTTTCCGAATCGAATCCGAAGAGCTCGAGGCGACTTCAACGGGAGGAAAAGTAAGTGACTCCCGGCCGGGAACGAAGAAATGAAACGAGGAGGTCACTGACACCGTTTTTTCATTTTCCAAAACTGCGACGGGTTTCCTCGTCGGAAACTCCAATGAGGAAGCTCATTTATTGAGACTCGAACTCGAGGTCGGCCCGCCAGTCTGAGTCAAAGTGCGATGTCTGCGCGATTTGTCTCCATTCCACAGAAAGCTTTGTCTACCGACCGGACCGCGTGAGTTTTTTGATTGAGAAAGCGGTTTTCTCTGCCGTGAACCCGGCAGGCCAAAGCTCGAAGCAGACTGTGTGTCCCCAAGCGATTCCTGCCGCTTCGTCACTTCTGCGAATAGCTTTACTCAGACATGACGTCACTGCACACTCTCCTGCCGCGAGAGTTGTTCGCTGCCAGGTCGCAAACTAGTGAATGCGCTACTTTCGAATTCAGATGTGCACTTGAACTAGCTACCTGTGGGTGCGAGAGTGTTGATAAGAAGCCTGTTCTCCTTGGAACTTGTTCAGTGTTCGGCTCGCTCTGCTGCGGAACTGTGCTCTCTCGTAGCCGCGCTCTGTTTGTGACTTAGCGGCCTCCGTGATTCATCGGAGCATCTCCCGATGCTCGTGTACGATCTGTAAGTTCGGAGGCCGTTGCATCATTTACCGAGCGTTCCGTGTTGGCACTTCCTTCCGGGTGGAGCTGTTTTCAGCGACCCCGATAGGTTATCAGATGAAAACTTCGACGGGAAGTTTTTTATTTCTCGGAACGTTTTCTCATCGACGTTTGTTCTCTTGATTTGCAGAATGTCGGATTCTTTGACGAACTTCAATGGAGACGCGGGGGCGTCCGAGTGGTTTCTCGAGTTGGATGCTCCCGATGACGACATCGGAAGCTCTCTGTCAGAGAGACAACAACAACAACAAAACAACTGGGACACCGACTCGGGCTACGAGCCTTCTCCAGCTTATTTCGCTAACGAACGCAAATTCGAATACCCTCCGTTCGAAGACGTCGATGAAGAAGGAGATGACGAAGACGATCTTCTCGACGATGTCTTCCTCGACAACGCCACCAGCTTCCAGGAACTTCCCTCGACCCCGTAAGTTACAAAACGAAGTCTACTGACCAAACTGTTTCTGAGGATTCGAGCAAAAACTTCGCTTTTCCGAAGTCGAACTCGTCGCTTCCTCGAGTGTTCGTTGTTAGAGAAGTGCAGGGGTCGATCAGGTGGCCATCGATCCAAAATTTCGGGAAAACTCTTCGAGAGCAGACTAAACTTTTGAAAGTTCCTCGGCGCCAGTAACGCGAGACGGGCCGTGTTCGCCCATGAACCATAAATATAACGAACAGGTGCGACTTTTTTTCTCCCCACTGATCGCTATCTTCCATTTCTCTTTCGTGTCTCTTAGAATCGAATTAGGGGCGGTTGCTTGAGTTGTCGCTCCGTCAGTCAGCTAGTCCGCTACTGCGTTGGTCGCTCGCTCGGGTCTCGCGACTCGAGAGTGGGTATCGCGTTTCCAGATTGATGATGGTCGTTTAAGAGAGCGAAATTTTCTGAGTGTTTCCCTCTGTCTGTGCGCGTTTGACAACTCGGAGTGTCGTCAACTCCTCGATGCCTACACTCGATCAGCAGACAACAGTCATTAGATCATGCTCTGACAGATCATCGCTGACCGCTCGACGCGCATCGAGATCGCTTGATAACGAGAGGCGAAATATGCTTTATCACGATTCGGTGTAGAATTACCGAAATTGGAAGTATGGACAGTATTCTCGTGACCTTCAAGTGTCTTGCTCGGATTTTTGATGAACTTGGCTCTGTTCGCTTCGGTTTAATCTAAAACGAGTGTTTTTGAGCGGGGCGGGAACGGAGAATGGGAGAAAGCGAGGGAGGGAGTTCACGGAGGAACAATGCCTCTAACAAACTCGTCAGCGGGGACGTTGTGCCTTATTCTGATGACGAAGCGAGCCGTAAACTCAGCGTCCATATTGTTGTCAGGTGCTTTCAGCGAGCTCTAACGAAACATCATCGTTGTAATCAAGAGCCCGAAAGCTGACTTTTACGACCATAAACGAAGCAGGAGCAAAACAAAGCCAATTAACAATATGGCGTTTGCCTTTTCTTAATAATGACGTTTCGAAAAGAGCGCAGCGAGAGAATGAATTCTGGAATCAGCATTGAGTGAAAAAAAAGGAAACAACAAACGAGAAAACGTTGTTCATGGAATGAAACGTTTTCCAAGAATCTCACGCTGAAACTCGCTCGTGCACTCGTCTCAGTTTTGTGTCTTTTCAGCCGATCGTACGCTATCCCGATCCCGGCACGGGAACCCTCGACACCGAGCGAAGATATCCGTGACCAGGAGCAGGAGTTTTCTGTGTTGAGCAGACCGCACAGTTGTCCGCTGAGAGACCCACGCTTCGAACTGGACTACGACGATTTCCTCGATTCCGGCGAAGAGCTCGACACAGTCGTGGAGAACCTACAGACCCACTCGACGGTCTCCACCCAGACCGACTTCTTGTTCGACGAAGGTAAGTTCATCGCTTCGGCGACTAGTTTTCGTTTACGGGACGCTTCGCTCTTGAAATCGACCAGCGGATCGGTCAGACCTTTGGAGGATCCTTTGTTGAGGAACATCTATCCTCGAGGTAGGCGTCGCACCTGCACTCGCGACAGCATGACAGCCCCACTGTTTTGTGCCGGGGATCTGCTCTCAGGGCGGATTTGATTTCTCGTCGGTCCAGACCGTGCTCGGTTCGCAGACTCGACGACCGTCAGCAGTCTAAGCTTGTTCGACGGTCGATCGGTCGTTTCGTTGCTCTTGCTCGGCTGCTCGATTGTATTGTGGTGTGGTGTCATTGTGCCACTCTCGCGTTTCCAGTCTCTCCTCTTCTCTCGCTTCTGTTCGGGCAGAAGTTCTCAAGCCGCTGGTTTCTCAGGCGGCTGCCCCCGCCACCACCTTCTTCGGCCTCAATAACAGCGCCACCAGCAGCACCACCACCACCTGGCGAGCGGGCAAGCAGAGAATAACCTTGGATTCGGTTCTCTCCGCTGCTGTCTGATCACATATCAGCTCGAAAACACTTGATGACTGCTGGGGGTTTTTTGAGAGTGCTCACAAAGTAGACGGACAGAAGGGTGGATTCAAGGGGGAGGAACGAAATCGTTAACTTGGCCGTCTAGAAAAACACGTCGACGCCGGGCTGAGCGGAACTGGAGAGAAACTCTTCTGAGATGCCGGAGCTTGAGAGAACGCCGATCTCAAATGGAATCATTTCCCCCGGATCGACGTCATGAAAACGAAGGAAAGAACTCTAAGGATCACAGAAAATCCGCATCTTGGTCTGTGAGAGCTTTTGCCGTAGTTTCGCAGAACGGTGGCCGCATCCAGCCGCGGAATATTGGTCTCAACGTTGAGCGCTTTCGAATCGCCTTAGCGACTGCCGTTCAGGAAACAACGGCCGTAGGAAACAGAGTACTTAGTGAACTTCGTGAGCGATGACACTTATACTTTACTGTGAAGAGCAAACGCGATGACTTCGGCGGGGGCGGGGACGTTACCGAAGCCACAGGAGGCGCCACGCTTCCCTGACTCGTGACTGATATTCCGTCACTCGGGCCGTGCGTCCGACGCGTTCTGTGTTTTTCGTCTAAACCGACCGCCGTGATGGTTGTTCTTTCAACTCGACTGGAACCGAGAGCTCACGAGAATCTCGGATTCCGAACCAACTGACTTCGTGGAGGACAGAATCTTGATTTTCGTGAACTGAAACCGGAGACGTCGGAGCACCACAGCGGAAGTAAGTGAATTCTGCTGTGGCGAAACGCGTCCCAGAGAGCAACAAAGTAAAACTGATTATTAACGAGCTTTGATCGAACCCGCTGTTCTGTGTGTTTGATGATAATAGCTTTTTAACTGAGCTCGCTCGTTTTCTCGGATTCTGTCCGATGGTGCAGGCAACTGGTTAACTGGCCGCCTGGCCGAATCTAATCACCTGACGGTAGCAGATCGAGACCGTCTGAAAAAAAGCAGCGGGAAAATAGATGTCCGTCAATCATGTGGGCTCTCGGCTTCAGACTTTGTTAGTTAGAGAAGTCCGTCCGTCCGTCCGTCTGTCTGTCTGTCTGTCTATCTATCTATCGGTTTGTTGTTGCTGTTCTCCTTCTCGTCGTCGTCCTAAGATGAGAAATTAAGTTCTCTGTGTCTGTGTTGACCATCGGTCGAGACTCCCCATCCAGTGAGCGAGGACCTCCTCAACCAAAGTCGTGAGACTAATCAATATAACAACGACGGCGACGACGACGATCACTGCGGCCGCTGTGAACTGAAACTGAAGAAATATTGCTCTCAGACAGCGGCAGAAGCAGAAGTACAAGTCGAAAGCTACAGATGACGCCATCCAACTTATCGCTCATTAACAGCAGAAAGCCACTCCGCTCGGTTCAAATTGAGACGGAGCAAATTCAGGGGTCAGTCGGAAAAGTCAGAAAAGCGCTCGGTCGGTCGATCCAATTTCCTCACTCAGTCAGTGCACTTTGGATCGTTCTGAGGCTCGAAGTGCACGTGTCGGAAGACTTTTCACTGGTCAACAACAGCTGTGATCGCGCATGATGTTTCCAAATACAGATAATGAGTCAACCGGTAAGTCTGGTTTCGCCCACGATCCGGAGTTAGGATCCCGCGATGCGGCCATCGGCGCGGCGTTCTCATCTTTGGGTGCAGGAGAACACGACTTGATAGATTCCCTCTTTTGAACGATATATCGAGCGAGCGAGCGGAGATAAGAGTCGGATCGAACGACATTCGGGCCAGTTCCTCGTTGCGCAATCAGAGTTTCACAGATTGCTGGTGAGCCGGTGGCAGAAGCTTTTCCCCCGTAGCGCGATTCGACCCTGTCGAGACGATGTCTGTCTGGCCAGAAGTGCGCCGCTGCCGCCTCAAATTGGCGCCCGTATTTTGCACTGAATTCGACAAACGCAGTGCACGTGTAATAAAATAATGAAATTGTCATCATTAAATAATTACATACATCTAATATCACATCGGCCGCAGTGGGCTTACCGGTTGAGCTTCGCTATTAAAGGTCGTCGAGGGTGCTATTATTTGTAATGAAAGAAAAAAGTAAGCAAGCGAGCAAACAGCCCCTAATGGGGAGGCAGGAGACCGTTCGAATATATTTGGTGTTCACACCTTCACCGGGGCCTCAGTAAACACCTCAGAGCACTTCGTAATGACAGCGTCCGTTCACGACGCACCCTCGCGTTGTCTTCGAATCACCAAATAAATCATAGAGTGCTGTACCATCATTCCGATGTTCAGAAAACGAAACGAAACGAATCGCGAGTGAGAGAGAGATTCACTCCAAACGACCTCGACAATTCAATCGTCAGCACCTGTGGTAAAACTCGATATTGACAACCGGCGAACGAGAACAACGAGAAGCTCCATATGTATCCAAGTGAGTTATGTTGTTTTGTTGTGCTGTCAACTCCGATCGCGAATGGAACTCGAAGCGGGTGATGCCCACGGGTTGTCAGTGTCCATTTCAGTGCCAATTGCGATCCGGCGCTCCATGATCGTGTTGGCTGTAATTAATTGGCAACAAGTCGTTTCATTCACGGCTTTTCTGGACAAAATTAGCAAATTCGTTATTGCCTCCGCCACCCGCCAGAAGACTGACCGATGGATGGATGGATGGACGGACGCGTCGAACGTTGTCATTTGTCTGAAATACGGGCAGGTTGCCGACCTCGATCACAAGCGACGACGACGATGACGCGGAATCACTTTGCTGTCATTGTGAAGTCATTATTATTCCACCTCGTTTCCTTGGTGGCCGTTGCTTTCTTGTTCGCGAACCAGAGAGCTCGCCGCCTTGTAGTGGATTGACTAGCGAGGGTTTGACAACACGCTCGAGCTGCATTAACCATCGGGCTCCTCGAAGAAGCGAGCGCCGCAGACAAGCAGCCAAGAGCCGCACCTGGGCAACCCAGATTTCGTTATCTCTGAGACTTAGCCTTAACGTCGGTCGGTTGGTTGGTTCGTCCGTGCGTCCGTCTGTTCCATCGGTCGCGTCTCTGGTTTGGCACTTGCCGCGATGACCAAACTGTGGAACCTCAGGAAAAGCGAGATGAAGATCCGACGGATTACTTCTCCTCGCTGACCAACATCTTTCCAGGTGTTTTCTCCGTCTGTGTACACTTGTGTGTCCACGCTCTGGGTCACCGGAGAAGCGATCCGGTAAGGACGTCGCGCATACGACTGTTTGTGTGGGCAGAAGGGGAAGAAACTGTTATCGAGGCGAGATGTGTCTAATGACGCCGACCGAAGTGGCGAGGTGGACCTTGCTGCGACTAGGGCTCTTGTCACCGAGGTGAAACCCTTCGCACGGAAGAGCCATCAGAAAGCAAAACTTTGTTACCAATAGTCACGAAAACGCGATGATTTTCCCTCCTACGAGATTGATACGCTCTGTTCACGTCACGCCAACTGCTCACCTAAACGACAACCGCTTCTCCGACGATTTTGTTCTCGTTCCTCCCGCTGGCCGTGGTGAACCGCACACTAACCACGGGAACGGGCAACAATGGATTTCGGAGTATACCTATGTGCACTGTGCCCAATCTTCGGGTTGGCGTTGCTTGGCGGAGAACGTTACGAGAGACATTCGTGGTTCGTTGAATTCAAAATTCTATAACGTTTTCTCCTCTTGTTCGACAGACGATTCAAGAGTGGCAATTGTTGTCGAATTCTGGCTGAGAAGTTCGACTTCTTGTTGACTGACTCGCCGTTTTCGTCCGTGGATCTGTCTGATGATGTTTAATGTGTCCAGGTGGCTGGGTGCCTCTCATCGCTTAAATTGCTTTTGCTTGCCGTCTTCATATTGGCTTTGACAATATATCTATCGACATCACCTCGTTCGGCTTTGCCCTCGGCGTACCTTATTGTTGTATTATAACCTGTTGCGACCATTGTAAACAACAGCATAAATAGGACCACTATTACCAACGAGCCGCCGACAAGGTAGGTTGGTTGGTTGGTTGGGTCTTCACCGATCTACTCTTGGGAGCGATTCACGTGTGAGAAAGGCGAAAACAGAAAACAATTTTCGGCCATGAGAACAACATTGAATATGCCATGACATAACTGTTCGTCTTCCGTGCTTTTTCTCTCTTCGTCACTCCGTTGGTTTCGGAAAAAGTAGTGGGAAAAAAAGAGAAGTATTTAAATAAAGTAAGCAACGGCGAAAAAAAAAAAAGAACAGACAGCCGAGAACAGGGCGGAGACACGAATCGGGCAAAAATGACATTTGGTCGAAGGTAGCTGCGTGTCCATCCTTTCTTCGGTTCGCCACCACTGTCAGTCTGTTGGTTCGTTGCAGATATATATTCTTTCTCCCACTTTAATTCTAATGTTGTGCTTTTTGACAACTGAAGGCGGGTGGCTGCTTTCGAGAACTCTTCTCCGTTTGCTGGCGCGGCTGCCGCCACTGTTGCCGTTGTTGTCTCCGCTGCTGACAATACAGCAAGCAACATTCGAACCAGACAGAAGAGAGAGAGGAAAAAAAAGCGGAAATTATTGTCAAGTCGCGCGATGGTCCCGAAACGGCCCAGGTGCAGCAGAGTCCCTCATCCAAACAACTAAGCAACCACCAGAACGGACGAGTTGGCAAGCTTACCAGGTTCGCCCGTCGACATTCGACTCCGGAACCGAACGTGAGCTCTGGCAGGTTCGGTCCCGTTTGGGGAGAAATTTGGAAAACCTGAACGAGGCGAACGATCCAAAGGCACGGATTTAACTTTTTGCAAAATGACTCGAACGGTCCATGGAGTAATGAAGGTTTTCGAACGAGTAGAAGAGCATGTAGGTGTAAGGGCCGCAGTGAATCATTGGGCTCTGAAGGGAGCGATGGGCGAAGCGATGACTACTGGTTCTGAAACTAGAGGTTTGTTTTTTTCACGACGGGATGTAATAATTGTCGCCGCTCGCCCGGCCAGACAGCGCGTTGCAAGCCGAGGCTGACTCATGTCGTCGATAAGGCGAACGTCGAGGGAACGGAAGAAACGAGCGGCCGCCCGGACCGCTATTCGAAATTGACTCATTCTTCCACTACCTGTTCTGTTGGCGGCCTGTTACGGTCGGTTGATTCCTCGCAAGCAAGAAAACGGTGCTGCTGGTGATGATCTAAACTCGTCCAACGCCAGATGGTAATAACGACAGCGCCAACAGAGCGATCCCTCGTGATTTGCATATATTGAAATACATTCAACAACAACAACCTACATCTTATGCCGAAAATCATAATCCACGGAGTTTGATTCCTTTCTGAAGTTTCCAACATCTGGGTCCGTACTTCAAGCGGCTGATTAAGTGATATGCGCGAGCGCGTCTTCTTTCGGAACGGATTCCGAAGGATTCTCATCCACCATTATCTGGGAGTTACCCTCGGTCATCCGTAACGATCTTTACCACCCAATGTAAATTCAGCTCTCGTTCTCTCGTTTCTCTTGTTCTGCGGTTCACGGAATAAGATTTGGTTTGAATTCGCTTCCGAACGAGCCGGTTGTTGTTTACTTTCGAGAAAAATCAAATCGCGTCCATCTCTTCTGCGGCCGGGAGTATATTGTTAAGGTTGCCCAAACAACGCCTGTTAGCTCGCTGATTCTCGAAACAAAATAATCCCGCGTTACCACCTCTTGGTGCTCGGTTTTCCAGAAACTCGTTCTGGCAATGAATCACGGAAGATCACCAGGTATTATTTCTCCTCAAGCAGAGTTCCCCTTAATCGCGATTTGTAACCCAGCCCTCCGAAGAACTTTCGAAGCGGAGTTTGAACGCGTGTCGCCGCAAACCCGAACTGCTTTTCGTTTGAACAAATGTTCAGAGTTTAGAAATCGGAAGGAAACCCCATCGCTGCCCATCGCTGCATAATCTCTTCGAAACTAAATTGAATTGATCGTCAGCTGAGTCGAGCGCAAGAGCGGCGATTCGGTGCGTGTACGTGAAGCGTGGTCTGTTTGTAAGTGAAAAAGCTTCAAGACGCGACAGAGCCGCGAACGGATCGGTCAGAATCGTCTCAAAGCCTAACGGGTCACACCGGAACACATGCGATGGTGAGGAGCTGATGGAGAGATGACAATTTCTGTCTGCTGGCCCGGCGAGCGCGCACCTGCGTTTGTGTCTTCGCAGCGCAAACGTAGAAAGCGGTCGATCGCCCGGACAGACGGACGAACCGAAAGAGCGAGCGAAAAGTCGACTCGACGAAGAACAAAAGTAAAAGAGAAAGAACCAACGCTCCTTGGGTCATCGACAACGGTCTTAACAGAGGTTGCGCACGAAAGCCACTCCGAGAAAGGTCCTCGTTTCTGAAGACGTTCACTCGCTGACACCCGCTTTCTCGCTTAGTTGATTTGACGAGCAACTAGCGGGCGGACCGAAGAAATCGAACAGATGTCGCTTGACGAATAATTTATAACAGCGAGCACCAAACAGACGGTCTAACGGGACCTGAGCGCCGATTTTTTTTCTCTCCCGGTGCCGAACACAGCACGTGACTTCAGACGGAGGCCTTTGGGACCGCGGCCGGCGCGGCGCGGGCGGCGCCGGCACGGAAGACCTGACACAGCCGCTGTCGATAGAATCTTCTTCTCTTCAATATAATCGACCCTTTCTGTGTCGTTCGACATTTCTCCATCGACCGAGCTCTTCCTTTCTTCCTGGACGGACAGAGACCGTAGACAGATAGGCGACAAACTGAAAGACGGTCCGACTGACTGACTGAGTGACGTATCAGTCGGTCGCTTGCTTGGATGCTTGTTTGCTCTTCCACGAGGTCGTATCGCCTCTGAGCTAAGCCGGGCGTCAACAAATCCGCGCACGCGTCTTCGAGGACTTAGACCAGTAATCCAATCTCGTCCGAGACGTGCGTCCGCGCGACCCTCAGTCCGTCCGTTTGTCAAAGCATTCATCACTCACTCAGTTGGATTTCATCAATACCGCCATGCCATCTGTCAATCAATCATCAATCCTCAACTCGAGCTTTCGTGCACTTTGGAAATTTCGAAGACGAATCATTTGACGCTTGATTTCGCCGAGAAAAGGCGCGGCAAGCGAGCTAGCTAGCGAGTAGATTCAGGTGCTGATGATAATAATGACGACGACTCGTCGAGAAGATTCAGTAGCCAACCAAACAAAAGACCAACCCGAGAACAACACCTGGGTCGATTGGGTGGCTGGTGGCTTCGTGCTCTTCCTTCGCTTCTTCGATTTTTCTTGTTTTCGCCTCGGTCTTCGTACGGAAGTGCGACGAGCTCCGCGCCGTAGGGGGTAACTTTCGAGAGGTTGGACTACGTCGAGGCCGTTGATCATGATCTCCATCGATTCCGATCCTGTCGCACAGTAACCAGACATCACCCACGCAATCAGTGCAGTCAGAAGGCCCGTTTCGAGGAGATCTTCAGAAGACTCGAATGCAGAAATGCTGTGAGACAGAGCATGGGAAACTTTCCAATCAGGGAACGGAACCGAGCAGCCTCCGTGCCTTCACGAGAATCCATTTAAAATCTATCAGAGCTGCCATCGAGTCCGAGCGGATAGTGGACCTATCTATCTTGAGACTTTCGGAGCAGTTTGTCGACTATTGACAGAAGTGTTGTGTCTTGTTGCTCATTGGCTCTATCGGTTTTTCGTTCGTTCGTTCGTTCGCGCACTCACTCATCCGCTCGCCTTCGTTGATGTTTGATCGGGGTCACGCAGGTGTCTATGGAGGGGTGGCGTACTGTTCGTTTTCGTTACCCCGTCTTCGACGTCTGAGGCCTCTGTGGGTGTTGGCTCACTCGTTTGCTTGCTCTGCCCGTCCGTTTGCCTACTTTTTCTACTGCTTGACCAGAAGATGAGGCCCCTGATTCACCTCCTCGAGCGAGAGCTAATCGATGGCTACGAAGACAGCTAAAGTAACACGTAGATGGCAGCCGCTGCTGCTGAGAACTGATTGAAGTAACCAAATCTTAGTGGGCGTAGGGGAGCAGCGGGGTTCCGTGTTTAGACTTCTCGTCTTCGATCTGGTGATCCTTGACTGACGAGCTCAGATGACGGCAGTCCGAGCAAAAGAACCATTCAAGGGTTCTCCGTCATTGTTGCATCATCATGCGAGACAATTCTCGGAGCGGAAGAGAAATAGAGATTTCAGAACACAATTATAAAACTCTTCGTTTCCAATCTTTGCAGACCTCGACGATCTCAACAGTTCGACTCGTCCCACGAACTCGAACGTTCCCGATGTTGTGCCGCGTCGTCTGCCACGAAACCTGCCAAGGAGAGCCGCCTCCTTCAACGAAATCGATTTCCTGACCATCGGATGTGAGCTCCGAAGGCTTGCAGACCGCTGGGAGGACTCCCGCAGACAGAAGGTAAGCTTTTCCCCCACCCTCTTTCGAGTTTGGCCAAAGGAGGGTTCAAGTTCTGACCCGGAAGGAGTGTATTCCGAGTAAAGCTTTTTTTTCTCGCAAACCTTCGATTTGTGGCTGCTACCAAACCATCTCATCCAATGACTCAGTGAGGAAGTCGGGCTCGGCAATAGTTTAAAGCGCGGCAGACGTCTGGTGACCTTGTCCTAGTCAAGGCTAAGGCGGTCCCGCATTACGTAACAGCCCTGCATGAGCTGAACCGATGGAACGTCAAGTTTGCTCAGGAAGAGTATCACTCCAATGTCTCTCGAGCGAACAAACGACCTTCGTTTGTGTTTTCCTCGATGAAATTACTCGCGTTAGCTGCTCAGATTGTCAGCTCGGGTTACGTTGAAGTCTGTTCGATATTCCAATCGAGACGAATTCGAGGCTAGGAGAGGTTTTGCCAGTCATTGTAGGCGGTAGGCAATCTGTCAGCTTAGAATCCTCCAATGCGTCTGCTCTCGAGGTTGGATCAGAATCTCGCCTAGCTGGGGCTCGATGATGAGCTGCTGCTGCTGGCGGCGGTGCACTGAACCAGCTGGTTCGTGATGGCGATGATGACTCGTTGGCTGACACTGAGTGGAAGCGGGAGCAGTAGTGTATTGTTATTCAGATATTTACAAGGGGGCACCAGTCTCCACCAGAGCTTTTGCTTTCTCTTGTTCGATTTAGAGTGCCCCGAGTTTCTTCTTCGTCGACTTCTCGCTCCGCAGCGCTCGAAGCCAGAGAGCCGGCCACCAGCAGCTATCCAACCAGCTGCCAGATGGTGGGAGCCTCCCACACCGCCAACAGCCACCCTAAGGGGCCAGAAGACGTCCTAAACGAACGGGTTTAGGGTCCCTAAACCATCTAGCGACCTCGAACGATCCGAGCGAGCGACAGGTTTCATTGCTCTTCGTTCTTGTCCTCCTCCTCCTCCGCCGCCGCTGCCGCCGGTTTTGTGCTTTGTCAAAGTCACAAAGGATCTCAGCAAACGCTGTTATTTCGATACAAGGAGCTATTAGCCACGCAACGGGAACTGTTGACAGTTCGAGCGAGGAGCTGGACAACGTTGTAGGAGATCGAGTTCGATGTTCTCGCGTCGTTCACACTGACGTCAAGTTCTCGTGGCACCGATGTCGATGGTAATGGCCGTAGTGATATAATCTGAGCTGATCTCGATAGACATCAAGAGCGATAGGTGGAGGCGGGTGTCTGCCTGACTGCTCCGACGGCTATCGTCGGACTGCCAGCCCTGCCCACCTCATCAGCTGTCTATTTCGCTTCAAGTCAGCCAGCAACGGTTCCCGACAAGCAACCCGTCAAATAATCGAGCAACCACACATGTACGATCAAGATCACCTTGACAAGTGGCTGCTCCAAGAGCGTGTTCGCTTCTCGAGAGAAGCCTCTCGGGATCGATTCTGTTTACGTGTGTCAGCGACACTGATACTGTCGAGCAGACTTTTTAGTTTGTAAATCCATCTGGTCGCACAAGCGGCTCAGGGCTGCCTCGCTCGCTTAGTTCTCGAGCTGCGGAATACAAACCTCTTCTAACAACTTATTTTTCCGCTCTTTCCAGAAAGAATTGGAGAACCCCAGTCCCACCTTCATGGATTTCGTGTACAAGGCGATCTCGACAAATAAGCAACCAAGGCGACCGCGCGTTCCACCAACCCTTCTTCGGTGAAAATGTCTTCGTTCGTGGAAGCGCTCTCCCAACCAATTGAGGGCATCTTCAAATCCATTTGAAGAACTTCAGATCAAGAGCTTGAGAGCAAAACGACGATAGTCCGTCTGATTTGATAGCGGGGCGTGAAGCCTATGGACTCGCCCTCGGGAAAGGGCACAAGTGACGTAATGCAATCCACAAACAGGCAACTATGAAATACAATTTATGAATTTTAGTGAATCGATGCAGACCAACTATGCCACAGGGACAAGTCGCCTGCCTTTGCTCTGAGGGATCGAATAGAATGCACTCATTTATAGCCACATCAAGTGGAAAACTTCATGAACTACATCGAAGCCAGCTCAAGCGAGCACACAAGGTGCGATGCACCTATCCAGCGATTATTGTTCTTTAAGAACCGATGAATCTTCGAGAAGGATATGACATCGACATAAACCGCAGAATCTGAACAAACGAACCAAACTACCAGCGTGGTATACAACAACGAGCTACTTATATTTATATGCATTTATTGTAAATAGGTCCGATTTCACATCGAGGCGGAAAGTGGATCATAAATAAACCTCTGTATGAGTTTAATCAGCTGACTACTCTTTCCTCTGCGGCCTTGACCGCCGACAGTTCTCGTGGAGAACACAGTTCGGAGTGACGCAGGAATTTTCCATGAGATTTGAATTAATGTCGATTCCGATTTTAAAGTTGTTCGTTACCGAAATGAGAACGATTGAAATGGAATGTGATATAGTCCTAGTGTTGCGTACAGAGCCTGATTCGAACAAATCATCCAGTTCGGTGTCTGAGGGTCGGGACTTGGGCATTCCTTAAAAATTATGTTTCATTTCGTCGTTCATTCGAATGCGAAGGTGTGCGGAAAAGTCGAGCTCGTTAGACCACCTGTCCACTTGATTATCCCGAATGAATATTCCAGCTGAATCCGATAATGGAATCTGAAACTCTCAGCCACGCGTGATACAGTTTCTGACGAAGCCAGAAAACAAGTGCAATGTAGACCCTGGCCATTCTTTTTTCTACCCTATGGTCTTGTCACACTCCGAATCGTAAAGAAATGAAACCGATCATCATCCAGACATCATTGGAAGTAGTAAATCATCAAAAGTCAGCAGACGTAGTAATCGAAGGAGCTCCACGCAGAGGAAACAGTCCAAAGTAAGAGGCAAACGAAGAAGAGAACGGACTGTGTCTGGCGGTGGGGCCGGAAATCTACACACGGTTGCCCTCGGCCTTCAGTTCACACGATTCTCAAAGGTTTACAGTCCGGCTCACTCACTCCGACCGCTTGGCATACCGCAGCGACCCCCGCATCGTTTTCACACCGAAATCTGCGAAGAAAACGAGTTCTTTTCCGAGTGCGCTGCGCTTCAATAGAGAGTGCGCCGCAAAGATTCTGATTCGGAACGGTCCTTTCTGACTCCGCCTCGATAGGAAGTATTTACAGCAAAACAGATTTCTCACGCTGAGTGGTGACAGATTCCCTGGAAAATTTCACAAACCTAGTAGGCGTCACACAAAGTTATTCAATCAAACCAAATTGACCTCCGGAAACGTTTCATTGGTCGTTTCTTGGGACTCCGCATTCCTGAAGTTCTCTGGTTCAAGGGAGAAATCCTCGAATTTGGGGTCGGCGAGTCACAAAATCAGCTACGATCAATACTCACGAACATGTTCGCGAAAAACGAATTCGAGAAAAGGTTTGGTTTTCGTTGAGTCTTCGGTGAAATCAGCTGGAAGAATGTCTATGTTCAGAGCGGGCTGTGGGTGAATATGAAGGTGATGAATTCACGAACGGAACTTTCGCCAAAAACTTCTCGCGATCTTGGAACTTCAGACCGTGCCACAAAGGTATCAGACTGTTCAACATCCGCTCTTTGGAATGAAATGTGGCGCAGCATTTTCTGACCGGGAACGCGCGACGCCCTTGAACCCCACAGTCGTGGGGGAAACGACATCGTAGTTTCCAGAGGAGGGAAGTGAGTTCAGCGATGAATCTTCGGTTATGCTCTCTCTCTGAAATCTATGATGAATGGGTGGAACAGTTTCCAAGATCGCAGCCGTACCGGACTAAAATCGCCAAATAGTTTTCAGGGCGCTTCGAACTCGGTGGCTTGATAATGTCTTGCGTTGATTCTTCCTCTCGGGCGTCTGCGGAAAATAAAGGGCTGGGAACCACTGATCCAGCCAGTTCGTTTTGAGAAGACTCTGGTCGTCACTCAATTTTCTCTTTCGGGAATCTCTGAAACCTGTCCGTGAAAATCCCATTCTATCAGAAAGGGTTCGCTCTACAAAAAACTGCATTCAATCCGTTGGATGAGATAGCTTTTAGGCATACGGCCTGCCTTTCACACAAGCAGCGTCTGAAGGTTGGATTTTGCTATGACATCGACATACAGGATCGATGGTAGGGAGCAGTTGTGCTACGACTCGATGCTTATGAGGTGGTTACAATATTTATGAGAGACTTCAAGAGGCTCGATTCGTTTTTGGTTTGCACCGCGGAGACGCTCTTGAACGAAGAGTAAGTTTCCACGGGCAAACAAGGAAGAGAAATTTTGGGGATGAAACTGGCTGAGACGCAGTTTCTCTACATTCAACCATAAGGAAATCAGCAAAACACTTTATTCTAGAAAGTGTACCGTCGCGTGGCGGTGAAGATGAGTAAGGGCTGATCGCTCTAGGAACAATTGGATCCTTACCCAAGATTTTTTACCGGTACCGTGGCTACCACCGGAACACGTCAAATCACGATCTCACGGTTGAGTGCAAAAAGTCGACAACCGAAGCCGGAAATGTTACTTGGCACCTCTTCACAACAGTGCTAAGAGCTGTTAGTGAAAGCGTTAGCGGAGACGATGGTCTGCGGAAGCGGAATTCTCTCCAGGATCTCAAAATGTGCCATTTTCTTCTAAAAACCCACAGCATTGCAAATTTTTCTTTGATAAGGTCCAATCGTTAGATCCCACGAGGTCTATTAGAAAGCTTTTGAAAGCTCCGATGAGTGAACCAGCGGCTTTTTGATGTCACCCGATTGTTCGACTTGTGCTCGCAGATACCGAATTCCGATAGCGATCAAACGGTGAAAATCCTCGAGCTGTGGTCGGAATTTCTGCAACGCTTTATTTGGAACTAGTATCTCACAATCAGATAATCATAAATGTCTGATAAATTACGGACAGGGTGTTGGAAACCCTCCCGAAGGACGTTCAGCTCTCGATGTCGTAAAGCGGCGGAAAATCTGTCGTGAACAAAACTGATGAAGTCGAGTCATAGCTGTTTAACATGTTTCTCGCATGAGCTTGATGAGTCACGCGCACTTGACGGGCGGAGTTTCGAAATGAACCAAAGCATTTACGGAAAGAGGGCTCACGCTCGCAAAAGACTACGTTCGCGGGAGGAAACTGTCGGAATACTTATGGACTCAAAACTCGGTGATTATTCGAGTTCGATATTTTGCTTCCTGAACAATCCTGAGATGGAGTCTCAGGGATTCGTCGAAAAAACGAAAAGCCCCAGACATGAGCTACGAACTTGTGGCTCGATTTCTATGAAAAACTATGAAAATCATCCTCCCACAACTTTAACTCAGATCAAATGACCGAATCGCGATACATATCGTCTACTTTGAGGAACGAATCCACTCGCAAGTTACCGCGCGCAGGGGTGAATGACCCAAGTGCGCCTCCTATGTACCGCCCATCGGTGGACGGCAATTGTCAGAGCAATCATAATGCCTTTCCTCTTTGTTCGCCGTTTGCTCCTTTGGACGGTTTCGTTTGGCTCTTGGAAGCGTGAGCTCAGAGGACAGGAATTCATTTCGTAGATTTGATATATTCCGACGGAAACCACTGCGTCCAGGCGTCAAACTCGATCGAGACTTACTCAGACGGAGTTAGTAATGTAGGTCAGAAGGGCTCGTAAATCATCGTTGACGCGCAAGTTTCCTCTAATATCTATGAGAGCTGACAAGCTGGCAGGCGTTGTTGTCATTCTCGAAATGAATCAAGAGGATCGACCGGGGAGTAAAGTAACTTGAAAGCTGCGCTTCCGCTATTCGTAAACATCGGCATATCTATCTCAGCATTCGGCCACTCGAGATGATATGGATCTAGTCCGACGGTGAGAGCGGCGTTTTCCCGCCGGGAACGTCAGGACAGGTTATGGATGGTTTGATACAAAGAGCCTCATCCAATAATTGGAACTTTTGAAAAGTATCGGGTTCCGTCGGCAGCTGCGAAGGCCGATAAATATCAAAAAGAATGAAACTAAACATTTGTTACATCTGTTCATGGCCTGAATGGAAACTAAGGAATCGATTCTACATTGAGATAAGGAAGTTTGAGCTGTTTTTCGCTCTCTGTTCTGAATCTATCCGCGCTCCACGCGCCGGTACGGTTTTCGCGTTCTTAGTCACTACGATCGAAATCAGCTTCCTGTACATCCTGTTTCAGTCCGCCACTCGTAGATTCTGAGCTCCCCGCGGCACTTGATTGGACAAATTCTGCGATTCGCCGATGACGCTGCTTGGCTATGACTGAACAATACCGATCTTTACGTGTGGCTTGACGACCGGAGCAAAGCAGAATCTGCCGGATGCCGTGATATATTTCGCCTAAAGCGACTCTTCCGAAAAGATTCCTCATATATGTCAGACAAAGGCTTCCATCACTGTTCCCGAAATCGGGTGGAACTCGACGTTTATCCTATCTGACCTGATTCGATTTTCTGAACAGAGCGTCGCGACAGTGCCGAGAAGTGGCGGAAAGGCTTTCGCGTCGGATACATAAATAACATCTAGTGTTCTCTAACTGTGTTGGCTTTCAAGCGCTCTTGCCGATCATTAATTTTCTTTGACTTCTGAATTAGAATGAGGGGGACGAAAAACAGATCTCAGTGCTCGATTCTCCCGTAGTTAAAGCCAGTCATAAAACACATTGACAAGCTAAAGCCGTTTGTGTCTTGGTGACTCTCACAGAGTTTCGGATCGTTTCTCCGCCTTTCCTTCCGCTAAACTGCGTCGAGTTCGACTTTCATCAGTCACTCGAAACTCAAACAAAACTGGGCTTGGGAGATCAAGCTTCCGATGGATTTGCCGGATTTCTCTGTTTATCTCGAAGTGATTTGGAACTGGAACGGCAATTATCGCGGTGTCGGCAAGGTTTGCCATCGGGTGAGACGCCGACGGCGATGATGCCGCTGCTACTGCCACACAAGTGTTTGATTGCTTTGCTTGCTATCGCGCGGGCCTTTGTTGGCGTCTGTCTGGCCGGCCGACCGATGTGCGCGTTGAGTTTTTTCCTTTTTGAGTAAAGTAGCAGCGGCCGCCGCTTCTTCCTTAGAGATTCGTCAGGTGCGATGGCCCTGAGGTGAACGGGCAACCGAACGAACGAGCCACTCAACGATCGAGCAGGCGGGGGAGCTGAGGGGCCCACGGAACATCTGTTGGCATCTCGGCTCGACATCCCTCTATATCTTGGGGACGCGACCGCACCAACCTCGGCGTGAACTGTCCGACCGCCTGTCTTCTCGCTGTCCTCAACTCAGGTGATGTTACGACCAAGGAACTACTGTTATTCGCTTGTTGTTCCGCTGTGCTTCCACTGTTGTTTCAACACTGAACAAGACTGTCATGCCTCTTTTTTTCACAAGGGTCTGAACGAGTGGGCACCAGATAAAAAAAATCAGCAAGGCAACTAGAGAGTAATCGCATAAATGTATTCCAACAAGTTTGAGAGTCGATTACTTTCATGATCGGTGTTTCGCGCAGGAGCTCGTGCCTGCACCAGGAACCAGTGGATTAGCGGATCCTCGAATGGAGATCGATCAGGAGGGGATTTATGTTCAACAACGTGTTTATTCTCTCGACCTAGAGCGACGATAAGTTCAATATACAGGTATCATAGAAAGGAACTGTCTACGATCATCAGGACTAAAGGAATTTAGGGAGCAAACCCCACCCTTGGTCCCCTTCTTGCAGGACCCTCTTCTCGTCAGGACTCAGTTTCAACATGGTCACGAGAACTGGAACGAGTCTTTCCCGCTCGGATTTCATAGTTAGGTACTTGAGCACCACGTTTTTCAGGTATTCCAGGTTCCCGAACTGCTCCTCGCGTTCTTTGTTCCGCTCGAGGCGGCGGACTTCCTCTTTGAGAAGACGGTTTTGCTCACTCAGACGAAGATTGTTCACCTCGCTCTCGTTGAGAAGTTCCGTGAAATGATCGATCCGCTTCATGGCTTCCTCAAGCTTCGAGGTTATGTTTTCGAATGTTTCGAAGGAAGGGAAGTCCTGATGCTCCAAGAGCTTGTCCAGAGGTTGGAAGCCGGAGGACGGAATCACTTCAAACGGTAAACTTCTAGGGTTCGGTGCGCTCCCCGTAGACTCGGACCCTTCAGCGGGCTGGCGGACTGGAGTATCCAGAAACACATCTGGAAACCAAAATCATCGTGAGTTGCGTTCTTTTTTGGTTTTCGAATCATCGAGCACTGGAGGCAAGAAGCAACCCACCGTTGTTATTGATGGTGTTGCAGCTGCTGCTCATCACGGGCGAATGCGATGCGTCTCGGCTCCTTCGGCTCTCCTGCAGGCTTTCGAGTTTTGAACGAGCTTCGACGAGCTTCTCCTCGAGAATTTCGACCAAGTTATTGTGCGCCGTCTCTCGCCTTTCCAGTTCTTGGCGATGGCGAGTTCCTACCGCATCGATTTCCATTTTGAGTAAAGATTCGAGCTCCATTCTCAAAGCCTTCTTCTCATCTTCGATTGCGGCTGATAACGTAAGTTTACTTTGTTCAGAATACGCCTTGAGATCTTTGCAAGAAGCCTCGTAGGCTTCACGTAACTTCGCCATCTCCTGCTGTGACGTTGCCAAGTCGGATTTAGACGACTGGAGCTCTTGTGTGAGCTCCTCGATATTGGCCTGAGGATGAGAAACCGAATGAATGATCTGTTTCTTCATGAAAAGAGCCAACTCCTCTTCAGCAACCTACAACGTCCTCACCTTTAACGTACGGAGTTCAACGCAGTCGACAGGTTCAGCTTTCTTTTCCGGGGTTCCTTTTTTCTGGAACGAAGGGCATAAGAAGTTATGAGCATTGAAAGAGATCGAGCTTTTAGAGCAAGAATCCCGTCATTGGAGAATCCTGAGGATTTCCAACGGTGCTCTCCGGAACTCTCAACAACTCCCAACCGCGTACCGTTTTCATCATGGAGTGAACCTTCAGTTTGTAGGTTTCGAACTGTTTCTTCGACTCCTGGAGCTCGAGCACCACAGTGTCGTGATCTTTCTTAAGGGAATTGACTTTCCCTTCTAGCGTGCGTATCATGCGCGATTGCGAATCCTTCTGTGTCTGCAGTTGCTCTTGAAGCTCATGGATCTCTTGAAGCTTTTCGGATTCGCGGAGGCGAATTTCACTCAGGTTCTCCTCTTTGCTATGGAGTTGAGCTTCGGTCGATCTTAGCGAAGATTCCAACCCCTCGATTTGTCGTAAGGCATCCATCAGTTTGTTAGTGGCACCATCCAGTTCGTTTTCGAGACGTTCCCGCGCCCTGTTCAATTCGTCAGCATCTGCTGCACGGGTTAGGATGTCGTTGAAACGCACTTCACATTGTGCTTTCTCGATGACTAGTTTTTCGATTGATTCTTTCGCCTGTTTCGCCTCCTCTTCCAACTGTTTGTTACGCGATGCTAACTGCATCCCTTCCTCGATCGCGTTTCGATTTTTCTCCACCTGTTGTTGCAGAGCTGAAATCTAACGGGGGCGGCAAACTTTTAGTTTTTCACTTCCTCATCACTCAACGTAGACTGGACGAGCGCCGGAGAAGAGTCGACGACTTGATAAAAATGTCGACGATCTCCATCAGAGTCCTACCTCGACTTGTAGCGTTGTCGTCTGCTGGATGTGTCGACTCAACTCATCCCGAAGACGGTCCACCTCATGTCTACTTTTCTCTAGCTCGTTTTGAACGACAAGAACCTGTGCTTCAGCTTCTGATTTGACGCTATCGGCTTCGTGCATTCCGTTCTGGAGTCGCTCAATCTGGAAACCAGGGAACGAGAGGTGAACTTAAGGCCATTCCGCACCTCATTCGGCGTCAATCATGTGGCACGAGAACTATACCTCAGCAAGGAGTTGGCGTTTCTCGTCATTGACTTGGGATAATTGCAATTCCATGTCAGCGATCCTCTCCATTGTTTGAGCAATTTTCTTCTGCAACTCTTTCCCAGTATTCTTTTCAGCCTCCAAACTATCCACGACTTTGTCATATTCGGTCTGTAGACTCTGCAAGAGAGAATCATCTAAAGTCAACGAATGAATTCTCGTTGATTCAATTCAACCCTTGTAGACACGTCTGTTCCCCTTGTTTGAGCATGTTTGATAGGTACGCCAATTCCGTACAGTGATTCAAGAAGAGCGAAAGGTGGATGGAATTCAGAAACTCGATGGATAAGCCTGAGAATTCGGCGTTATTTCATGCCGACAGACTTGAGTCAATGGAATCAAGGAACGTTGTAAGAAGGTCAAATCCTCGAAACATGTCATGGACATTGCGCACCTCGCCGCTCAATAGATTTGCAATTGCGAACGATGAAACGAGAGAAAGATGATGAAACCCGAATTCGGAGCGTCTTGACGCCAAAAACTCATCGGCCAGTTTTTCCGATTGTATCTTCCTCCGCAGAGAAACTGGGATTTGATAAAAAAAGTTCATCGATTTAGTGCGCGAACGTGACTTGGAGAGATGACTTTTTTCTCTCTTTGAACGCTTTGTGTGCCGTCAGGACCAAACTCTACTTACTTGCATATTACTGGCCAATAGAGGTTGTTTCCCTTTGATATCAACAAGTTCTTTCTTCATCTTGACAAGGAGATTCCTCAGTTTCACGATCTTATCGTCCCTCTCTTTGAGCATCTCATCGTTGCTTGTGACTTCTGTCCCTGCAGCTGGAGCATTTGCGGTAAGTACAGGCATTTCAGTGCGCGTGGTAGGAGCTTTAATGTGTGCTATGAACTTCTCAAGGAGTTCACGGAGCCACCTGCAAAGCAAAGGGGTACTAGATTCGTGTGAAGCGGGAATAGTTATCGACGATATCCTGTTTTCATCAGATTTCTCACGTTTCAAGAGAGTCGTCAGATGTCTTCATCTGTTGCATCTGCTGCTCCACATCCGCGTGTTTTTCGAAATCCTGAGCTAATTGTTCACACAATCTCAAAAGTTTGCAGGAAACGCTACATCCATCATCCGGATGAGAGAACAGGTTCCTGCAAGGTGTGCACGCAGTGAATTCCAGAACGAGGAACTCAGAAATTTCAATCGACCATTCTTTTCCCTTCCGATCGGAATCCGGTCCGAGCACTCACCGATTCGTTCGCTCCACCAAATCGTCAATCGTAGAGTGCAGAGATTCAATGAGATCGTTTTTCTCCTCCTTAAAAAAGTCGAGGATATAAATCATGATGCGATCGCGGAATTTTCCATCGATACTAGGGTAAATGTCGAGGACCAATGAGGTCACGAGCATTCAGGAGCACTATAGATGTGACTCACCTGCAGCTCCTTGAACTTGTCAATTTGGGATGTCATGTCGGTCACTTGGCTCTCCAAACGTGAAACGTGTGCCTCCTTCTCAGTTACACTTTGTCGAAGACTGGTCAAGGAAGACAGATTGGAATCGATGGTCCGTTGCGCTTCTTCACGAAGATATGTTTCACTTTCAAGATCTGATTCCAAAGCGGTTATCCTTTCCCTAAGTGCGAGCAGTTGGCCTTCAGTTCTGGCCTCATCCGACGAGTTCTTGTCATCGTCGGTAGAATTGGCTTCCGTTGGCGAATTCATCATCTGTTCAAGCTTCAGTTGAGTCTGTTCCAACTGATTGGTGAGCGCCGTGGTCGTTGATTTGAGTATCTCGCACTCTTCAAGCTGTTCAAGGTGTTTCCGCTCCGACTCCTCGCGTTTCTCTTTCTCGACCTCCATTGCAGCTTTGAGACTTTCGATCTAAGCAGACGGAATGACAGAAAATACATCTATTACAGAATCCATTCCGGAACTCCGATGAATATTCATCAAGCATTTCGTTCGAACAACTCACGCGTTCAGTAGCTTCACTGATGCTGGACAACAATTTCTGCTTCTCTTGCTCCAAAGTCCGCCATCGGTCTGCATTGCGGATAAATCCTTGCAGTTTGGGCTTGATGATTTCTTTGAACTCCTCCAAGCCTTCACTTGGATCTTCCGGCGGATCAAGCTGCAGTATTTCCTCGGTAATGTCGCAGCTCAGGTAAATGAATCGTTCAACTTGATTCACTGGTGTTTCGTAGATGACCTTCAAGCCTTTCGCGAGCAGCGAAACTGTCTTTTTAAGTTGCGATTTCACTTTATGGAGTCTGGATCATGGGAGAAACGGAAACGGTGAGACCATGTGACGATTCATCTAATCTCGTTCCATAAATCAATCGAAATGAATCGTCCACGTCAGATGAAACATTTCGGGATGACACTCACTCATTCTTTGCCTGAATCTCTTCCTGCGAACTTTTCTCGAGACTGTCACTCAACTGGAAAATGTGAGCCTGATCGTTGTCGTGGTTCGCAGTCAGAGTTTTTTCGTTGCTCTCTAGAGCTTCGATGCGGCACTGCATTTTGCGCTCGTTCGATTGGAACTCTTGTCTCTCTGCTTCCAGCTGCAAGCATCCGAACTCAATATTATGAGATCAATAACAGTTATGTGATAGGGAGATCGAGCGAGCGATCTCCGCAGTTTGTCATCGCGTTTTCATACATTTTGTAATTGTAGTTCTGCCTGTTTCAATTTATCTTGAAGCTCCTGGAAGTTGCGCCCGTTTTCATCGCGTTGATTGTTCAACTCCGTTTCGAAATTCGCAGACTTCTCATTGGCTTCTTTCAATTGTGAGGAAAGTTCATTGTTCGAGTCGAGAAGCTGTTCCGAAGAAGCGAAACGATAAGTCATACGGAATAGCGAAGAGGAATGAGAGAACAGAGATTTCCCTCCCGACATCAGGAGAGACTGACGCGTGGAAGATTTACCTTTGCCATTTGTTTTTCGAGCTCTAACGCGGTGTCCCTGGCGGTTTCTAGCGAGTCGAGCTGTTCCAAAAGTCCCCGCTTCTCCTCTCTGAGCAAGTTCAATTCGTTTGTGGCTTCGTTGAAGTCATTAAGGTTCGCTGAGTTCGCCTGCACATGTCGGACCGTCTCCTCCAGTTGACTATTCATCGATTCCAGATCCTGTGTCAAGATAACAGCATGGAAGAAATATGCACAAGGTGAACGCGAATGATTTCCAGCGTGCTAGACAAGTGATCGGGAGTCTGCAGCAGGGAAGAGGGCGAAGGTCTCTCACCTTTATTTTATCTTCCAGCTCGGCGCGAGCTCTAACCTCGTCCGCGAGCTGGGATTGGAGGGTTCCATTTCGATTTGAAAGTTCTTCAAGCTGTGCATTCATCTGAGATTCTTTTTCCGCACGTTCCTTTTTGTGCTCTGTAAACATTCACAGAATCAGCGTGAATTTCTAAAGGTCTACAACACCAAAGAACTACATACATATATAGGGCAAGCGAATCATGGAGTCCAATAAGAGAAACACATCCCAAAACGTACCCTCTTCAACCTCTAAAACAAGAACGGAAGAAAAAGCGAAGTAAGTATACAGTGAAGCTGAACTTAATGACAAAACTTAAGTTTCCTTCGCTCAAAAAATATTTCAAAGCGGATGGAATCCGTTCTAAATCGGCTTCAGAATGAAAACTCAATTTTCTAATCCGTTGAACAGAAACGCTCCTCCGCTGATGAGAAAAATATTTGCTCCCGCGACTAGCAGTCGTCCAGGAACCGTCCGGGCAACTATTCGAGTTTCATGATCCCATTCTGGCCATAAACGGCCGACATTATGACTTTGAATGAACCCTCATGCTACCATCCCGTAGAATATTTTGAGATTGTTTGGAAATCGAAGGCCCATTGCACCAACTCGACCATGCAGAATTGAATGATCATAGTTCATCAAGGCTAGACCCCTTTTGTTCCGAACTATGCCGTCATGCAAGCCCTCATGTCGAGCGATTACAACGGCTGGCGAGCCGTGTCTTTTGATAGCTACCGTATCCTCCCCGTGTTTATCTCGCTAACACTTCAAAAAAAAAACATGAAACGTACCGTCAAGTTTCGCCTTTGTCTTCTGGAGGAGCATAACCTGTCGCTTACAGTGCTTTAGCAGTTCCTCTCGGTTTTGCTCCTCTAGCTGGAATCGAAGAAAAGAGAGAACATATTCTCGTTAGTTCAGGTCCTCTGACGCAGAGAACAGGACACTTGACACGAGGATCTCGTAGGACAAAATGCTCCACAGAATGATTCTCATAGGCCCAGTATACTCACAGGAAGGCTCGCCTTCGAGCCGTCTCCCAAGTCCGTCATTGTGCCTCAAAGGAACGTTTGCGGTGGAAATGAATCTGTAAAGCGTGTACTGACTTGAGACACCTGGTCAAGCGTTTCGTTCAACAAAAACAACTGTCCAAGATTTATAACGTCGTAGAACTCCCGCATCGCAAATAATAGCACTAGCACGGCAACGGTCGAAAATGAACTTGATCAAACTCATCCGGAGACGAGCGATGAAAAAAATCACTCCTAAAACCTTCAATCCCATCAGGCGTATATTTCTTGTATGGGTGACGTTCCACGCCACTGTTGGTTTATTTTCCTCCCGATTGGAGAACTTGAGAAACTCTCAAAGAAGCTCGTTCATAAAAACGTGGAGAAGCTCCGAGGCTACACATGCAGTCAGCGTGCACGGTGAGCTCTCGCCAGAAGTCACAAATATTATTCCGTGGTGACAGGAGAGAAAACGTCATCACTTCAGTTGCTCGTGGACTCTTCATATAGTCACTTTACTCACCGGGAAAGCCGTCCTCACTCCTGCGCGAATTCAAACTCAATGTTCACGACGAAATTTCAACAGACGGAAGGAAAAGTCAAAATGTGTCACGGCATTTTAGATGCAAACACAGCACAGCTGGTCACGGTCGAATCCGAAAGTGGTACTGCTGCCTAGATACAGCGGGCCGACCAACAGGTGAGTGAGCTTGCCGGGCCCTCTCGCAGGGTAGCCCGACATGGCGGGCTTCCCCACACTCTGAATCAGTCATTTGACGATTGCCAGACCAACACTGTTCTCCGGACGACATCAATGGAGGACACTGATTTGACGAGAGTCTCTAGGAGTTCCCACGAAGTTTCGAAAGAGGGCTCAGAAACGCTCTTCGTGCCCTAAATGAAGAAACTCGCCCACGATCAGGTGTTCGCGAAGAGAAAGAGAGGTGAAATCGAACGCTAAACAACGGTAGCGATTCCAAGGTTACCGGTGCGCGCGGAAACTCGTCATCATTCCGAATGAAAGTTGCGTTTTGTTAGATGGTGGATATCATCTTGAAAGGGGGAATTGCGCTGAACACCGGTGAGAGTCAAGAAGAGATATACATGGATAATTTGATTGATGCAGTGGGGGTGCTTCATTGGGAGTTCATTCCCAATGATCCTTCAGTGGGACAACACTCCCCAGCGGTATATTCAAAATTAGCTGAAACTCCCAAATCTCTTCCAAGTCTCGGAACGCCGATGTGATAGAGTTTGCCGAGTATCCATACCTTAGCTCTATTTTCGTTCGGCACGGATCGAACAGAGTGCGGGAGATTGAGAACGTGCCGTGAGATCCAAGACGAAAGAAAGTGTTTAGTAATTCAATATCTTGAGTTTCTAGCTGCATTGACGAACTATTTGAATCGAACGATGACTCACAAAGAGCCCGAGAATTTCTTTCGTCATTTCCATGGAGGGTTCTTGAGCTGGATGACGATCCTTTTTTTGCACTTTTCGTGGAGAACCATATCTGTGAAGTCCGTTGTTTGCGAAGCTTGTTATCTGCCAAGTTCGTTAACTGACAAGTTTATTACTTAAAAACTCCAGTACCCGATGGGTTGATCTTTTCCGGTATTTTAGAGTACTTGGTTCCCGAGCGGAAATCCCAAGATGAAAAATAATTTTCCGGGATGCGACATGTAGTGATATCGCAGTCTTGGGACGAGTTCTCACTCCAACGATTCATTTCTCACCGCAGAATCTATTTCTGGGCGCGCCGTATTGGTTCCTGGTAGGAAATGTTCGCAACGCGCTTCCGGATAGCTGCGTCCGGACTCGTGGGGGCAATCGCTGGAGCGGCTGCCACAGAATGTTTCCGAAGAAACAATAACTTGCAAGCGGCGGAAATAATTCCTCTGAACTCAACAACAGTACAACACAAACCGAGGTGAGATCACGCCGAAGGAGACCATTCCACATCGCAGATACATGATCAGAATCCTAGAGCTCGCTTAATGGGTCAACAAGTTTTGTAAACGTCATCTTTCATGCGTTCACGACAGTTCAAAAGAACAAAAAGTTCCATTGACTAAGGAGGTACAACAGGATTAGATCCCAACCATTGTCTGGTAGAATGATCGATCAACCAGCAAACATGACCGAAATCTTGGCGATTCTCGAAAACGGCCGAGAATCGCGATTTTCTCGATTCTAACGCATCTTACTCATGGTCTGGGACTTCATTCCAGCGAAATCATGAAGCACGGCTTCCCTGGCATGGACAACATTCGGATTTTCTCTGATTACGTTCTTTCGTACGACAAACGGAATCGAACCGCACACTGGGTCATGGAGCGGCTAACTGCCGAGAGTGTCAAGAGGAATGAGGCTGTGAAGAGAGAAAGTTGTGACTTCAGGGAGGACCCCATGGTTCGTATCATCGGGAGTTATCGCCAGAGAACTTGATGTACTTACAGTTTCTACGTTTTTCGAATTGCATATCCCGCGAAATTCAGTTTTCGGTTCCCTTCCAGATTCACCCGTATTTCAGATCTACCAACGCCGATTACAAAAGATCTGGTTTCGACAGAGGACATCTAGCCGCAGCCGGGAATCACAGGCTATCTCAAACAGATTGTGATGAGACGTTCTTCCTGTCCAACATGTCACCTCAAGTGAGTGCTCGAACCAGTAACCAAATGTGCACGAAGCTTCGACTCAGAACTGCAAAGACAAAGTTCTAAATGTCTCGACGATGGTCAGTTCATCACGACGCAACGAAACTTCCACAATACTGACATGAGGTCGAATTCCAGGTTGGGAAAGGCTTCAATCGGGACTCATGGAACCGACTTGAAAAGCACATGCGTCAGCTGACGAAGAGTTATAGGAACGTGTATGTTTGTACCGGACCCTTATACTTGCCGAGGTAGGTGCAAAACCATCCACGAACTCCTATTGGAGAAAGGACAGAGGTCGGAGTCGGCCTTTGTGTGGATCCGCAAGAGATAGGCTGTGGAGAAATAATTGGACGATGTCCTCCACAGACGAGAAGCCGACGGCAACAGCTACGTACACTACAGGGTCATTGGGGAGAACAACGTTTCTGTTCCAACGCATTTTTTCAAAGTAGCTATTTGTGAGACGAACTCTGGCGAATTAGACATGGAGGCATACGTTATGCCGAATGCTGTGATAGACGATGCAACGCCCCTCCAAGCCTTCATGGTGAGTATAGTCCCGATCAGATCCCTGAGCCCAGAATACTGTACCAGAATCAATCGACCATTTGGACAGTTTTGATTCAGAACATTCTTTCAACGGTTTGCATCCTTCCTTGACTGTGCCAGAGTAGATCTCTGGGCACTTCTGGAATCAGAGGCCGACGAACTTCGGTGTCTCGAACTAGGAGATGCCTCTTGCGGGGAGAGCGTTTGGCACGCGACTGCTGTTGAACGATTTTTATTCAATTTTTTCCTCGCAAACCGCAGGTTCCACTGGATACGATCGAGCGTGCCGCCGGATTGCTGCTTTTCGAACGCGTGGACAAACTACGTTCTCTCAACGGGCGCGCGCCGCCGAAGATGCTCAGACCAAAACTAGCTTGAATAACTCACCTCATAGAACAAAATTCATCGAAATGCTCAAACTTGACTACGGGCCTTGGAGACTGCGACCCTAGTTTTACATCATGCATGAGAGGTCATGAATAAATCTGTTTGTACCTAATGCATAACGGACCGCAAAACCCTTTGCCGCGAGGTAACGCTAGATTATGCAATTTAGACCAGCGTATCTGTGGATAAAATTGCTTTGCATTCTCCATCCGTGCGATAAGTTCAATCGATTCAGCCGTTTCGTGAGGAGGGATGTAGGTTCTCAACGTGAGTAAAGGCGCCTGAACTAAGTGTTGAGGCCTAATGTATCACCAGGCACGCGGTGGTTCGTGAGATCCCTCATTGGCCACCGCTGGTTTAAAGTCTCGACCGCGGTCTCCTCTTCGACCGCAGTGCCCCTGAATGGAGGCCTAATCAACCAGCTCCTAATGCTGATATGAAATCAAGATGGGGCAGAACGGTCCCATACTGGAGCCGTCAGAAGCTTCTCTGAATGCCATTTGTAAAACTCCAGTCGTTCTCCCCATCAGATTGACGAAAGAAGCCGAATCTTAACGAAGGTCGAGGCTTCGAATGCTCCATGGAATCTCATCTCGTCATAGGTGTAAATATATCTAGACGCAATGACTTGTCGTGTGGCTAGCAAAGCTACAAGTGAACTTTTATTCTTCTTTGCTTTGTTATTATTGTTATTGAGATGACTAGGGCTGCGAGGTTCAGGCAGTTTTTAATCGAGAAAAAGGCAGTGATAAAAGTCAAAAAAGGCAATGAAAAAGGCTAGAAGGTGACTCATATTCTTCAACGTTTTGATGAAGAATCAGTCATTAAATGAAATTTTTGAACCCTTCAAAGCTGAAAAAGACATTATAGGCACCAAGAAGCCGAAATAGGCAAAATTTAGAGAAACTGATCGGAATGGGGAAAAAATGCATTTAAAGCAAAATGCTTGAACATCACAGACCTACTCATAATCTTCAAAGTTTTGATGGAGAATCAGTCATTAAATGAAAGTTTGTAGTGGAATAAACTTTCTTCTCTGATTCTGTGAAACTACAGAAGGGCTCCTTGCCGAAGCTTGCAATTGCAAGCTTGGCATCACAGGCAC
Source organism: Neoseiulus cucumeris (assembly GCA_021527715.1). NCBI lineage: Eukaryota > Metazoa > Arthropoda > Arachnida > Mesostigmata > Phytoseiidae > Neoseiulus > Neoseiulus cucumeris. The sequence goes on from JAJSRV010000017.1 coordinate 894,318, forward strand.
CAAGAAGCCAAATGGGGCAAAATCTAGGTAAACTGGCAGGAATAGGCAAAAAAAGGCATTTCAGCCAAAATGCCTGAACTTCGCAGCCCTAGAGATGACGCTTGCAACGCGCTTGATTTAAAACGTAACAACGGGGAACTCCAAGGAGTTTGAATGCGCTCGAAACAGACGAACTGAGGACACCGTCATATCGCGACGCGACATGTCCGCGAGAAAGGGTCTGGCCGGATAAGCGATTCGCATCTCCGACTTTGGGCTTAGGTGCGGGCCCATGAAGGGGGTCCGTAGCCCAAGTTTCAGCGATCGCGCTTCTTGGTTTCCGAGAAATCAGCGAAATTACAAAAAACTAAAATCGATCATATCTCGAAAATGGAAAGAGCTAGAGCGCCGAATAAAAACCGATCGAAAGCTGGACTCAAGGGCTATAAGATGAGATGCCAGGCGGAATCCGATCTGTCTTACACAGAGAGAAATCAGGATTTTTCCTTTTGAAAGGCTGAAAAAATGTGGTTCCCATTATGGCGCCACTCTAAAACTTACGTCATAAAAACCTCTCTTCAAGGTCGACTTACCATAAAAGTTTCATCGAGCTGGCTACGTCGCTTCAAGCTTGAATAATTTTATTCTGAGCTCGGTCGCACATGGTTTTCCAGAAATCATGCCCAAAACCTGCCGTGCTTTGCTAGAAACGTGTGGAAACGTCCCTCTTTAGGTATTTGGAGAAGAATTGCAGAATTGGAAATCATACCGAGTTTATATCGACTATGAGCCCTACATGAAAGACATTGAAGGAATCCGCCGATACTGGTGCGAATGTCCCGTTGGAACGCGAACGGTCGAATATTGTTCGCATGTAGGCACTGCGGTTTTGTATCTTTCGCACGCTAGGTACTTACCATTCATTCGTCGGCCTGCTGCGAAGTTGTCGGCTCTCTTCCTTCCGACGGGCGACAAAGAGACCGAAGTGAGCGGCATTTTGAACTCTTGTCCCGAAATTAATCAGATTACTTTGAATAAAACACAAAGCTTGGCTGAGGAATCTGAATCACTTGAAACCAACGCGTGTTTTTGTTCTGTCTTTCTCATAGGCCGATGCGGTACGGATCTTCTCCAAACACCTAAAGAGAGACGTTTCCACACGTTTCTAGCAAAGCACGGCAGGTTTTGAGCATGATTTCTGGAAAACCATGTGCGGCCGAGCTCAAAATAAAATTATTTAAGCATGAAGCGACGTAGCCAGCTCGATGAAACTTCTATGGTAAGTCGGTCTTGAAGAGAGGTTTTTTATGACGTAAGTTTTAGAGTGGCGCTATGATGGGAACCACATTTTTTCAGCCTTTCAAAAGAAAAAATCCCGACTTCGATCGGTTTTTTATTCGGCGCTCTAGCTTTTCCCGTTTTCGAGATATGATCGATTTCAGTTTTTTGTATTTTCGCTGATTTCTCGGAAACCAAGAGAAGAAACCAAATCACTGAAACTTGGGCCACGGACCCCCCTCATGGGCCCGCACCTAAGCCTGAAATTTCAAGCGAATCGGAGATGCGAACCGCTTATCCGGCCAGAGCCTTTGAATTTCCCGCGCTGGAGACCGAGCGACTAGATGCAGTATGTTATTCGAATGCGGATTCCTGCTCCCCGGCTCCAATGAAACCAAACTCCCAAGAAAGCGCATCCCGAACAACTGTTATGACTTATGAAGAAGGTTCCATTCTTTCTAGCTGACCCTCGCGAAGTCGAAATTTTTTATGTGTGCTGCATCTTCGCCGGCGCTCATTCTTCAAAGTGAGGCAGGCTTTCACTCGCTTTCGCGATGAGACCGTGGCCGGGGGTAGTAGTGCTTTTCTTAGCAGCGGGGCCCTTTTGGGGGCCCGCTGACGCTATCGAGCCGGTATCGATGGCAGCTGGAGGAGTAGCTGTTGCAGTGTCGGCAGGTTACGCCTGGTACAGCGCATTGAGATGTCGACACGAAGAATGTTGCGATGAGCCGTGGATTAGAAAAATTAGTGAGTACAAAGACGATAGTGTGCAACAAGCCGGCCATCCAGACAAGTTTCGGAGCTATTGTTCATTGCGTGCTTCCCCCCTGTGAAACTCCTCTCATCGATAAAATTCACTGTGTTGCAGAATGTACAGGTCAGGGTAAAGGAGGCAAGGACGTCAAGGACAGTGAGTACATAGCGAAACGAGAACAGTTTGGGTATTCGGTTTGAAGTGAGCTTGAAGCGAGCAGTTCAGTTAGTAATGGATCGTGCGGTGATTATGGGCCAAGGAGGCGCTCCGAAATGGTTCGAGAATGGTTAGAGTCCAGAAGTTTCCCTTGCAACACAGCGATCATCGAGCCAGTGAGACTTTCACTGAGAAACCATCGGCCGCTATCCCCACAAAAAATTCTTTGCGTCGAAAATTATCGTTTTACCCATGTTGTTGTCAGTAAATGTCTTCTGCGCGGATTTGAAGCTTTTCTTGAGAGCTCGTGGGTTCTCATCTTGGAATGCCGAGATCAGTCGGCTGTGCCGTCATTCCGGAATCTCCGCGAAAATTGTAGTTCTTTTTCTTTGCCGACGGAAGTTCTCCTGAACTTTTGGCGCCATCTGGAAACATTGCGGTGGACGCGTGCTCTAGTAACTGAATGCGAGTGAAGTTTCTTCCCTCGATTCGCGCGTTTTCCGGGAGACACCCTTTATGGGGAATCAGATATTTGTCCATATGGTTCACCTTGCGGCTCTCGTTGAAGCGGCCGGTAAGGCTAAGAATAAGTTTGGCCCAGGCTAAAGCCTCGCAAGCGAGCCGTAGACCCAGAGCATCTCAGCAGCGACACCGTCCTCTTGTAGGTCGCTCGCCGGTCTTAGCTTTCCGCCCTTTTACATAATCAAGGTGGGCACCAGCTTCTCGATGAAACAAATCAATTTCTCGCTCTGTCCACTCGAATCGTCGGAGAGGCGATTGCTTCATGACCATCGGAATGAGTTTTTGGGAAAGATGACTGCATCGAAGAGGAATTCAATTTTTTGGGCAAATACTCAGTGAATTTCTTAAGAAGAACGAAATGGTAGCGCGATAGCGAGCATCTCTTGGCAAGCATTTCCTGCTCGAATTTCCGCCTCTTCGAGACTGTGCTAATGACTTACGCAAGAAACTAGTGTAGAGATTCTCGTAATGGACTAATGAGTGCAGTGTTCTCTCGCATGTTCAGGGAATGAAAATCCGGAGGAAAATGACTACCACTGTAAGTTCATGTCACTTCTAAGTTGTTTTCGTTGTACTAATCAATGATCGAAGTTTCCGCATGAAATCTGTGCATTCAGATTGAAGACCCCTCCTCCTCCCCCCCCCCCTTTATGAACGCTGCTGCGAAGAACTTCTTGCTTACGATTGTTTTTTGACAGATTTGGAACATGTCCTCAAGCAGTCTCTGCATGGGCAGCCACTCGTTTACTCCTCGGTACCCGGCGCGGTGGCTCAACACCTCTGTAATCCGAGCCCGAAGAAAGCCCTCGTTATGTCCTTTCATGGGTGGACGGGCGGCGGCAAAAACTACGCTTCAATGTTGCTGGCCAACTACCTCTATAAAAAAGGGCTCGAGTCTGACTACGTGAAGCTTTACGTTTCGACGCTACACTTCCCCCACAGTGACGAGATTGGCCGTTACAAGGTGAGAGTCTTCTCGCTCATTGTATCTAAGTAACATATTCCATGAGAAGCGAACTACAGGAACCCGGAATTAATCCAACTTTCAAACAAATATGAATTTTCAGCGGAAGCTCCAGAAGGAAATTGTCGAACAGGTGAAGAAATGTCCTCGCTCGATGTTCATCTTCGATGAAATCGACAAAATGCCCGCCGGACTCATCGACATCATCAAACCGTTTTTGGATTTCCACGTAGCTTTGGATGGCGTGGATTACCGAAAGTGCATTTTTGTCTTCCTCTCAAACACTGCCGGAGACTTGATCGCGCGTCAAGCTCTTACCTACTGGAAAAACGGCATCGAGAGAAACAAGATGTCACTCAAGGTACGCTTATGTACGCCACTTACGCGCGATGTGGCCTTGATTTTCTTCGGCGCTGGCGCCCCCAGGAATTGGCTGACGACCAATGCACTCAGTTTCAAAGTCAGTCGCGCATTTCCACTCGTTTGCGCGGAACTGTGTGCCTCGTGTTCGTACTGATTTCATTTTCGTTGTCCAACAGGATATGGAGTCAGTGATCGGGTTGGGGAGCTTCAACGAAAAAGGTGGTCTCTACAGAGCTGACATAGTCGACAAGAACCTCATCGATGTGTTCGTGCCTTTCCTGCCATTGGAGAAACGTCAGATCAACCAATGTATTCGCGATGACTTCCTGAGGAAGCGCGTGGAACCAACAAGAAGAATGGTGAGTCGTCCTCTACTTCAATGGTTTCCGAATCTGACTTCTCCGAGATGTATCGAATGACGTTTCTGAGTATAGGGGCATAGATGAAGGATCATTCCGGAATTTCATCGTTGCCTTTGATTTCAGGTTGACACCATCGCGAAGGAATTGGAATACATTCCGGCAGAATACCAGTTGTACTCATCAACTGGTTGCAAGAAAGTTCAACATAAGGTACAGCAGTACCTCCACGGTGGGGTCAGTGAAGAGGAAGATGAGGATTCCAGCGAGGAGGAGGAGTAAATGGTTTGAGCGATGGTTCTGCGCGGAGGTTTTGCTCAAGCCGAACCTCCGATCGACTAATCCTGCCAATAAACAGCATTGCTCAAAGCTGCCGCGGAGTCATGTGCCGAACATCTAGTCGAAAACCCACAAACCTTAGCTCAGATAACGGCTGCGATTCGCCACTCGGGCTGTCTCCTTTACGGAAGTGGTCTGATACTCTGTGACTGAACAAGGTCGGGCTACTCACCCCGAGCTCCTCTCCGGCAAAATTCAACGAACGAGAATTTCTTTCGCTTGGTTTGGCTAAATTCAACCTAATATTATCGGTGATCATGGTTTTATGTTAAAGTAACTTTGTTGACTGGAGCGTTATTATCCGACAGTGGAATACTCGAATCGTTGTAGGAGGAGTCGCGAATCAGGCTAGGGACAACAAACGAGGAGATAAAGTACAGAACACGGAAAAAAAGATGCGCAAACTTCAAGAGTGCCTTGTTATATGATCAGCCGAGTTGTGTAAATATTCGTCCAACGCGAACAACTGTTGAAAGCGTCAAAATTGTTGGTTACTACGGAGTTTGAATGAAATTTTCAATTTTTTAAAAAAAAATCGATACTTTTCCATCTTCTGTCGAGAGAGATAGGTACATACACCTCCTTCAGTGACAATAGCAGAACTCCATGGACCTCACTCTATGCATGGAATCCCTACTTTTCGTTGTTTTCCATGTATTTTACTTCATTAGCACGAGTGGGCATCTACAGCATAGTAGGCCCCGTGGTCACTAAACTATCCTGAAGCAATTCGTTGTATGTAGCCACCTCGGACTGAATTTTTTGTTGGAGGTGTCGGTAGGAATGCTCGGAAACCTTCGAGGCAATGTACTCCCTCATCTGAAAGTTGGTCGCTTCGACGTGCTGCCAACGCTTTTCCAGGTTTGTGAGTTTCACGTAGGTGTCCTCTTGCTCGAGCTGTCGTCGGAGAGCGTCTACTTCTTTGCTTTGGTCATCGATTACCTGTGGGAGGATGTCGCGATCGTTCTATTCGTTTCGGTTCGCCCGAACTATAATATTTTTAGGGGAATACAGGTTGTTTTGTATCATTCCTTGTTGTTGACCCGCACCTTTTTCGTGGTGTCCTTGCGCAGCATGAGAGAAGATTGCTCTTTGAGAAGCGCCTCTCGTTTTTCCTGAGCCTGAGTTTTTAGCTTGTCGATGTCTTCGTAAACGATGATCTCTTCCTTCATTTTGTCAAGGCGTGTTTTGATGGTTGATAGTTCCTGGCGAACCTTACTGTCGAGTTGCTCCATCTGAAAAAACAATCCACCTCATGCGTACAATCTCAATGCTAATTGAATTTCGACAAGGCTACGTGAATCATGGCAGAACAGGTTTATTCAACGTAGGAAACCCCGTACCTTCTGGAGATCTGAAGCTAGCTTCCGTTGTTCGACCTCAAGACCCGTAACGGTGGACTTACTTTTCTCCAATTCACCTTCCTTGAAACTGGAAAGCAAGTTTACATCGCGAGAGCATGTGAGACACTTGCACGATCAGGATGAAATGAACTTCGTCAGAACCTTTCCATGAGGAGCATATTAACCTGAGGTCATTCTTCAGATCGTGGAGTTCTCTTTGCGAAGGCAGATTGTCTGCTTGGAAAGTCTTCTGATCGGTGTCTTGTTTGAGCTTCAGAATGTTCTCTCGTAAATGCTCCTGTCTTCCCAGCTCACCGGCTTTGGTTTGTTCAAATGAGTCTAGGAAGGAGTCCATGGTCTCCTCACCTGTTGAATTTCTCTGACTTGATATGAATGGACGTGAACGCAACCTGATATGGCAGGATACTTATCACGGAGACGTGATTTTAGACATGTATGGAATGGCTCACGTTTCTTCAGTTCTCTGTACTTGGCCGAGCGCTCGGAGTTCTGATCGTCCAGCTCTGATTCCAACTGCTCAATTTCGTCTTTCCCGCGCGCCAGACTCTTGGTGAGCTCGGAGATCTTAGCTTCGATTCCTATTCATGTCGAATCCACATGAGAATTGAAACACCCAACTACTCAGGCATACAAGGCTCAGACTCTTGTTGCTCAATTTTCGCACTCTGGGGCATGCGTCGGACACTCACCCGCGAGCTGAGCGTTGTCCTGTTTCACCTGCTTCAATAAACGCTCTCGCTCCTGCGCTGGCGTTCCCTTTGTGGCCTCCTCTTCGAGCAAAGCATCCCTTTTCTCCTGAGCTTCACGCAGCTTCGTATAAAGTGCAACGGCTTCGAGTTTCACTTGGGAGAGCGAAACTTCTTCTTCGAGCTGCTTCCTTTTTGTCACAATAGAAGCCATTTCTTCTTGAAGTTTCTCGAGGTTTGAACTCAACGAATCGCTCTGCCGCTTGAGTTCCAAGTACTTCTGGCGTTGCTCGTTTGACATTTGAGAAACCATGTTGTCCGCTGAATTCCTGTGTACCGAATCTAGATATCAACAATTTTGAACTTTATTGGAGACTAGAATCGACGGAGATAGAATTCAGAACAGACCTTGCAGCGAGGATTTCTCGTTCTGTTTCTCGAATCTTGGCCTCATTCTCCTGCCTCTGTTCGAAAAGAGTTTCCACCGATTGGGCTTCCAGATCGTTTTGCGCCTGGAAGATGAATTCAGTCAATTACGAAGTGTAAGCCTCCAGCACGGCTCTGTAAATCCGTCGACTTCGAAGTTCACAACCGGTTTCAAATCCAAGCTTCTTCAATAACTCCTGACCTTGAGCTCGGCGCATTCCGCTTCGATGTCTTCCACGCCTTCATTGACGTTCATCTTGTCGACTACGATGTTGTAATCGGCGAGTTCTCCCTGATGGCTCTTGAGTTCAGCTGCCAAGGTCTCAGCTTTTTTCTGCAGGATCGCTGCGTTCCTGTTCATCAATGAATTTTCGGTATTCTTTCGGATACGGAACCCACACGATATCTGCCCAATATTCAAATGAAATTTGCCGGAAGCTCTCAATTAACATTTGAAGACCCCGGAGTTTTACCGTTGCTCCTCCTGCATGACTTCATTCTCCTTTTGAAGTCGATTGATTTCACCGTAGAGCTCCGACATTCTATTTCGGATGAGCGCCATAAAATAAGGCTTATCCTGGATCTGCCGCTGAGTGCCCGAGCGTGTGCCTGAGTTTCACGAAACGAGTTTTACGAAACGGGCTCCTAACTTGAGTGAGTGAAGTAAGTCCTCATGGGGAGAACTGTCCCTGAAAACTCACCTGTCTTCGGAGCGTACAGTCCATGTTGAGTAGTAGGCCTATCCACAACGCTGATTTGCGAAGGAGGACGAGTTGCTCTCGATCCAGGCCTCTGACTCGCTGCGGCCGACACCAGGCGGCTGGCTGTCCCAGGGACGGATCCGTTCGCGATATTGCTTCGCCCTGGAAATTCAACGCGAGAAGATTCATCTCAGCTCCGGTTCGAAACCTCCGACGCTGGGCCTTCTCTACAAGGTTTGGTTGCTTCGAATCAGAACAAGCGCGTGAAGGCAGCTTTTGCATACCGGTTATGGGGCGGACGCTTGAGGGAGGTCTGCGAGCGGAGGAAGTGGGAGGTCGGTTGTCCATCGTCGCGAACTTTCGGAAACGAGTCAGGAAAATCTTTGTTGACTACGTATCCGGTATACACAGTCAGCTCGAGGTCGCGTTGTCATGGAAACAGTTGAAGTAAACCTCGCCTAGGACCTCACTCGCCGATTTCCCTTGTTGAAGACGGGCGAATGTACTTTTCCTCATTCCTTCCTCAACGGGAGAGAAAAAACAATCCGACGATAGTTACTCTCCCCCTGGATAAGTCATGTGTTAGTCCATAGGGTGTCGAAAGTCAGCCAAAGCTGCCCCTGTTATGGTCTGGTGAAAATTGAACCGAAAACGACTTGGGATGAAAAAGAAGGACCAAAGCTGTTGATTACCCTGAATGAGAACGACTTAGTTCAGGCGTTCATCCCACTGGTCAATACAAAGTGGCCACTCAAATATATTTTCATGCCCAACAGAGGGATTCGGAGAGGACGCAGCGACTTCAAGCAGCGCCGGACTCCATCTGTGGAAATAACTCCCTCCAATCAGCGATTTTCGACTCGAAAGGAAATGTTTGATGCGGGAAATAGTTCTCCTGTACCGTATTAGCAGTGAATTTCGAAACAGAAACCTCTCGAAAAGCCACCGACTTCGAAGTTCACGGGGCACAATAGTTGCAATGGTCTCATTTAACCCCAAGAGCAACAACGGGTGAGAAAAGCAGTGGAGTGCATTGAAGAGGTTGGTCAGTCAGCAGAATTAGGCCAGGGAGTGGCAAATTAAATTGGCACAGACGCCATTACTCTTTCTTGTTGAGAAAGAGCCGTTCACTCTTATTCCTTATGGTGACCATCACTCAACCGAGTCATTGTTTGGGCTGCTTCCTCTAACCTAGGTCTCTCGTGCTTTCATATCCTCCTCTTCCAGCCTGGCTCCTTTCACCCAATGTCAGAGCTATTCCGTTCGACCCGATGTTTCGAAAATATTCTTCACGACTTTCCAAAGCTAATCATTGTTTGCACCTCAAGAAGAAAAATATCGGCCTATCCGAGACAGGGAAAGGATAGCTTCTTGTTGTTTCCTTCCGATTCTTATGCTCGTTGTTCCTTGCCGACGAGGACTCCCTTTGACCAGATTCGAAGAAAAGTACGCGAGCCGAGAATGAGCATTTAACATCGCTCCGGCGGCGTCTTGTAGGTGACCAGAATGCAGATGCGTCACCATGATCATTAATAACACGTTCATGTTCCAAATCGTAGCTGATTACTTCCACAGAATATGTAGAGTGTTACCCGGGAATCGTGCGTTAATCGTTGAAAAAAAACCACATCGAACGGAAAAGCAGCGTACCTAGACTGTCAAGACGCGATAGAGAGATACTGTAGTCCATGAGCAGCTGTAGTTGCCTCGGAATTCTCTTCGAGAGTGAAGGTGTCGCCGTCAACCGGATCGGAAGTGAAACTTCGTGTGATGATAAATGGTCTCAATCGGTCTGAAATCAGAGAAGGCGCGTCCAGTGGGGTAACGCTTCCTGACGACGATGATAAACACAACTCTGGGAAGCATCTCTTTTACAAAAGACTAAAATTGCTCAAGATAGCATCTAACTAGAGATGCGGCCGGGTAGGTGAATGCTTGAGTGGCCGGTCGGGCCGTCTGGCAGGCCAAGCTGGTCGCTAGCCCGCGAAACCAAAGGTGTGAGTTTCGTTCCTTTTCGAGAGTTCTGTTGTTCGCTCGGTATAATTGTTTTAGATATCGCACTTGCTGCCATCGCTGCCGCGGACCGTCTCGCTTGCCGGGTGGTCCGACGTAATGACCAGGGAACTATGAGGTTCACTTCATTTCTCAAAACGCAGAGGAGTTTGCTCGGCGACTTTTATGCCCAACTGACTCATTAGGCCACCATCTTTCTCTGTCCGTCGGCCTATGATTCGCTAGAACCAACACGGGCCCGTCTCCTCTCGTTTCTTCAGGGTGCGTTACACCATGCGTTGGAGATGCCCCGACTTTCTGAAGCTCTCACCCAGAAGCATGTTTTCATCTTTGTTATATGAACTTCGTCTAGACAGCAAACCGTCCGCCAATTTAGTCTTCGAAGCCACGGCCAGGAAAACATTTGAACACCGGGTGGGGTTCCTCTACGAAAGGTGAGTATTCGGCTCCTGTTTTCATTCTCCTCCATCGATCGAATCTGCGATGACAAAGACGAGGCAGCGACCATGTTGGTCCTGAGAGACCCGAGCTCCTTCTTTTCGGAGTTCTTGTCCCGATTGTTTGCCCAAATCTCCTCCTATCAAGACTGGAGGCGACTGGAGAATTCGCAAGGACGAGAGAAAGAAAAAACGAAGAAATGCCGCCTCCAACGACAAAACAACCACTGACCTAAGCCCATAAGTGAATTTAGGCTCCGCAAATACCTCGGATCCGGCCAGGTCAGTTTGAAAGAGGACAAATACAAGGCCTAGTTGGACTCTCCGAACGATCGTGGGCTCCTTGAGTCGAACTCCTACTCCGTTCGAAAGAAAGAAACCAACTTTGCTTCCTCGGTCAGGAGAGCACCACAACGGTGGTGGTGTCAGAAAACATGACACCTTTCGTTTGGTCCGACGTCAAAACTATTACACATTTGTTGGTTGTGTTGCCTAGCCACCAACAGGCGGGCGTTCGGACGGACGAACAAAGTCTCAAGGCTAACAAAGGTAATTACTCTCGTTTGTCTTCTACGTGTTCTTATCAGGACGATTAATCGACGCTCGAGTCAAGCAAGAAACAATAAAGACAATCAAAACAATAATAATAACAATAATTCATCTTTTATGCTTTACCATTGCATGCGATATATGCTTGCAGTTTCTTTCATTCTGGTTAGTTTAACGCATTCTATGCGCTGGAGACGCGCGACGAGCGGATACAATGGTCGCGTAGTCAGGAGACATCACACTTCTCACCTGGCTCCACTCGCTTGGATGCCACGCTACGACTCACGAAGTTACAGAAACAAAGTTTCACAGACTAACTGTCTGACTTACGAACCGCGTGCATTTCACCGTTCAAAAAATAGAGTGAGCGTCCAAGCCACTCATCCGCTGGCTTGCAGCTTCGCCAGCTCGAAACGTCAGTCTGCGGCCGGCCGGCCGGCCGGTTGGTTTCTTCAAAGAGTTCCTCTTTTCTCCCTCTTTTCAGGTAATTTGAGTTTGATTTATGAACTTTGTCTAATTCACCATAATTTCCTTCACCTCCCCACATTTGCCGCGGACTTTTTTCCGCCCTGTCCATATCATCCTCCGCGTCATTCATAGAAACATTCACACTGGCCCAGCCATAGCACACTTGAATCCTACACGTGTTGAAACGCTATCATGATCACCAAGGTGGGAAAGTTTGCTCTTCTGGAATCTTCTCAAAGTGAATCGATCCTCTCTTCCGTTCTCCAGGCTCAGGATCGGTTTCTTCTCCAATTTTTTCAGCGCTTTCCATCCTTCGAGTCGAAACGTATTCGATAGAACCGCTTTGTCCGGAGTCGGCGTACAGAGCATGCCCATTAGAAGAAGTATGTGTGTGGTGATCTCGTGGTAAGTGGTTTATGCAAAACCACAGATCTCCGATAGAGTGCTTCCCGCTGACATGAACACCGAATTTCGCAGTAGCAGCTGTACCTGTTCGTCCCCCCTCTCTTTATTTTTCGTCTTCCCGCCACCCGCTGCATGGCGGCGAAGCGTGTGTTGTGGAATCCAATTTGTGTCTGGCACGCTTCGTTTGCAAAAGTGAAACCAAGTTTTTTATCTGAAGCTTTCACATTAGATTCCGCTGTGGCTGGGTGCAAGAACACGCACCTCTTTTCGCCGATGCCACGAGAGAGCGGCGCTTTTTGAGTCGTGTGGTTAGGACACTCGAACGATGATCTGTGTGTGATTCTGCTTGATTCCAGCCGACCGACCGACGGATGATTGTCGTTTCCTCAATCGAGTCCTCGTTTGGACTTGCGCGGCGTTTGTTCGCCGACGAATTCAGTTGCTTGAAGGAAGGGCCAATCATGTATTTGTCTTCAGGTACATATGAGGAAATATTCAACTCGGTCCGACAAGCGGCGAATAAAAAGTGGAAAATCATGCAAATGCTATGACCGTCATGTGGTTCGCACTTCTTCGAACGCGATCGCGTTGGTTGCTTCAAGGCTCGGCTTACTCGGAGCTCGCTGTTTGAGCAGCGACCACGATTCCCTACGCTGTGTCAGCGCTGCCTTTCTTCAGCTCAGAACTCTAATGGCTTTATGGAGGGCGTGAAGAATCTCCAAATGTTGCTTTTATCGCTTCCTCAGATGACCTCAGTCAGTGAGCAAACTCTAAAATGGAGCTTTTGGCTTATTTATTGCGACGGTGCGGTTTCCTCGGTCACATAAAGAACAGCCACTTTCGGCGAGAAGTTGACGCCACTTATTTTTTTTCTTAACTCGGAATCACTCGGACCCCTCATCGAGTTGAATGAACTCGAGATGTCTCCTGATTCCTTCGAAATCAAACTCTATTCGGGCTTTTTTTCTTCTCATTCCTCTTTTTTCTTCTCCAAAAGTCGGACACACGCAACAGACCGGTTTCCCCCGAATTCCAACCGCTAAATTTAACGAATCGCCCGCCAACTATAAACCATGTATCAGCCAAATGACAAATTCTGTTGTTCTGAAGCCGCTGACCGCTGTGCGCTTTCTGACGTTATCGTCTTATTGTTATGAACTGGAGCATTCAGAACGCCGATGAATTCCTTCGTCGATGAATCTTTGAATCTGCCGCCACGACTTCTGGCGATGAGCCGGCTCAGGACAAATGAAGTACAAATATTGTTCTGTAATCAGTTCGATGTCCAGCGAATCATTTTCTGGAACGGCGCGTGATCTCCGGAGAAGCTGTGCTGGTTCGATGCGGAGTCGGAACTACCCGCTCCTTTGATCCGAGGCCGATTTTGAACCACACGAGGCCGATTTCGGAACGATGGATTCTAATTTAGTTCTGATTCCGGATCGTTACTTTACACACGGGGTTCTCGCGGAGTTTCGATTCTCGTGCTGTCTTCGCCGACTTGATTTCGAGGAACCTATATTTTATCGCACGGCGTTTCTCTCAAGATCTCGACAGTTGTTAACTTGCTAAGTTGACCGAACAGCCGACGGGCCGACAAGCTGTGTCACAGAAGACAGTCGGCGTAAATCGTCTGGGTGGGGATCGCTCGTTAGTGAGAGGCGGCTCATCCGTAAATGTCTGTTTGAGCAAATTAGCCACTGGTGGCTTAGTCAACGAACATGGCCATCGTGAATATTCTTCAGCTGTTCGCTTTCGGGGCCGTCGGATCTCTCCTTCTCGGCTATCGCGCACCTACTTGACAAGAAAAAACACAAGTTTCATGGAAGATGCCTTCTCTCTTCTGAAGACTGCGGCGAAACCGCGCCTAACTCCGAGAACAAGTTTTATGGTTGTAATGATGATTAAAACAAAAAGCCGCTGTTTCATTTCCAGTTTCGAATCCGGCGGAGAAAGATCACATTTCTGTGTTCGAGATTGAATACAACCGAGAAATTGAGGTCGCTGTCCACTCGAAGCGCACAGAGCCACAGAAAAAATGAAGTCGACTGCGCTAATCGAGCTCAGACTGCCAGCTTGTGTTAGCAGGCGAGTCGGTCTTCATCTCGTGCCGGTTGGTTGGTCAGAACGATTTTTCATAAAAGTGTTCTGTCTCCAGAACGCTACGAAGAAATGGAGATGGACGGAAAGAAGACAGAGATAGTCGGGGAGAGAGGAGAAAGTTGACGTCTCTATTTAGTGGCAATTAGATACTCAAAAGAAAAAACGATGAAGTTCGCCAGCTACCGCCTGCCTCTCTGTCACTCACTGCGTTCGTCGACTCAGCAAACAAGCAACAATCGCTGTTTAGGGACGCCGACACCGACATCAAGGGCCGAGCGACTGAGACGGTGATGATTCCACCGAGTCTGGACACTGTTAAAATAATAGCAATCAGACTCCGCTCCAGACACGAGGAATTGTTCGTCATCATAAAGCGTAACTGTCGCCTATTAACGATATGTCACCCGTAGGCCTTCAGAGAGCAGAGGAAGACGTTTTGTAAACTTTGAAGTGTTTCGGATCTGCAACGTGATTGCAGCAATATCCGCCGTCGTGTGCGTCTGAAGTCTACACTCACTCGTTATTATGTAGATATGGAAGATATCCGAAATTTTTCGCTTGGATGCAGAATATACGATTCGATGTATCAATATGAATGATGTCGAGTCCGGAACAAAGTTCATCTTGAATTGACATATTGTTCATGAGCGAAAAACTAAGTTCCGTCCCTAATTGGGATTCAGGACACAAGATGATCTGTGCAACTAAGTTCTGATCGGTGGACGTGGGATATATATTCCACCAACTTTCTTCGAAATTCACTCAAGAAATCGATGAACCACAATGAATGGCGAAATCCACGCTGCTCTGTCGAATGAACATTTTCGATTCAACTCCTTTTTGCTATCCAGCCCTAAGAATGGAGCAGGCAAAGGGATCCGGGCATGAATAAACATATTTTTGCGAATGGACTCGCGAATAGGACCACCAGCAGCGTCGAAATGTTCCATTACGGGCAAAACTACTGCTGGTCATCGTGCAATTAGCTTTATGGTTTTATGGTGGTTTTATGCCGTGTCTGGACTGCATATTACACACTTAACATCACAGCCTCCACAGCGCCGCCGACCACGGTCGTCGTCAACGTTTCCCCTTTTTAAATAAATCTCTCCTGCCAGCTAGCTCTCCAGCATGCTAGCTCGTCGTTCAACTCCTCATTTGAGATGATAAATGACTGGAAGCAGAAGAATTGTGTTTTTGTGTGCTTGTATGACAATCGGTTCGGTGGCGAAGGCTGGTCGTGTACCGCCAACAACCACTTCTCACAACCTAATTCATCCGATGATGGCGTTTTTCCGGAAAGCTGCCGTGGAATCAGGAGAACGATTTCAGGACTGGAATTCGCGACCGGCGAAATCGACAAATGTTCGCCGCGACACTCGCAACAGAAGTTCGTTCTTGTGAATCCACTTTAATCCCGAGTTAATAATTCAGGATTCGTCGTCGCTCAATCACCTAGCTTCAAGGATAAGCGTAGTCGAGATTATTCCTCGTTAATCGAATCACCAACCGAGTCAGTCGAGGACGGAGAGGGATGTCGAGTTGAAGAGAGAGAGAGAGAGAGAGAGAGAACAAACTCTAAAAATTGCGTCCATAAAGCTTCAGCTGGAGGCCGAATTAGTTATTCGAGGCGCGTTTCTAAGAGCCGGCTTGCTTCGTGTCTTTATCAAACTTGGCGAAAGTTATCCGTTCTTCGCGCTACATCGTTCAAGAGAGACTTTTGCCCGAATAAGTTCACTTCGAGTTGGTTTCTCTTCGACATGCGCGTATCGTCATTCGAATGAATCACTTGAAATTCCACCTCGCACTCGATGCATGAGGTGCTCACCTGAACGTCGATTCACAGAGCGGGACACGGCGTCAAGAGCATAACTCAATATTCTGCTCACTGCTAAAGAACCGCCTGTCGTGGCGAACGGATAGGCGGTTCCGTACAACGAAAATTTTGACGAGTCACGCGAAAGTTGTGTATGATTATGATACGAACGAAAAGGAGATTTCTGTTCATGACTGCAGAAGACTTTCCTCCATTCGGAAACAACTTCATCTCTGTGTCCGAGTATGTTTCTGCATCCATTGTCAGCGAGTTTTCTGTATTTCGCTCGTTCCGCTGAGCGACTCGACGAAGTCTGATGAGTAGCAAGTAGGGGTGTTTCAAAACTTGGATTGTTTCCTTCTCCAACAAAGCAATTGAGAGTTCCTGGATCGATTCTCATGGAACTTCTCGGAGGACGTCAGGAGACAAACTCCGTCCGATTCATGATGAAAATTGTTCTGTTTCGTCGCAAGAACAATCAGGACCAGCCATTGAGTTGATTCGAGAATTCGTCTCTCGGTTAGTCGGTGGCACTTCTCCCGACCTCTCACGAGTTTTCGCAATTTTTCTTCGCTGAAATTTACGACTGAAACCCCATTGGAGTTTTTCCTGTGGTGTCGACGCGAGTCACTGCGGAGACACAGTATTTATTTTCTGAATGAATGGAACTCGCAGAAGCATTTAATCAGCTGCGACACGAGACGCTGCTCCGTTTTTTTTAGAGTGACTTTGAGTCTCCCATTATCACAGCTGTCATTTCTCTCGTTGATGGGATTTCCTTCGGTGTACGAAGACATTACACGGTTGACACGTCGGCGACGCGCGTCACTTCCCGATGGAGCACCGGTGCGGCGGTCAACAGTTGCTGAAGATCCGTTCGGCAGAACTGGAAGCCAAGTCGAGTGACTTCGCGCGATCCATCACCGCGTTTAGTGCTATTTACACTCGAATTTGCGGAGTTTATTTCATTCTCGTTGCCAGCCCGTTTGGTTAACTTTTATTACAACATCTAGTTACAACTGTTATGACTGTTCTTATCATTGCTTCTTCTCTGAAAGTAATTTCTTGTGAAATTACTTCAGGCGCTCTACCGAGTAGCCTTCCCATCTGCCGACGCGAGCCCGTGCATTGGTGAAGCTACACCTCAATCAGAACGCGATATCTTCTGTAGAAATGGTAAATTGCGTTCGACATGAGTTCAGATCAGAAAAATTGATAGCCGTGCCATCACTTGTTACGCCGTGCGTGACGGCTCGTCATATTTTCTGGATTCCGATCGATGAATGCGAAAAAGTCCGAGCGACAAGTTGAAACGCCTCGAGTCGTTTTCCCAGTCTACTCCGACTCGGGTCGGACAACGTCTTGAAGCTGGCAGACGACGAAATTTCAGGGGAACTCTTGAAGAGCGAGTCGCATTGTTTAATTATGTATTCATAAAGGATTCTTCTCGGTTCCTCCGGTGAGAGATGAGTCGAGCCAACAGTAATTGCTGGAACAGTTTGGTCAGTCACTACGACGAGCCGGCACTTAGTAACGAGAACGGTGGAAGTCAACAAGCGACAATCCAGTAACGATGTTTATTCACGCTCAATGTCCCGAGCCCATTGCGGTCCGCCTCGGAAATTATCCACCGATTATAATCGGATCACTCATTAGTATTATAATCGTTATCGTCGCTGTTACCTAGCTCATAAAGCTTCCCGCTAACTCCACGTCTGACTACTGACAGCGCTCCCCTACTCGTGCTTGCTTTTCATGCCGGTGTCAGAAGAGTCATGATGGATTCGAGATGCGACACCACCAAACTAAGATGTCTAGAGAGCAGTTCACCAAAATGGGCTCAGAGTTCGTGTGCTGGACCGAATGGACGCGGTATGAGCTCCACGGAGAATAGCGGGAAAAAGAGTCCTTCATCACCGAGGTATCCGGTAATGCCGTCCTCAGTCGTTGCCGATCGAATTGACTCTGATTGTGACGAACTCTGTGCAACTTGTGATCCTGTCTCGTTCGCCTCATGCTTTTTTGACAGTCTGTTCATCCGAATTCTCCTCACTGCACACTGCACTTCACGTCTCCGTGTCTTCGATGATTTCGATGCTGGTACTCATCATGCTGGATTTCAACGATCGTCATCCGAGCGGATCACAACAGACGTACCGTTTTCCCATCGATACCCGGGGACCCTCTCACTTCGCTCCCTCGATGATATTGATTTTGAAACGATAAATGTCCGTCAATCGTTCACGAAAATGACGACCAACCGTCCTATTTTCCGTGAACGCTGGAACTCGGCGTCGTTTTTGAGAACAATATCCGCATTCTAATAGCTTGTCCGAATGCAGTCTCTCATTCTCGATATCGAATATATGGTCCATAGCTGATGGCTATGGGCCGAGCCACCAAGCCATGGTCTCTTATCCACGACTCATTCATTCTAAACTTGCCTTGTCAGTTCAGAGGATCCTCTCGCCGATTTTCAACATTCTCAAACATAGACAAAACTGGGGCACCGTAAAACTACCGCGTATCGAATTCAATTCCTGAGTGGGTTGATGTCATATTCTGAGAAAAACTGTCCGCTGCAAATTACAGAAGGGTCCCGGTTAACGAACTCAATTCGATTCGGCGGTAGGTTCGTTGTCCGAATCGTTCGTTAACCGGGACGAGTTTCAACTTTGATTCCTATGGGAAGAAAGATGGATCGTGGAGCGGAGCACGTGTGGGAATTTGAGTGAATTCGTTGAGCGGAACGTTCGTTAACCGGGACCCTTCTGTATGCGCAAGCTTACCTGGGTTTCGGGCCCTCAGAAGCAGACCAAATATCGCAAAATGAATGACGAAGTACATTCGGCGGCTAACTCATGCAGCACTGACAACGGTTCCCCATAGCTAACAGCTGATGGAGAACGAAGCCTGCGCAAAAAAAGCTCTCGGACGGCGAAGCTGCAAGCCGTCCGCCATTCATGAAGCACATCATTCCGATTTTTCCAAGAATTTCGCGTCACAAACATATTACATTTTGAGGAGGCTTCTTTTATCCTGCGATCGGATGTGGAGATCGGAACCGGCCACGGAAGCAGAAAATTCCTGTCCCGAGGCTCTGACTGATGCGATGAAGTGCAATAGAGAGAGAGGTCGTTATAACGAATTTTCCTTAAAAACAAAGTTAAAATAAAGTTTTGTTTGGCCGGCCTTCCATAGGTTGCGACGTTGAATGACTCTCGTGATCAATAGAGCTTGGAAGTTCAGGCTTTATTCGTTATTCACCTTCCGTCAATCCATGAATAGATTGATCGGAAGCCGATAACTTCGATGATACTCACCCGAACGAAAGCTGGAACCATGAGATACTATTTCACCAAATATCCTTCAATTCACATTGATTGATGGAGGATCAAAAATTAATAATGCGTGAACTTGCAAGCTCTAGGGATCACCAATTTTCGTTGCAACGAACAGACTCCACCGGTCCTGCGGCGTTCGTTGTAACGAGCTTTTATTTTATATTGAATTGAATACCCGCCACAGCGATTACACTGGGACCGGCGAAATCTGTTCGTTTCGATGATGAATTCTCGTGAATATGAGTGTTCTTCAACGTCTCCCCTGAAGGCGCGCCGGCGACGAAAGCGTTTTTTGGAGAGAAAAACTCTCACTCAATGAATCGATTACGCTCAATCTAAAATATTGATTTGATCACAATTTCAAGAAATACTTGTCACCGCGGAAGGTTACCGAAGAAGGAAATTCGATGCCTCAGAGAGAACGATTCTGATGAGAACGCACCGCGAACATAGCCGTGGTCGTGGCTGGCCGGAGTTCAGGCTCTCGAGACTCGGATTCCGCAACAACTTTCCGCGGAGCAACTGTAATAACGATGAGAAGAAAAGGAGAATTTCTGCTTCCAGATCCAGAGGTGATGTCGCCGATAAAGTTCTTTCATTCCTCCTGTGCCAACCACCGAACCGAAAGTTCTTCGCCAGAGCGACATCGGATGACATAAGCTTCGTTTTACTCCGGTCATCAACGTTTGTCTGACCCCCGGATGCCTAACTGGATAACAGAACAGCAGCTTGCTTGCCTGGCTGGTTGGCTGCCTGCCTGCCTGTCTGCTTGCCTTCCCTGTGTCCCTTGCCAGTGTCCCCAGACACGCCCTAGGGGCCCAATGTGTCCGGCCCGCCCGGGTCCCCTTTAGTGTCTGGTGGCTCCTCCTCCGGGCGGTCTTTCCTCCTTGCTCCGAAGGGACCAACGATCCGGCGTTACGGTAACGTCAAATCGGAACCTGACGCCAGTCGCCAGATCTACAAATACAAAACACGAGCCAGAAGTCAGAACGAATAGAATTTGTTTTATTTGTGATCCGTTGCGGCAGCGGCGGCAGCAGCAGCGGCGGCGGCTCCTCGTCACGATGTGCTGTGTGCTCAGTGGTGCTTAGTGTGAACGTCATGTGAACGGGCATCGGCTAGCCGCCCAGCAGCCAGCCAGCCAGCCGGCCAACGTGTGCACTGGAAGACGCAGCGCAGAAAAAGAAAGGAGCGAGACAGAGGATATTCGGAAGTGTTTTTAATCTTGGTCAGTCAGAGGGTTCGATCTCAACCCGAAACCAACAAATCATTCAGTGCGAGGAGAAACTCGAGTTCGGTATGGGACGACCTCGACGGATCTCGGAGTGAACGCCTTGGTGCTTTGTGACCGCGTCGAGTTTTCCTGAAGAAATCACGACCCGTCTGGAGTTCACCATGGACCTCCACGACGCCAACGCGTACAATTTCTTCAGGTTTGTGCTTTTCCAAAAACAAAAAAGGGGGAGGGGAAATCTAGGTAGGGGACCCCGGTATAAAAGGGGGGCCGGGGAAACTATCGGTGAGGGCCCATGCTTCGTCGAAAATGAACTTTTCCAGATGACGAGTCCTGGAAATCTATGGTTTCATACCCGAAACTCAGGCCAAGGAGGAGATTTTCTGGAATTTCCAGATGTGCTCGTCTGTCCTTGATCGGGAACACTCCCTCGAACTCTCTGGTTTATCCGGAATGCGGGAGAACATGTGATGGCAGACCAAGTGCGCAGTCTGGCGGCAGGCGCTCCGATTTGGAACGTTATCCTTGTGCAGATCAGAGGTCAAGGCCTACGAGACGATGATACGGAACGAATGTCGTCGTCTCAACAACAGAGACCAGACAGCGTTCAGCTTCTAGTTGAAGGAATTCGTTAGCATTGGACGTTCGATTTCTGGAAGATGCTCCGATATAATTTACGATCCCTTGGATTAAGCGGACGCGCGATATTTACGCTTTTTTCGACTTCACGCCAAGCCTCGCTTTGAGAACCTATCTCCATATATTTCCCTGAATTCTTCGATCTCTCGATCCAATGATGGAAGCAAGAGATGTCCGAACATCATCGAAACCAGACGAGATGTTGCTCTAGTCATCTACGTAGATGGTGCGACTCACCCTAAAATACGGAGCGCCCGACTTCTCCGATCACGGAATCCGGTTTCGTTGCGAGCTGAAGCGGATCTGGCACTGGCGATGTATTCACACTCGTGGAGCATTATGTTCAAGGACGAACCGAACATCGTCTGCGCGATCGGAGACCAGTCGAACATCTTCAGTGAGGCTCTCGCGTTTCGTCGACTCACACGTGACATTTCCGGAACGGTTTCGTGTTACGTGTTTTGTCAGAAGAACGGACGTGGGTTTCAGTCAATCCTATCGATGGACACGTGCCGACTTGACCAGACGGCATTCCTCACGCAGAATTGACGTCACCGCGGTCCCTCCCAATCAACATTGAAACGTGGCCCGACGTGTTCTGGATTAGCATGGAAGCCTTTCATCCGATTCATCGAGCAATCACTCAAACCGTGACGAGAGTATGGACAGAACTGGTTCGACGTATCATCCGCTCATCTGTTTGTTCGTCTGTCTGTCTGAGCTCGGTGTGTGCATCCTTCCCTCGCGCCTGAAGAACACTTTCGGCAGAGGCAAGTGGCAGGACAGCCTTCCTTGTACTCCGTTTGTCAGTCGGAGGAAGAAACCCGTCTGGAGCGAGAGTAGAATTTTTATTGGGGACGTGACCCGGCGGGGGCACGTACACACAGGCAACGGGACTCTGGAGCGTGATCCTCCGACTCCGCATTCGTCGCGTGTTGTTTCATTTGGAGCCAGCTAGTCTGCTGCTGACTAGCGGGTTCGAACTGTCACTCGGGGGTTCATCGAGCACGAGGTGCAATTTCGAAGGGAAAGTACTCGGGTAAGCGCTAGCTTCTATTCTCCGATGGCGGTACTGCGCGTTAGTCTTGAGAGTCTCGGAACTCGGAACCTCTTTCACTCTGAAGTGAGGCCTTTCATTCAGGTCGTCCCTTCACTCGTGATTGTTCTCTTTCGGCTTTTTCGGAGCCCGATCAAGCTCGCGCGTAGTACCTTCAGGCGGGTGAGACGTGTTCCACGAATGTTTCGTCCGTTCAAGACGCTTTCTCGGATTCAACTTTCGACTATTCCGAGACAGGTGGAGGGAACAAAACGGTCAGGCAGCATGTTCAAAGACATTCTAAAATGATGATGATAATTGCCTCGTCTATCCTGATAAACTTTCGCTTATCAGCTGCCAAAACATTCTCATGAGCGCAATCTGAGCTCAGGTTTCATTCGACACCTTGAGCCTATGTCGGTGAAGCGAGCCGCAGCCTCTCCTGAAGGCGAAGTTCGAATTCGACTCGAAATTCAACACAAAAGGTTGTCGCATCTGATTTTCGGGAACAGATTTGGAGGACTCGTGCTTGTTTCCCGTGGGCGCACTCAGAGGCTCTTGTTAGTTTCTTTCGTCGGACGGAATTTATCGTCCAAATTCGATTCTCTCGGCTCCACCCGATCGACGTATGATTTTCATCATCATCGGCGGCGGCTGTTCGAGCACACATAGATGAGAAACATTAAACAAGGGACCACGTAAACGTCCAACGCGTTCATCGGGTTGCACCGCCCGACACCATTTTCTTCTCCGTTCATCAACATGGACGGGACGGGACCACTCCCTGACGTTCCGCGTTCACGCAATCCGATCGACGCAACGCCGAGAGTCCGCCTTCTTCAGTTGGAAATTATTCTCCGCGGATCACGTTGGACGTCACTCACGAGCAGCCTCCGTCTAACGTTGCCGGATCGAGGCTCGATGACGAAACTGTGTCCGCGTCTTCGCTTCTCCCACGAGTCTGGAGCTCCGCTCGCAAACAGAAAAGGCCTCCGGAAGGTCTCTTGTTCGACTCTCTGACTCGTCATCTGTCGACGTTTGAGGTTTGTGCGTGACAGAATCGGCGGACATTTTGCCGCGGTGTCGCACTTCCTTGTTGGATCAAGTAACACTGTAACGCGGAGCTTTTTATTTCAAGAAGAACGACAGCGACGGCTTCACTCGTTGTATCAGTTCGAAGATTCCAAAGCAGAATTGATGGCTCTACCGAAATCCGATAAAAAGCTTCTCTCCTCTCCTCCGAGAAAAAGGAGCGGCAGCCATCAGGAAGCTGTAGTACTTTCTCTTCGCGTGCGTCGCATTCAGGCAACTTCTTCATACCCGTGAGCCTTTTTGATTTATTCCGAGATGTTTGGAGGAATGAAAGGCGAATAATCACGAACACCGAAATAAATCCCTTGTGGGTGTGCTGGCCGGAAAGTTAGAACAAACTCCGGAAAAAATCGCCTCACGAGTCCGCGAGGTCCGTTTCGAGAAAATATGATGATGCATTGTGGTCGGTGAAATTTTGTTTGTGCGCGTCTCGAAATTCCGTTTTTACTCGCATTCTCCAAGCCTGAGGTTGGAGCTGAAGAACAACACCATGAGCAGCAGCAACAACAAAAGCGAATGCGCACGAGTAATTTATTGGCGCCGTTTACGCACAAACGTCTAGGGCGACACGAAGGCATCGCTTGAGTTCACACCGACGTCTTACGTCTGTTACATTACGGCTGCCAGAAGAAAAGGGTCGACTGTCGCAGACACAGAGGAAAAAAATACCCAAACCCGTGGACGAATGTATCGGATTTCAATGAGCCTTGTCGGCGGCGGCGGCCGCGTGGTTTCGGTCGAGTTGCTTTAATCCTCCGATTGTCGATGATTACTTAATCCAACCGATCAGGTCCCGAGGAATCCAAACCCCCAGTTTTGGGAAATTTCAAAGAAAAGTTGAACGTCTTTGGCCGGAACTTTGAGTTTTCAAGCTTTTTCCATTCTCGCATTCTAAATGGAATATAATCGCCGTCCGACTCCGACAGCAACGAGGAACGGAAACAAAAGTCTCGCTGCAGAAATGAGCGAACAGCGAGCCCGACGACGCGACGGTCGCGCCGACAATCAAAGGAAAGACTAGGCCAAGCAGCCGACAAAGGTGTGAACTAAGTCAGTGCAGGGTAACAGTTGAAGCCCGGCTCCGATTCAAAGCGACTAAGAGCGTTTATCATTTTGAATCTCCGACTTAGGACATACGGGTCTAGATGCATCGCGGCGGGTACGCCGATTTCTACTCCCGTGTTTAACAGCTGCTCTTCTGCCTCTGCAGCTTCTTTCGTTCAACTGGCGTAGCCACGAACGAGTGGATCTGGACAGTGGATTCGGGGTTGACTCCTTCAAATCAAAGTAGCTATGCACTATGACGATTCCAAAACGTCGTCGGTCGACCTGATGGCCGGGAGAAGCTGGAGCTGAGCTCGCTTGGCGCCGATTCCTGAGTGATTCTTCATTGAGGTCGCTAAACGATTGTAACTTTGAAGCCACGTAGACAGCCAGCGTCAGAGTTGTCGGTCGGTCGGTCGGTCGGTCGGTCGGTCGGCCGGCCGGCTGGCTGCCATTGCTAACAGAGTCGTCAGACCCCCACGGCGATCATTCGGCGCCCAACAAGCCGATTCTTCCTTTCGTTCCTCTCTCTTCACCAATTGGAACAAGCAGCGCACCTCAGGATTGCTCTGCTTTTCGCTTGTCCGCTCGTTTGCTCGCTCGCTCGCTCGCCGGCTGGCCATTGCGGTATTCGGCCAAGATGAATCGACGACGAGCCGTAGACGAATTTGTACGGCAGCGGGAGCAGCAGCCGCCGCCGTAGTACAGCAGCGACCGATCGAATAGTGTTTTCGGCCAACAACATGAATGAATTTGGGTGGGGCCGGTAACTAGCGTACGCGCGCTAGTAGCGTAGCCGCAGCGGCGCGCGGCACGATCATAAATTTCCTTCGGCAGAAGCAGAAGCTCTCGAGCAGGGCTGTACGCGAAGCAAAGCGAGAAGCGGCGAAGAGGAGGGAGGGAGGGTACGAGCCAACCAACTGAAAGAGGAAGGCTTGTTTAGAAGGAGAAGCCGAAGATGGTATGGGAGGAACTTCTGACCAACTCGCCCGACTCGATGATGGGCCATCCGAGCGATCGACCAAACGGCTAGCTAGATGTTCGCCAGCTTGGCTTACTGAACGCCGCGCCCGATATTGATTCCTGAACGATGCGGTCGCGATCTTCCTTTCCATCAATTAATAATCAGCCGCAGCCAACAGGGCCAGGATTGGAACCAATTGATCTTCGTGGCCAGAGCTTCCACAGCCACACAAGCGAATCGAACAAACAAACAAACAAAAGAAAAACAGACCGATATCGAGAAACGCAAACTTTTCCAAAACTCGAAGGATTCCAAACACAGATTGTTGGAGTGTGCGGACCTTCTCCCGCTGATGGGCTTCGTCTACCGACGGCTCGCGCCGTTTTCTGTTTCGATCTTCTGCGATTCCATTTCGTGGGAAGGGCATAATGTACGGAATCCGATGTGGAAACAGGAATTTCTCGAAGTTTTGGAACGCTGTTCGTGAGACAATTAAGTGTCTTCGGTGGTGGTTCATGAGATGTGTGTCTATTCGTGTTTATCGTACGAAGCTATAACCATTTACTCGGTTACGCACAAGCGCTCTTCGTTGAATTTCGATCAACGAGCGCTCTGTGTTCTGCGCTGATGAGGGCAGTCATAAAAATGTCGTAGGGTATTTCGACTTTTCAGAAAGTTCCAAACTGAAGCGATGAAACAGCGAGTCGCTGGCGGCCGCACCGCTGCCGAGCGTTTCAACGATGTTCCAAACCCACGTCTGATAGTTAGTCAGTCAGACAGCCATTCGTTCTTGGGCAGAGCCTTCGGGGAGGGAGACGAGCCAACGATCCGATTGGAATTCTGTTTGAGTTTCCCGAGAATTTAGTATGCTGGACGAACAACGTCTTCGATGTCCTGAAAACAACAACGATCAACAGAAGCACAAATATCAACTGTTTTTTCTCTTGATCGAAACTCACTCAGAGAATTCGAGGAGCTGTGCAAGTGATCCAAATCAAGAGTCCGTTTCCCCCCAACTAGGGGAACTGGTTTCGTCGATCGATCGGAGGCAAAGTTCGGAATTCAACATGAAAGCGATGCCAAGAGAAACACACGTAGGGCCTTGTCGTTTGTTTGGTCTCTGGCTGCATCGTGTTCCGGTCTGGTGGCGGATAGTCCTTCCTATTTGGCCTTGTGGATCTTCGGGGTTATCGGGCAAGAAGAAGAAGAAGAAACGGAGACAGATAAAGTAGATTGTCGTTTTCGTCTCCTTCTGCCCGTTGTGCTTGCCTTTGCCTCCGCCGCTGACTGGCTACAAGAGCGATGTTGGCCGAAGAAGTCACCAAACGCCGCGCCAACGTCGACAACTATGAACGAACGAACGAACGAAAGCGTCGCTGCTTTATTTTTTCTCGAGAAACGAATCAGAGTCACTGTGTCACTTGGTCTTAGGACCGCTGTGGCGTAGCAGCTACCTTTGCGTAATCTGTAACAACAACAACAACTTATAGAGGATTAATGAATTGAAGAATTATTGGAACGAGTGGGGACGCGATGGGAAGATGTGCAGCTCGTACTTTGATGAATGTTTGGATGCGTTCTCGATTACACACCGAAATACCCTTCCATATTCGATAATAATTGGACCACGGAAACCACCGTTGGAAGCTAACGGTTTACAGAGCGATCGAAACTCCGCGAATCGAATCGTCCCCGTTGTTTTCTTTCATCGAAGTGTACAAACAGCGGGCAGGGCGGCGCGGCGAACTCATTTAATTTGTTTCTTCTTGGTCTTCCAGCAAAATAACAAATGTGATTTAATTATCGAAGCTGTCTTCTATGTACTCGTTGACTTCTTCTGATCCGAAGTTTCCCCTGGCCGTGTGTGTGTGTGTGTGATGCTCTTTATTATTTTTTTTCTGAATGAAGCTCCGCGCGACCACACCTCACCATGCATCCCAATTCACAAACGAGGTAGAGAACCTCCTCTTCTACTCGGCGGCGGCAACCTCTCCCTGCTCGGTGAACTCACTTCTCGTATTTTCTCTCTTCGTTCTGCCGCTCCTTCGGCTTCTGATGTCGTAATGGTGGTGGTGGTGGTGGTCGGCAGCGGTAGCGGCAACAATGATGGTGTCGGGGATCCAGCGAAAATTTTCTGCCACCGTAACGACGCCGCCGTGCCCTCTCGCTGATGATGGGGGCTGAGATAGGAGCTCATGAAGAAGCACACAAAGAAGAAAACAATTAGAAAACACACAGAGAGAAAGAGAGAGAGGAATTAAAGCGGATTGAAAACTTTGGTGCTCGCGGTCGGTCGATAATCTCGCTGATGGATGACGGCTTTTTGAAATTGTTTCCGTTCTGGTTCGCAGCCGGTACCAGTGGCGGCGCCAGGCCGAGGCAACTGAGGCTATAGCCTCGTCGAGCTCAGAATTCGACGAGGCTAGCCTCGTCGAAGAGTCTTGAACAATAAACTAGTTCACTGATAAACCGGAGCAGTTTGAGCGTGGTTTGTTTTCGCGAGTCAGAATTCGGCGAAAAACAACTGAGCGCAAAGCAATGCTGGCTCACGGAATATGTACGCTAACACAGCTGATAGGAAAATATCATTTTTTTACTGAGAGGAAGATGGTGAACGCTTCGATCAAAGAGTCAACTACGTGCAGTGAATAGACGAAACCTTCCACGTCACCCCGGAATACCCATATTTGTTTTCAATTCAGGGAGAGAGGGAATTTAGCCTCATCAAAAAAAAAGTCTGGCGCCGCCACTGGCCGGTACCGACTGAGTCACCTACCAGTATGGATCGCGCTCAGATCAGAAGTATGGTGATGATTTTTCCAGGAACGTTCTCGCTCGATACCAAATCGTCTTGAATTTCAGGAAACTCGGAGGCGGGGCGGTGCCCGACGAAAGTGATTACCATTTCGGGCACGGTATTCAGGACCCCGCTCACAAGGTGCCGACACGGTAAGTCGAATATTCAATGTTGCAACTCGCCGATGTGTTCATTCACGATAGATGTTTATTTATGGACACGTTCATCCATCCATTCATTCATCGACGCGTGCATACTATCGATCAACACCTCGATCGGGAGGCGTTGATGAAACGAAGTCAAAGAACAGTTTGTCGTCCCGAAATCGCGGCCGATTTTCGGACCATCGTGAATTCAGCGCGAGAAATGACGTCTTCAACGCAGCCTTCGCGGCGAGCATTAGGTGATAAAATGTTTTCGGGGGATGCGACAAAAGTTCGCCGACAGTCGAGTGACGGTCAAAAGAGTCAGATATGTAAAACACATCGTTTCTCTTTCTCCTGAATGGTGACATACGGCCGGCCCGACTGGCCGGGCCGGCGGCTGGCGTTATAGTCAGTGAACGAGCAGCCAGTCGAAAGGGCGCAGTGATCCCGGACCTAACGGAGAGACATCGCCGAATACCAATGAGGGGTACGAAGATGGCCAACTCGTTGTCAGAGAAGCTGCGTAACGTTGCCAAAGCAAAACAGAACCTGACCTCGAACAGAACCAGACGGACCATCGGGCGTCGCAGGAATACACGAAATCATCAATGGGACACCTTTAGCATCCGAGGGCTCCGAGGGTTTCAAGTTCCGAATGGATACCTTTTTGGAAAGCAGAGGGACGCTAAGAGAGTTGCGTGCCGAGAGCTAACAAAGCTCGTTTGAGGCGCGGCCACAGTGGGATAGGATAATGTTGTGGTTGTTGATGGCGCTCGATTACAGCCGCTGACTACCACCAGACAAACGTAACGAAGTTTATTAATTAGAGAAACATCCGTAAACAAAGATAGGGATCTCGATCCGTCTTCGACTGACTCCTAGTTCGGTGCTTTCGGGTAGGGAGGTCGCAGCTGCCCACGAAACCGTGATAATATGGGAATCATCATCATCATCCTCAGCGGCTGGCACCGTGATGCCTATCTCCGTCGTGTAACTAGTTCTCGCGCAAAACCGAACGGACGATCACTCGTTGGTTCCAACGTCGAGGATCGAATGGATTCTTCTCTGTCAGAGTTCTGGACGATGTTTCCGTGTGTCAACGCTGCTGTCAGATACTTGCTCACAGCATGCAGTAAAAAAGCGTCGTCGTCGACGGTCCACGAGTTCTCCTTCTTCTTCTGGGATAATTACCGCCAAATCCAGTGGCCATCCGCATTTCATCGCGTCGCTTACAGTTCCCAGATAGGATTCACTTCACACTAGCTCCATTCTTATCTGATGCGACAGCCGCACGGACGACTGCGCGCGTGCTTTACTTGATTTTGGGTTTCTCATTTTGACCGACTTCACTCATCGGGTGCACCTCGCTCCTGCCACTTCTCGTTATCCTGGGTTTGCACTCCCGAGTGGAACTTGGATTTCAGGAAAAGGGACGACTTTCCACCGCTTTAATCTTCTGAGAAAAAACTCGTGTTCGTGAGCTTCTCGTCCGAACTGAAACGGGTCAGCTCGTACTCAGGAGTCCCGAAGAGGATGTCACTCCACTCTTTTGGGCGCGAATGGATCCATGAGTTTGGCGTCGCTGAAAGGTGTGCGACGTTGAGAAATTTTGAAGATTCCGAACGCTGGAGTCTCATCATTTTTTCTCGATGCGGCGGCGATTTTGTCTGAAGCTCACTCCAAAGCCTGGCGCTCGTAACACGGTCGAGTTTCTGAGCGGGAGCCTTTTGTTTATGGCCTGTCGAAAATGATCGGATCCGATGTGGACACGACGGCGAGCGGATTGGAAGCCCCACAGAATTTGGGAAACACGTAATACCGTTTTTGATTGCCCGCTGTGAACACAATCGAACGAATTTCTCTCGGAACGATATGATTTCATTCCGCCCAATCCGAAAACGGCGTCTTTTCCGTCCCGAGTGTCACTCTGATTTCTCAATTAAGGGGAAACGGATGACTCGAGTTCTGGCCGCGGTCCGGACACCGTTCTTCTTCCTAACTGTATATATGTAGGTATTTCGCAGCAGATCATCTTAGCTCGACAGGCGGTCGTGTCCATTGATGAAATTTTGAGCGAGTCGCACTGCAAAGAAAGAATTCGATGGATCTTCGATTCCAGGATTTTAGATTCGTTTATAAATCGGGGTTTCGTTCGGTTTCAATAACAGCTTTCTTCTTTCGATTGATCGTTACGGTGACCCGTTTTGTTCCGATCGGAGAAAGTGTTTCCAATGAGATTCCATGGAAAAAGGAACGGAAAGTAAAAATCCGACTCCGTGCCAGCCAGACGAATCTTAATCCAAACGAATTTCACTCGGGAACAGATAGACACATTCGAAGATGACGTCGAAGCACATCTTTCGAGGAAGCCTCCGGTTTACTTTTTCCGCTCTTGGTGTTTTCTTCTCTTTTCCCCGTCTGCTGGTATCGAATGCTGGTTATCGCAATTGGCACCTTTGACCTCATCACCCAGTTTTGTCACCGAAGCCTTCGATCGTACGACGGCTGATACGGCTCGACGAACCGAACGTCTGCCGCTGGATAACCCTGAGTGAATTGCATACTCTTCCGGATACAACATCTAAGCCGCGTGAATTCTTGGCGAAGACAATTTTACGTCCTGCTCGTATCGGCTTCCTCACGCGAACCTCTTCCTCGACGGCTTCCGATCGATACGGTTTCGCTCTTTATGCTCCATCTAAGCCTCAGGGGTCTACTTCATGTTTGACGCTTGCGGAAAACTTCCCGTCCGTTGGTCATTCCTGTTTTCTGTTCGTTTTCGGAATCGGGTCTGAAGTTGCCAAAACGGAAACGAGTTCGGCGTTGTTCGAAACGAGGTTAGGACAGTTCGGCGATGCTTATTTGTCGGTGGACTCCTTTTCCTCCTGAGGACACAATGGCTCATCAGAAAGGAGAAGAATTGCTTGTCTCCTTCAGGCAGAGACTGCGCTGCCACCTCCCAAACCTCGCTGTGACTCTCTTTTTCACTCAGTCAGTCAGTCAGTCAGTCACCCACTCATCCACTCACTCTTACACTCGCTCACTGAACACACTCACAGACAAGAGACGGACCACGGGGAGCTGAATGAGAGATCCAATTATGTAGATCTACTCGCTCGCTTCGAGGAAACGAAAACCCACCAGCGCTTTTATAGCCGTGGCTAGGGCACATTTTTACCTTTGCAACATCGAACCAACCTGGAGGAAGAGTACAACCCTGGATTCGTTCGCCCAACCGCACTCGCCGGTTAGAGTGCGTCGTGCAGTCAGTCAGTCAGTGAGTTCTTCAATCATTGAATCCGCACGGAAGAAACCTCTTGGACCGCTTCACCTCGCGAGCGGCCGCGGAGACATGAATTTCAATAACTGGAAATAAAACTGAAATCGCCCTCTGAGGAGCCATAACAAGTTTCTCCTCCTCCTCCTTCTTCAAAAGACTCGAATCACAACTACTTCGCCTTCGATTTGAAAGCTTTGGCAAAGGCAAGCGTGCGCAACAGCCTATGTACTTCCACATATGGCGTAGCGTATGCAGTTTGGCCACGTAGACGATCTTCATATGCGCATACGATGTGTTATGTGCGCGGATGTTCTGCGCCCGCGGCACGAAAAGCCTGAGGAGTCAGTTGCGGTGTCGTACTTTTTCGCGAACCGAGAATTCCGTTCAGCCGGATTCGAATCCATTGAAATCCGTCGAATGGACAGAGCCCAAATGATGACGATGAGCTCAGGTATAAATATTTCGAGCTGTAGAATCCGGCCACGGGTCTGTTGAGCTTTTCTGTTTTCGTCTTCCGTTCTTCTCAAGACCACCCGATCGCCATGATGGAACACTCCAATCAGATACATTACGTATGCGAAACGTATCTTTCACCAACATCTGGACTGCGCACATGACGTCGCATAGCTTTCCTCGATATTTCGTCCCGAGAATCGAGCTCGAACCACTTTCCACTTTCGTGAATTCGGAAATCATTTCAGCTTTGTGACCGATTGGCATCTTGTTTTCCTGGAGGATCCGCTGACGGTCAACCACTTTGTCCAAAGAATCCTTTCGTGGCTCGAGTTTTCAATTATGCTGTAGCCTCCTAATTCAGATTACCATACTTGCTATAGAATCGTTGAGTTGACCGTCGCGAAATAATTGTTCACAAAGGGGTCGTAAGCGATCGTTATCTTCAGCCGAATCTCCTCGTCGAGCTCGTAGTGTCCTGCTATTTCGATGGGGAGCAATGCGTGAGATAATATGGAAATGACTCTGCCAGCTGAATGCACCAACTCCGAGCAGAAATGCTCAGCTATCTCGGCTACACACCCGGTGACGTTTAATACATTAACAACCTGCTTGGCAAGACTGGTAAAACAGCCCGCAGCACTTGACCAAAGCTGCCCGCTGTGATCTCGAGTTTGTTAAAACAATCACTGCGAGTCGGCCTGGCTGAAAACGTTCCTTGTTTTTATGTGTCATTGTGTGTTCAGGTAGCTCCGAATCGGATCCGATGATTCGTGGCGTAATTGCTCAAAGAAATTCACAATCGAGCCGTCTTTGTACAATCAGCAAAACTCCTCGGATCTTCGGCGAACCGCGGCAATTGTCCTCAATTGAATTTCTCTGGTGGGACAGTTTTTCTTTTATTCGTTCTCCTGTCCCTAGACACACACGGAGTCGCACGACCGCGAGCGCGAGACACTTTTAGACATTTTTTCCTTCGAGGATCCGAATTCGAAACGGAAGCCACAAAGTTCTCGCTTCCAAGTCAGCTTCCACGAAGAAGCTGTTCTGATTGCACTCGAGACAGAAATCGATTTCGTCAATGAATCAAGCGGAGCTCTCGATGAGTGATCTTTCGACTCAAACTCGGCTAAATTCTTTTCGGAGCGGCGCGAAATTAGTCTGTACCTTACTCCTCTAGCACAAGAGAAAGAGAGAGAAGCCGCGAGATGAAGGATAGCCGGGTGTGGATTCGTTCAAGCGCTCTAAAATCTTCAAACGACATCGAACATCGAGAGATGGAATGTGTTGAGTGCCCGCAGCTCACGTGGTACGCGTGTACCACAAAGGAGCAAGGAACGAGAAATGCGGAATTAAACGAGGAAAAGAAACTCATTCTCAAGCGCGAAAAACCGTGAATTAGAAAAAGAGAAACGAAACAAAAGCGAATCGGGTAGATTGGGACGTGAAGGTTCATTGTATTCCACCGCATATGAACACCTGTTCCTCGCTGTATCCAACATGATAATTGCTCGTTTAACGAAGTCGCTGTTTCCGCGAAAGAATTCTCGAGTGGAATGAACCAACAAAAGTATGCGGCTTGCCCAGATCTGTGCCCTGTGCTGCTGTACAAACTTCTCCTTCCCCTGGATTCATCTAAAACTTATATGAATGTTCTGAAATAAAGTGGACGAATATGATATAATTGATCCGATGTATTTGAAGAAATGATTTCGGCATTTTTCGAGGGATAATAATTTCATTGCATTTGACAGATTGCAAGCAGGAAGTCGACGTGGACGACCCCTCGGCCAGCTAAACGATGACTGTAAAAAAAAGCGAGGGAAAATAACAGGTTGGGGCTTATCGTGCTCGTTCTCGTTTCTGCTCAGAAAATCGTGTTGATCCGCCCACCAGTTTAGCGGCCTTCAAGTGAGGAGTCGGGAGAGACCGAGGAACGGGAGAAGAGGGAGCGACAGCAGCAGCAAAGTATCATTTTTTAAAGAAAAATGTAAATTTCCCACCTTGAGCTGCTGATCCTAGAGAGGAGAGGAAGAGGGATAAAGCGAGGGAAACGCCAGGCAGACGGTGCGCGGGTGAGCGAATGAACTGGTTCAAAGTTTTTCTTCTCCTTCTTGTAATATTTTCTAATAAACCCACCGCGGCTGCCTCGGGGTTCGGGCACCCCCTAATCGAGGCTCGATGATCATCATTAAGTGCCCACTGATATCCCGGCGATCCTACGATGACTTTACCACCCTTGAAACTGCTCCTGGAGGGCACAAGGGACGCAGGCCTACAGTTCCGCTCTTTCATCCGATTGTTCCCCCGCGTGTTGATCCCAAATACAGGACATCACAGTTTGTGCGAGCAGCGCGAAGAGGGTTCGGGAACTTCAATCACTCGAAGACCTTTGAGATTCAATTCTAACTTCGGATCGGAAGAAAAAATGATTTCTCTTGCGCCCCCGCTCCATATCGGAGCATCGAGCAGGGCAGCGGCTCTTAACTGAACGGAACCATATAGATTTTTAGTTTGGTTTGCTCGGTCGCTCGGTCACTGGCTCGCCCGCCCGCCGCTCGCCCGTTCGGCCAGTGGCTTATCGTTGCTCGCCGCCTCAGGAGCTATCCATAACGGTATAGATGGCCACACCCTTCGGAGTTCGACCACAATGTGACACGCAAGCAGCACGAGGTTGACGGCTGGCGGGCGATATGAACACCTCCTGTGTTCGATGAGAGATGAGGACACCTCGACAAGGAATGAAATTCCGCTTTCTCTTACACCTTACGGCCGGCGACACTCTTTGCGGCTTAGACTCAGGTTGAAGGAAAAAGGGGCTCTGAGGGGGCGAGGGGGGAAACTCACCCCAGCAGGCAGCGAAAAGTTTCGAGACAGCGCACATCGAAGAGTGCCATAAATTTTGATTGAGATCAACGCGCGGAAAAAAGCTCCGACGGCGCGGCGGTCATCAAATTTAGAGGATTTCGAACCCGCTGTAGAAAACTGGTCAAAACATGAAGTTTTATGAACCTCCCCCTCCAGAGCCATTAAAGTGAGAAAGCTCCATGAGCGGAATGGATTCCCCCTGCTAGGTGCTCCGCACTAGAATCCGAAGCAGATCGATGCCCACTGAGGAATGGTATTGTAACAGGAAAAATGAAATTATGCTTTGATTTGATTGATCCATCAGGCGTGCTGTTCGGTAAACAAACGAACGGATATGCAAGTGATATAAATCACGATGTCCAGCAAGTGAGCGAAAGGAGAAGCCGGTTAGCTCCACTCCGAGGGAACGGATCGCCGGGATCGGGGAGAGGGGCCGGAGGTGCTCCCCGATGTAAGAATCACACTGATGTTTGTGTGTGAGAGACCTCAGGGAAAGCCGCTAATCCGAAAAGCACATACACCCGTTTATTTCTTTATTATATCTTGGCATTCTCTTTCTTTTTCCTGCTCTCATGGCAGAGCCAATCGAGTTAGCCGTCAGCGTGGGAGGCCAAATGCCTTTATGACTAGCTTATCGCGACGTAAATAATCGAATGCTGAATTCTCGGACATTTCTCGCACTATGATCGACGTTCGATGTTATTTCTCGGTTATTTTCGAAGGAGTTCTGCTCCATATTCGAGTAGATTATCAGGAATTTATCTGCGGAATACAACACTCTGATCGGAATTAAACTCGCGCATACGCACAGTCCGGTGATCGAGATCACGTACAGAGTCGCAACAAATCGAATCGAACAGAGAGACGTCTAGCCGGGCTCGGCATCGAAGATATGAAACAACGTATCAGCGTGTCACTTACCCAGTGTTCTTTAATCAAGAAGTTGGAAAAGTCGACGTGCCCTTGGACGCATCCTCTAGTTTCTGCCCTAAATATCTCATGAATAAGCAAGTCACTTCCGTGAGGTAGAACTGTACAATTGAGAAATTCCATAACTTCGCAGATCGTGGCGGCAGTCGAGAGATTTTTCCCCTCATAATGTCAGAACTGATGGGGGACCCACCGGATAAGCGAAATGAATAAGCGGAAAACGACGGAAAACCAAAAGACAGAGAGCAGATATCATGAACGGGCCTTAGCTTCACCAGAAAGAGAAGACTTGAACAAGTGTGCGCCTCGGACTTGAAATAACCCGCTTGTGTTATCGCGTGATTTATTGCCCACCGGCGAATAGGGCAACGAGGTCGACGTTGGACGCGAGATGTTCGCTACAAAATAACGAAACCCGCCGTTGACGACAGAATGTTCAACGTTGAGTAGCGGCTCTAATTGGTGATGAAAAAGACGGAGAGGCCAACTGCTACCGCAAAGCTCGCTGACGACGAAGGAATCCTCACCTCTGCGTCGAGTGAGCAGCGACATTTGCATCGAAATGACCTCTGTGAACTGTCAATCGCACTGGCCTCTCCCACTCGATCTGGAGTGGCGCCCATGTCAACTCCGGAAACAGAAGTGAGGAGAAACAACAGAACCAGGTTGCAGAAGTTGGGACTCTCGGGGAATCGAAAGAAGGAGAAGTCGGGAAGGAGCGAGGAAATGACGAATGTTCGGCGACATTTCAATGAACGAAAGTGGGAAGGCGACTCAGAAGTTCGCGGCAGAGGAAGGAGTTGGGAGAAGCGCTGAGATAATCGTGCAAACGATACAGATATGTCTGGATAACATATGGATGACTTTGTTTGGCGATTCACACTCAAGTACCGTTGAGGGTGCATTCATGAGTGCTTCCGTATAGACAAACTGCTCCGCAATAAAGATGTCATCTATGGACATTGGCCTCGTGCATTCTCTATAACGCAATGCAAGCCCTATCTCACCTAAGGCAGCTCATCGATGGCCGCACCAACATCGCGGAGGAGACGACGACGACGAGTTTCCCCGCACATATGCAGCGGATTCGGATGCACCCACATAGGATCACTCGGTGACACCCTAGTACCCTGTTTATCGCTAAGCCAATTTGGAACTTGCCGAGGACAAGGAGGGGCGAGCGCAGAGGCCGCTCCTTCTCCTTCTTCTTTTCCTGTAGCCTCATTTTTAGCAATTTTTCCTCTTTGCTATGAGAGTCTCGCCTCGTACAAAAACTCCAGGGGCTTCCTCGGGTTTCGTTCATGGCATCTTCTCTTTTTGTGGTGGCGGTTCTGGACCTCGTTTCGTTTTACTCACTTTTCCCTCGGTTTTCGCTTTCATTCGTTTTTGTCAGAAAAAAACATTTCTGGTCGAAATTCCGATGAATCGGAATCGAATATCATTGCCGAACGAAGCTGTATCGACGGTTCATCGCAGATTCTCCCTGGGTTCGAATCCCATGGAATCGCAATCAAGAGAACCCTTGTCATTGTTTAGTCTTGCTTGCTAACGCCTGGCAATCCGCCCCACTGACTGAGTGTCCGTCCGTGTATCCTGACCGTCGCGTCGCCACGGTCATGGTGCCTAAGCAGTTAACTCTCCTCTCTTTTTCGATTCAGCCCGAAGGGAAGAAAGGCTTCGTTTGCCGCTTGTTCGCCAGCTCGTCCTCCCAGACGGTTGCTGTCGTTGTTGTTGTTGTTGATACCATTCCCCTTCTATTAAGCGTTAATCAGGCAATCACGAGTCCTCCTTCTCCTGTTGCTGACTCTTTCGTTTCCTCTGGCCACCTACTCTCTTCCTCGCCTTGACTGATCATAACTCGCGCTCGTGTCCGGCTCTCCTGACTCGAGCAATGAAGGGAGGAAGCACAGGAGGAACGAGATGCCCACCAGAGAGTCTGACCGCTTTGCCTCAAACTTTGCTCTTGTTGCTTGCTCCTGCTGCTGATCCGCCGATGACGATGCCCGTCCTCCAAGTAGCAGGAGTAGTAGTTGCAGCAGGAGCGGCAGCACAGGTAGAATAATAGAAAACGGAAATATGATCACCCCTACCCAGGCGAGCAGCCTCTCCCTCCGGCTTCGAATCCCCTCTTCCTCGAGGCCAATCAGGACACCCGTCGCTTCGTCACTTCAAGCTGGACGGTCCCAACACACCAACCTCGACCCGACAACAGGGGTAGTGAATCGACGACCGCCGATGTTGACCGAATCCGCGGCCAAACTATATCCCTATGTTTATTTTCGTTGATTTTCAGCGAATCGTTCGTCGCCGGTTCTGCGGGCATTTCTTGATTCTGAAGTGGAAAGCCGTTTCATTCGGATTTCGTGCTGTAGATCAAAAGTGAGTCAATCAGTTCGAATCGAGGTTGTACACAAAAATGTCGGGATGTCGCGACTACTGTCCTAAAGTCCAGACGTGTAGTACAACTTTGGAAGGTGGTTTATTTCCTCCGGAAGGAACTCGAGTACGGAAGGAGCCGAGGGGTGTTCAACAAGAGGCCAAGTCATATCCGGAAAATTAAAACGCTATTTTTCTTCCCTCTCCCGCCTTCGTCATCGGCTCCAGCCCCCGTTCCGCTTCTAATCAACCTCATCCCATCGGAACATGTCCTGCGTCTGTCACGCGCTCGACTCGAAACAATTCCATTCATCGCTCCTATTGCTGCCGCACTTGTCTTTGCTGTCACGCTCGAGCAAAAGGATCGCCCGTTGATGTGATCTGAGCATGAATTTCATGTTGAAACTCGACAAGAACCGAGAAAGTATCTTCGCCGCTCGAAAATCTCTGAAATCAGACAGACCACACAATCGGGGAAATAGCAGAACGAGGGCTTCGGTGAGTTCGAAGCCGACTCGTTCGGAGCGATTTGAGTCAGGATTTCCTGGGACTCACACCTTCGGCTCCACTTCCTCCCGCCGTAATGGCGGTGGAGAGAGAGAGAGTAGAGGTAATTTTTTGAAAATAACCCTTTGTTACTTTTTTGCGCGAAAGCTCACTCGTTCCACATTGTTCCGAACATGTGTTGCTTCCGTCAGGTGAATTATTTGTTTTCGGCAGCGCTAATTCGATAACTTGGCAGGAGGAAAGCCGTAAGTCAGGACAACAGAGTGGATGAATGCACGAGCGAGCGAGCGTGTGCTGATACCGCGTGTAAATCTCGAGTATCACGAGCCGGTGTTGGTTCGTATTAGCATGCTAAAGGTGTGCATTCTCTCCGGTCGCCGACCAATGACTGTGACTACTACGAGAGATGTTTACTCGACGAGAGAGAATCTCAGATTGTCAGCAAAACATTAAAGCTGACGAGTGGCCCTTTTTATCGCGGTTCGAACATCGGACGAAATCGAAGACTACAACCCACAGCTCCGGCTGCCTCCGCTGACAGTTGATCTTCCGAATTTCAAACGCTAACCTGCCTCGACATTGGAGTGGACAGAGTGACTCAGCGAAAACAAATCGGAGAACGACAGGCTTCAAAACGTTGTCTCGTGGTTGCAAGCCACCTGCAAGCGTTATCGGAACGCAATATTGGCCTACAGCCATTTCATCACCAGCTTCGATGTTCTGTCGAGGAGGTGAACTCTGAAAACTTTCAGAACAACTTGATTTGAACTGGGCAGCATGAAATGCATGATTCCAAATCAGCTGGAAGACTCAGTTCACTTCGATCCGACATTCCGGAGTCGAAGCGTTCACTCTAGAACTCTGCTCTTTTTACTCCTGTTTTTATTTCGCTCAAGTCGCTCCTACTGACCCGCAGCAATTCTCACTCCCCTTGCTTTTGAGAAGAGTGAACTGTTGCGGCTAGCCAAATTGAGAACGCATTCTTTCCTCTGCTGGATGAGTGCGAGGATGCCTTGCACCTCTGGTTTTTGCACGAGGGCCAGCCCGCACTGAGGAAATACGAGACGAAAGGAGAGAAGAATGTTGCAAAACACGAAGCAACACCCGATGCTCTGCGGTGGCTGTTAAAATGGGGCCAAAAAGGAAGGCGTAGCGCAGATTCGAAAAACCTTTCATAGAGATGGTTGTAAACCCGATCGACATCGATAGATGAACGAATGAAGGAGTGAGCAACGCGCAAAAGACCGATTTGACTCGCGCGCCGAGCTCACGCAACCGGAAGGATGTTTTCAGGTCAAGGATTCTTGAAGCGACGCGACAGGTGTATAGAATGCAAAGCGACGCCGATCCCAACCTGAAGAGAGAAAAGACGAAGAACGCCTCGAACGTCGTTCAGGGCAGGGGAAAAGATCGTATGCAAATAGTCTACGCTAGCAGGGGTTTCAGTGCCGGCGCACGAGAAATCTCCTCCAAAAATAATCGAATTTTCAATGCCGAAGCAATAAATCGAGCCAGTGTGCATTCGATGCTGGAACGAAATGCGTCTTCCGCGAAGGTGTACGGAGTCGTTGTTCTTTATTTTTCTCTTTTATGAACTAGCTTGAAGACTACGCGATGAGCCCTCGTAATTCTGCCTTCGAGGTGGTGGCTTTATAGTGGCAAGAAACAAACTATCCGAATGGCAAGCGGCAACGAGATGAATTGGCGACTGCAAACCGTCGTTCGTGCTGGCGGGCGAAGTGCGGGCGGCTGGGCTCGCGAGTGTTGCACAATGGAGAGTCGTTACTCCAGTCGCCAACGCTGACAAATTTTCACATAAATTGTTTCCGCCATTCAAAAAAGGTTCCCGCTCCGAATCGTACAGGAACTATAATGCAATCGTAAACTCACAGGAGGCAAACATAAGTCCGCCATAAAACAGTGGACTGATCAGCTTTGGGCGCGGCTGGCGGGAGACAAGTACGCTCGAAAGAACGAGAGGAACGAGAGTCGAAGGTGCAATTTACTGCGTCACTATTGAAACACCACTGAACAAGCGAGAATCTAAAGTGCTTTGTTTTTATGATCGCGGTCAGAGGTGATAGCCCACCAACCTCAAGCTGGGGAACGAACTTCTCGGTGATCCCATCGTTCACGCCCTCGCTCACCACGAGGACTCAATCATCGCTCGCGCTCGTGGTGGACTCCCTGGAAATCGCTAAAACTCTAGTTTGCGAGAAAAAGTGTGATCAGGTCAAACAAAGCGAACAAGTGTCTGTCTCCGGACCGTTGAAGAGTTTCGTTGACATCACAGCCTTGCTATCGCACATTGAAGGGGCGATCGGTCATCTCACGAGTGGTCAAGACACCGATGGCGAGCAAGATGGTGCAGGACATCAGCTCTCACACGAAGGAGACATACAGATGTAACCCAACCGATTCTAGAAGAATGAAAGCTCGCTTTACCGCTCGCCCGACCATCGGATCCTTCGTCCGCTCGCTCGCCCTCCATCAAGGGTCAGTGGGATTTAAGCTGTTATTCGCACATTAAGCGATGATCGATGGATTGCGCAAGATGGCTCGCTGCAATGCCTGTTCACTCAACGAATGGACGGCCTCGAAAGATTTGCGAAACGAAAAGCCGAGAATTATGGTCTGCGACTCACCAACAAGCGGAATCGGAGACCGCTACTTCCTCGGTCGGATTTACAACGAAAGATCCCATATTTGCCGGATCGAGGAGCTGCGACTCCTTCCATCGAGATAAACAGCAACAGTTCATTTGAGCGAACAACAAATTCAGGTGAAGCTTTGAAGAAGGCAGAATCAGCCAAACCGAAACCCCTTCCCAATTGGCCAACAGGCACTTGGAGCGAAGCGGCGACGGAAAATTCAAAGATGAGATTGCATCCAATGAGAGCTGGGTCGGGGGCCGTTGTTATGAGCAAATTCACGGAGTAACTTCCAATCTTTGGGCGATTTTATGCCATGGGAATGGCAACGTCAGGAGTTCCAAGTAAGCGAGTTTTCCACACTTATGAATAACGAGCGAAAAAACTCGAA
Source organism: Neoseiulus cucumeris (assembly GCA_021527715.1). Taxonomy (NCBI): domain Eukaryota; kingdom Metazoa; phylum Arthropoda; class Arachnida; order Mesostigmata; family Phytoseiidae; genus Neoseiulus; species Neoseiulus cucumeris. The sequence continues at coordinate 935,752 of JAJSRV010000017.1, forward strand.
ACTGCTCGTGGGAAGCTCACGTCTTTTGCCCCGATGGAGCAACATCTTCTTCAAGAGCCAGTGTATTCAGGTTTGAACTCCAGAGGACTGCAAAAATCCTGTCACAGCGTCCGGGAAAAGCTTCTCCAGAAGCTCCGGAGAAAACGTTTGTTGTTTCTTGCGCGGCGTTGTCAAAGGTCTAGGATGTGCGTTCGATGTGTCGGAGGGCATCGTCTTCGGACCGTGACCAGACTTCGTTTAGTGAAGCTAGCAGTCGTCTGCGAGGTCGTGCGGCGAGTGAGCAAGCGAGCAGGAAAACGGACGAGCGAGCGAGCGACGTCACGCCGTGACTACGTGAAGTCCTTCGTCACGTCCAAGAGTCTCTCATTCTTCCGGGTGGTTTGCATGTCTCGCCTGAACCATTCGAAATCGGTTAGCCGGACGCTTTGACGGTTCGTCAGTGTTTCCGTAAATTGAACGTAGCATTGGTTGGTGGGCTGATGATGGTACTGACTGGTCGCTGGTTGGAGGGAAGGGGGCCTTGGAGTAGCTGTGAGCGGCGGCGCTTAAAGCAGCGGTTGCAGCGGCAGCAAAGTGCGCTCGCTCCCTTTCGCTTCGACATAATAGCTATCAAGGCGGAGCTTTGACGTCACAGGCCCTCTCGGAGTGGCTCTCCGGGCAGCCGGCCGCCGTCGGAGTTCGCGCATGGCCTCAGCTCCCTCGGATTTCGAGCGAACGAACGAGCCTCCATTGGGAGTCTTCGCACGTGCACGGACGTGCCCAGCTCAGAGAGCCAGTCAGAACGGGACATCGGTGCGTGCCGCCGGCCGAACCGCGACCAGCCACCCAGCCAGCCAGTCAGTCAGTTGGGCTGCCTAACTGTCTGCCTGCCTGCTAGCCAGCCAGCCAGCCTGCCCGCCTGCCTGCTAGCCAGCGATCCAAACACGACCAACCGAACCAGCCAACCAGCCAAGCAAAGAAGCAACCAACCCGCCAGCCAGCCAGTCAGCCAGCCAGCCCTCCAGCCAGTGAGTGCTTTGCATGGAAGTCATGTCGCGCCTGGACGGAGGCGTGCGGCAGCAGCGGCAGCTTCAACGGCATCAGGACTAAAGTGAGCGTGCCTCAGGACACCAACGGCGTGATCAAGAAGCAAATGACGAGGGCGTCTCGTCGATTCAACGTTCCGTTTCGAAACTACCGCGGCCACGGCTGCTGAGGGGCCGAGTATCCTCTGGCGAACTCCGTGTTTCGGCCTCAGACCCCAGCCCCGTGACAGTTCGACCCCTTCACTATCCAATCTAAAGCGCGGGAGAAGTGTGAGCGTCGTCCGATCCGTCAAAGCAGCGGACTTCAGTGGGAAAAGCAGGACGACGACAAAGAGGAAGAGGAGGAGGAGGAGGAACAACGACGACAACAACAACAACGACGACTTACTTCTCTTTCGAGTGTGCGTGCACCACAGACGAATTAGTCGACAGCGTAGGCAGAGTGCGTGACTTGTGCGTGCCTTGGCATCCAGATCATTCCGTGACCTGCGTGCAATCCTCTGGCTTGGCCTCCGCCATCCAGCCACCACAGCATGTTGACCGGGGTGCCCAGACAGTCGGTGGACTGCGTGTCTTCCGTGTCGTCTTTGGTGCCCCTTGCGGCATACCAGCAGCAGCAGTCACACTACCAGAGTCCGACGCAGAATCAGACCTGGAGTGTTCCTAATTGGTACGTACACAAACTTTTAACTTTGGTTCTCGTCCACCGGTCCGCTTCCTTCGGTTTCGTCCCATAGTTTCGGTAGCGCCGGGTAGTCGCTGTGGTTTACAGAAGGTGTTCGCTCTCGACAGTCCAACAAAGAACGATTACAGATCGGACACAAGTCAGAAGTGGATCTTTTCGTCCCCGGGAGCGACTTTGGAGGAATTTTCAAGAGATTGTTGGAAGACGACATTTTGCGGAAGTCGACGGAGAGGAAGAGGATGCGGATGAACGGAGTGCGCTCGTTCGTCGCGAAGTTTGCTCGCACTACGTCGAGTGGGTGTCGAGCTAGCTGATGGCTGGACGTGATGCGATGATGGCTACGTGTCCGATGAAGACGTGCAAGAGGGACGTGAGACCTCGAGCGAATCTAGCGGCTAGCCTCCGCCAAGTCTGTCAGTCCACTCTTCGACTGGAAGTCTTCCACAGCAGATCGTCTCTTCGATTTCCAGAATTCGCGGAGCAGGCCGCGCTTTCCAGTGAACTGACAGCATGGAGTCCGGGACGACCGTGAAGAGGTCGAACCCGGTGTTTTTCGGTGGTGCGGCGGTTCCTTCTATCGCTTGTTCGTGCAACGTGAGCGTGTGTTCGTTCGGGGATTTCGATTCGCAGTTTTCATTGTGTGTTGTGCCCCGTGGACTCCGTTCCCGATTCCCAGTTTGCCATCAGAAGCGGCATTCTCAGAGATTACCGTGACCACTGCTTACCATATGATATTGGAGCCCCATAGCGAAAAAGCATTGTGAGCAACAGTGATAATCCGAATATATTTATTACTATATTGTAGCGGCGGGCGTCGATGAAGAGGATTTCCTCCGGTCGGGGGCTTGCTGCGGAAGCCAACCGATATCATAAACTCTCCGGATACCTTACCTGTGACCACAGTGCAATAGTGGTATTTCGAAGAATATTTCGCCATAGCTGCCACAATGAGTGCCCTTCAAAGTCTGTCGATCCGATAGACCGACCAGGGTGCTCCGAGTCGTGTGTTGTCGCCGCTGTATCAAGACTCGCATTTAAGGATACATACATACAATGTGTGTCGACTGGTGGCGGTGTCAGTGTTGACCCGGTGGCAATGTTTGAAGATGCAAATTTTCCTTGATCTTCTCGCTGCGGCTGCTGCTGCTGCTGCTGTTCAGAGCGCCTTGTAGTAGCCACTGATACATCGGATGCTCTTTAAGTTCAAAGGCTTGTTTACCCAGAGCCCCAGGGCTGTGGTCAATTACTGATGCTAATGAAGATCAAGACCGACCAAAAGGGTGAACGTTCTACGCGATGCGAGTTTCACTCAAAACTTTGCGCCCGCGTGACTTTGCTTCTGAAGTTTCCTCTGAAAATCAGGTTCAAACTCGTCCCATCGAGTGCTAACCAAATGATTGGTCCTTGGAGGAAATTCCTTATCGAGCATACTCGATATGATAACGTGTTTGAATACCAAAAGTGTGGATCTGTTGACGGTGGTTGTCAAAGGGTCACCGAGTATTTCGAGTGCCAATGAAACACTAATCCCGCGTCAGAGTCTAGAGAGTTGTAAAGTTTATCCGAATTTATTGACTATATGCAGGCTAGAACAGAGTGCTAATAAGGCGCCCGAGGTTGCCGAACTCACTCAGTCACCTAGTTGCCGGCTCGTCAACTCGTTTTCTTCTTCTGTCGTGCTCGTCCACAGCTGATGTTAATCCGTTAATTGCAAGCTCGGCACGATAAGATGATGATCCCGTTATTAGAGGGAAAGCTCCATCCATCCAGTCGTCTCCGCTCGCTGCAACCGCTCTCTAGCTGTTCATTCGTCGTGTATCATTTACATACTACACTCTCCTTGTGTTCCCCCAGCGCGGCAACTGCCTGCCGGGCTTTGAGTAGACCTGACATTTTTATTGTGGTCCCACTTAGCGGCAGCGGGGACGAATCGCTTTTGGCGATGATCGCAAAATGTGCTTTTTAAGTGGGGTGTCTCTTTTCTTAACCATTCGAGCAGTCTCACGAGCTTCTGAAGAGAATTCCAGAGATCTGATCTCCATCTCGGAACGAAACTCGCAAGAATAACCAAGCACGGAAGGAACGAGAACTCAGGGTCGGAAAGTAACTCTTGGTTTTTGGCAAGAAGAAGGTTCTGCGCATTGCGGCGGACCGTGGCGCTAGTGTCGGTTAGAACCCTCCTCTTAGTGGGGGGAATCTGGCATCCCCTTCGACGTCCCCTCACGTACAGCCAACCAGCCTGCAGACGTGCGCCCAATCCCCTGACTTCCTCCTCCTACTCCAAGCCCGCGTGTCACCCCCTCCCCCAAGCTTCTTGGTGCCTGATGTGATTTCAGGTTCACTTTGGCTCCAAATGTCAAATAATTCGAAGCGATCCGTTCTTTCGATACTAACGGTTCATTTGGCGTTGGCGGCGGCTTCAGCCGATGTCACAAAAACGCCGGTGGGGGATACTCGACGCCGAACTTCGGAAGCACGAGCTCCCGTTCTGTTACGACTAGTGTGAAAGCTGGAACGTCCATTCTCCTCGTTCAGTTCCGAATCCAGCCGAGTTGATTACAATTGACATCGGGCATACTTTTCCGTGATACCTCCTTCAGATCCCATTTTCGAGAGTATCACGTACTCGGGGGGTACCTTCGTGCAGAAATTGAGAGGCAGACTTCCTCCAAAAAGCTTTGTTTCCCGAGGACAGTGGAGGGAATGGGCTCGCAGCGACGTGAGTTATCCCAGAGCGGCCCTCCGCAGCTACTTCGGGCCAACGTTTCCACCTAGCTCTCGTCCAAATCTTTCTTTCTTCCTTTCGGTGCCGCCTTACCGCTATCCGTTATTACGTTTGTTCGTGGCAGGAAACTCCATAAGGAAAAAGCCACAAAGTACGAGAGCGACGGGTCAAGCGTTAAAGCTCAGCAGCCCAGCCCATGTTCGTCTGATGATTCAGAAATGATAATCGTTGGCCGTACGATAACGCAGCGAGTGCCTGTGTGCAGAGAGCTGGAAAAATCATCTGCCTCAACTCAGCACCGCCGAGGATTCAAGCGTGGATTTGTTTAATTGCTCGAGTCCAGCGCGCGCCTACGCTCTCCGTATGTTTTTTCGTGCTCTTTTTTTGGCTCGGCTTACTTGTGAGCTTGTCCTCCGTTTGGCTGGCCGGCAGATCGGCTACCTGCCCCACGCCCTAACGGTTCCCAATTATATCAAGCGACAGATGATGACCAAGCCCCGCACAGGAGCAGGCTCGTGGCTCATCTGTGCGCTTACATTGAGAACCGTCCGTTCTGTTCACCGAGTCATCTCCCGCTATTTTCATTCGTTCGTTGGGGGCGTTTGTGTCCAGTCAGTGACGCGAGAAGCGATCCTTCAGATCACTGACGGACTATGATATCAGAGTCATCATCGGGGCTCGTGAGCATGAAGGTGACGACTCCGGCTGGGGCTCAGAAAGAAGGATCTAGAACATCCTCACGTCCTGAGCTTCCCCCAGAATCACGAGGGCCAGTCTTTTTACTCGGGGCTCTCTTTCCACTCAAACGAGGAGCCGGTTCCAGCTATAGAGGACTTCGGAATTGCTTCTCTCCAAGACGAGGCCGACGTGGCAATCTCTCCACCACCGTCTCCGTCTTCATCATTGTCGTCATGGTCGTTCACTAAGTGGACCTCTATAAATATCTGCTTAGTTGGCCGTCGCGATAATACACACGTGATGCGTGACCTCCCGAGGTTGTAAACATCCCTGGGGTTCTGCCCCGATTTATCGTAGTCAACAATGTACGCCGGCGATGGCAGTACCATCAGAAAGCAGCAACATCGATGTTGGCTCAGACAGAAGATGGCTACTTAGCCGTTCAAGGCTCGACCCGCGGTTCTTTATTTGTTGGCATCTTTATTGTGGGCGCAATGCAATCGAAAGGAGCTCCCTCTCCTTCAACTCCTGTGGCAATCGTTCATTGCATCGACGAAGTCACATGAGACAAACGTCGATGTCGACTGCCATTGTTTCATCTGTTGTTTATTTATAGCGGTCTCCCCTCCGTTCCACTCGAGACACGAAACTGTTGTCACTTCTCCACGTTCCATACAAGTGCTGTATTCCTGCTCTCGAAATCGATGCCCAGAGTTAGGACCTCGCTACTTGCCTTCCCCCAATTTACTGATGTCGTATAGCAGGTATCGAATATCATAGCGCTCGTGCAGGTGTGGCGGATGAAGCACTCGCCTCCACCGACTCAGTTGCTTGTTTGTTTCTGTGAGTGTGTGTGTTTGTGTTTGTTTGTTCGTTCATTATTGTCCATGAAGATCTTTTATAGGCAAACAGCTACCTCGGCCGCTACATTTGCCGCCGTTCGCCGCCGATATCTAGCCTGGGCTGATTCCAGTTGCGGCAGTGGTACTCAAGGGACCTCTAAATTGGAGTCAGCGCGTTGTGGACCATTAGGGATATTGCAATTGTTGTTCATACGCTTCGGCCTTCCGTCGGTTGGCTGCTCGAACGCTCGGTTGAACGCTAGGTCGCTTGCTCGTAATAGGAGTGCGGCTATGCCGTATTTAACACCACCATCATGCACAATCACAGACGTGTGTATCATCTTTATGGCATTTCCCGAATATGGACATCAAGAACCGTGTCGGAAGATATGGTCAGAGGAAGTCAACAAATCAAATGTGCCATGGGGCTCCCATGGCCACAGTTGAAGCGGGGGTGTTCTGGAAGATATGAGGGGTGGTTCTTCTCATCGACAGAGTCCGTTTCCGGATTGAGATCGAGGCAGGAGCGTACGCAGGATTCCTCTTGGGGGAGAGCTGGAAGTCGTTTCCCAAGGAGGGACCCTCGAAAAGTTGTCCAGAAATTGCGTCTCCAGCCGAAAACCTCATTTTCTATAGTACCTACGAACTTGGACCTCTGAGTAGGGGCTAAAGCCCTGTCAGCCCCGTGTTGCGTACGCCACTGGTTCGAGACAATGTTCTCGCCGATTTCGCTTTTTCAATTTTCTAAATTCGGACGCTGAACTTCCTGACCCCTAATCTGGAACCATTTTGCGACGTTGAATTCATGTTAAGTCGACATTCATAGATAATAATCTCTAGGTGCTAAATGGAAGCTCACTGAAGAGCTCATTCTTCTAATGTGAATGATGTTGAGCCCGGTTTCGCCACCCTCACGGAGCAGCTGAAAGACGCATCTGCTAAACGGCTCGATGCCTCCACTCGAATGTCGCGACTCCACGGAGTGAATCATCGCAGTTTTTAAATCTTCCAGTGGTATATCTGGCACTGTACTCTTTTCCGTTCGTCTGCCCCAAATAGGTCCCTAGAAACGTGACATTAACCGCGTATATATGCAGTTATTATCTGCTCTCGAGGAGGGCAGATGGCCCCCCGCAAATAACGACTTTCCAACTACATAGATTCGGTCAGCTCAGGTAAAGCGAGCGATAATAAAATCTCGTCCGCTACTCTCAGCGCGAAATCCCGAGCTTATCAGTGACGGAGGTTGTCGGTGAGGCCAGCTTCATTGCCTGTCTACCGGCCGGCCAAGCTAGCGGACCTCTCTCTGAGTCTCTTTGTCCATCGGTGTCGCCCGTCAGGCTGTCTGTATCATTGGCCACTTATTGTAATTAAGCATAATATCAGCAGAGCGGCTGCTATCTATTTCGTAGGTGGGCGAACGAGCGAGCGGGCTGGCTGGCTGGCGGTCGGGCAAGCGGTAGCCAGGCAAGTTAGCGACTGACCTGAAGTAGCCGCCTGAACTAAGCAGCCAGTCACCGGGGAGACAGTTTTAGTGTAGGAGTCCCGTAGGAGATTTGCTCCTAGCTAAAAGGAGAACCGTGTCGCATTGTTGTCAATGGCCTCTGTTAATTATGGATGCTAGGCTCAAGATGCTCGCAGTGTTTCTTTCTTTCTCTCTCTCGGCCAATCGTTTCATCCGGTGATCGACCTCATTGCGCGGAAACGGTCTCTTCCATAGTGGAACTGAGAACTAACGGTTTCCGGTGCGGAGTTGACCTTCTTCCACCTAAAATAAGGATATCGTACAGAACATGCACCGCCATCGCTTCGAGTTTCACTCAGAAATCACAGCGAAAGCGATGTTATCGCGTGGCAACACACTGCCACGAATACGCAACAGTCCGCATATGAATTCCCACACATTGGGGGTCAATCTGTGCAGCGAGCAGCGAGCCGCCTGTAGATAAAACATGCGTTCGATGGACATATATCACTTTTACTGGTTTGTCTACTCAAATATTCAAGCTCATTCGAGGCGGGGGGTTTTTCATAGGGTGAGGTGGGAGTTCTTTTCTCGCGCGCCGCACAAATACAGCATCCCACACCCGAAAAACTTCAACGAGACCTCCAACCCAAGAGTCCTTTCATGTCCTTTAACATTCTCCTGATGAAGTTTCCACCGGACAGTCTCGCGTCCGATGCCCTTGATCCTTGAAAGGCCTAACAGAGAAGTAGAGAAAGAGACTCCGGATCTTCTCGAAGCTCATTCGACGAATCGAGGCATCCCTTCCGAGACCCCGGTGCGCTCAACCTCGCTTTTGGGAGATAAATAAGTTATTTTCACTTTTATCCAATAACAAAAAAATAAGTGTGTATGTGAGCGAGACACTGGCCAGCTAGGCAGGCGGTCGGTGAACCAACATCGAGCCACAAGAGATAAATCGCATGGGGGTTAAGCTCCTAGCGGCGAAAATATACCTACTTACTTATTGGCAATATTTCAATGTGTGATGGCCCAACGGGTAACGACTCAATATTGCTCCGTAGCTTTTTTTCTTCCCTCATACAGAATTGATGTCGGTAGCTTCGCTTCGATGTGTCAAATCTGTTTAGGCTCCTCATTGCACGGGCAGGTGAGCCGCTGCTAGAGCTACGGAGAGACAGGGGGTGCGTAAATATGCCTTGCGTCTCTCCAGTGCGCCTAATTCAATCAATGTTTTGGAGTTTGTCAAGAAGCAATCGGAAGGTAGAGATTGGAAGTTATGACGGCAATACATCGTGTGTTTTCGTTTCGGAGCGCCGGACCGGCCCTCCCGGCATTCACCGAGGAATTCGGAGAGGTAGTTCAAACAGCTCGGGTGAATTCGGTCGGAAGCTGAGTGGCGAACTTCATAAAATGAGAAGCTACTTTGAGAAATTCAATTAGAAAAGCTCGCACTGCTAGAGGGATCTAAGTGTTTTATTGAGGCAGCAACCTTCGCAGCAGTGTTCTCCACGCGGTATGACTTGCCCGTGTGGTAACCAACTGGCTAGCTTCGTTTCACTCGCGTACCAAAGTGCTCGACTCCATTCTGCATAGCGAAGCGAGCCGGTCGGCTAACTGGTGGAAGTGTATGTACGTGCTGAGTAGCGCTGTTGTACTTCGTTCCGCTAATCTGCTTGCTTTGCTCGGATAAGACTTTGTTATTCATTCTTCCGAGGTTATGAAAAAAAATTTTTGCTTGCCGAGATCTGAGGAGCCGGAAATTCCGGATGGGCAACCGAAGCCGGGATGTGTTCTGTCTTCTCTTGACATCCCGAACGAGAGAATGATTCGAGACCATGCTATTCGTACATTCATGGCGAAAGTGTTCAATTCATCTACAACAAAACGCATTCTTCATTACAGCATCCTGGAGATGCGCAAGGAGAAAAGCCGAGATGCGGCGAGGTCGCGGAGAGGGAAAGAAAACTTCGAATTTTACGAGCTGGCCAAACTGCTGCCGCTTCCCGCGGCAATCACCAGTCAGCTCGATAAGGCCTCGATTATTCGTCTCACCATCTCGTACCTTAAGCTGCGCGACTTCTCGCACAACTCTGACCTGCCGTGGATTCCTCCGCACGAAAAGCACCTCCTCAAGGGTAAGTCTCCGCACCCTATTTTACCCTCTTTTTCAGTCTATCGGTCTCTCAATCCGACACCGAACAGGGGTAGATAGATAATGCGAACATCCGATTGAGGCTCGGTGGAAGAGAACTCAAGAAAAACAAAGGGTGTCCCTGCAACTCTCACAAACACCCTTCAGATTGCTGTGTGCTGCTTTGGTCGCCTTCTCGCCTCCCCTGGCCGGCATTCGTTTCCCTATCCGGAGGCAACGTGTGTCAGGGATTTGGCTTCGAGCGAATCTCTCTGTGAAGTTTGACTGCAGATTTCCGCCCCCACATTCCTAATTCAGAATTCAGCAAAGCCTCTCGTAGCAGCTCATTGCACTTTCGGCAAGCTCCATTGACTTATTGCCTTCAGCGGCTTTCACAATACCTCTGTGCGGATGGAAATGTATAGATCATCACCCAATCGTATCCTCCCGAAAGAATTACCGTCGTGTGGTTGGTTGAGGGTGTCGAGAATCATCGAAACGTCATATGACAGGCTTAGCGGCCATGAGAATAAGTGCTTTCAACATGATCCACATCATCGAGAGAGTTCTGAAAAGATCATCCTGAGTTTCTCGTGGACACACCGGGCTGTGCAGGGCACTCGCGGCATCGAGGGAATCGCTGAATGTGCCCAAATCGACTTTCGACTTTGTTCCGGCCAATTTCAAGACGACTTCTGTCTGTTTCGGGAATCAAAGCTAGAGCGTGTATCCGGACATGAAACCCATGTCTTGACGCGAGTGTTTCGGGGAAAGTTTCGCCGGGGAACACACGCTCATGGAGGCTCGATAGCACGCCCCCGCAGTAAAGTCATTATCCGGCGAAAACTAGTGTTTACATTCAATACGCAATCGTGCATCACGACTGATGGTTCATTGGATTTGCACATTACCATCGGACGAGCGGAGAGTCATAAGCCATTTCGTACTCCCACGCAGACGAAGACCCAGCTGTAAATCTATCGAAATCGGTAGCTGAAGTGCTGACCAGCAGATGGCGAGCATGCAAGCATCTCGATCGAAACTGTATTTATCACCACTATACACCTCGTCCGAATGATCGAATCGCTCATGGTTAGGAGCTCTCAAATCGAGAGACACGGATTTTCCATAGAATCATGTCTGGACGTTGACGATGTTCGGATGCTGTTTTGGAGACATCGAATAACTGGACCGTCTGATCCGCGTCTTCAATTGAGGCGAGAGAATCGACGAATAGGCGTCAAGCCAACCTCCCTTCGACCTCCGCCTACAACAACTCCTAACAACCTCTCGAAATTGGTCTTCGTGGAACGCGAGCGAATCTTCCTCGCTCTGTATTCTGTTCCCGGAATCCATAACCTCCAGGAGCGCCTACTCGGATGCTCAGGACGTTGTCTCAGCGAGGATTACTCCAACCAACGAAGGAAGGACGCTCAAAGATTTAATCTCCTGCTTCTTCTCGCCATCCCGAGGAAGAGGTTCATGCCACACGGGTACGCTGTTCTGTATCATATCGAGCTTTCCACCTCCTCCCTCTCCCGCCCCAGATTCGAAAACGCGCGCGACGTAGAACTGGACCGCTGAACCAAGGATTTCGGAGCTCAGAGTTCCGCCGGTCGACCTTCGGAGAGAGGAGGTTTACGTCGGCATTTGCACAGCTGCGTCGAGTAATTCCTGCGAGGACAAAATGACGAACCCGTACCGAGAGCAAAGTGCAAAACCCAAGCCAAAGCTGAAATCATCGTGTGGGCCATAGGGGTCGTCCGTTAATTACAAATAAACACAGCGGTTACGTGATGTTTCTATGGTGACCCAGGGCGGGGCCTTAGAGTGGCTTTCGATATTTCAGCTGAAATTGCCATATTTTCATACCCTGACTCGAGCTGTTCTGCGCAGCGAACTTCACGAGGAGACGACGAACGTCGAGAGTTTTTCCGGCCGTTCAGAGAAGACCCGCCGAGAGAACGCAGCGCGGCGTTCGGATCGATCGTCGCGGTGGTAGCAGTAGTGGCTGTGTCGTTTTGCGCCAAGAACGCATCCGAATCATTTGTGCCATGCCCATATCTGGCTACACATGTCCATTAATTGTGTCGGCGACGCTGACTGGCCTGACTGGTTGCCGGCTGGTCAGTAGCCGAGCGAGCAAGCGAACAAAATTTCTATATCAGAGAAACCGCAGCACTCCGGCTGATTGTTACGCCATTTATCGCTAGACCAACATAAAATATCGCTTCACGCAGCCAAAAGATTCGCCTCATTTGACCGGGCACTCCACGCATTCATTGAAGCTATTTGTTCTCGTATTTCTCACTCGAGAGCTGGATCTCATCCGATTTTCACTTTCGCGTCCGTGATGAAAAGCTGAGGGATTCGCGCGTAATGTTGAACTGTCTCTGAGAACGCAGTGGATTTTCTTCTTCGCCTACCGTTGAGCAGTCTCGAATTTAGTCTGCAGCGGGGAGAGGCAGGTGGTGCGCGTTCTTAATAGGGCTATCGTATGGATTTGCAATCATTTTATAATAAGGGTGCTTGCCAAACGACTTAAGACCACTTTGGGTAAGCGTAGCTTGGGAGCTTGCTTTCAAATAGCAGCCGGCACGCTAGCTTGTTCAAAATGGTCTCAAATCGGCGCAAATTGTTGTCGAGCCCAAAGCTTCGCTAAACGACGCAGGATGCGGACTGCGCTCCTGAGAACCTCCTGAGGTGCAAATATTTCTTTCCTTCATTTTGGGAACTTCTTGAACATTGGAGTCGACGGAAAGCGGTGAATCGTGCTTGATAGTGCATTATTTGAGAAAATTCGCGTCTTCTTGGGATGAGATCGAACAAGCTCTACGCGCACGCTGACTATCACAAAGACCCGCGGCTGTCCATTGAGAGGTTTTGTCTAAACTAACAAACATCCACCGTGGGTGGCTTCCTGCCTGCCCGACCGACTGGTTGGCTGGCCGGCTGCCTAACCATTGGCTCGTGAGGGCGATGGCTTCTTGTCAGCGCATTCTTTCTTCCCTTTGCTCATCGAAACACCGTGGTCGTGGGGTGTAGAGAGTACGGGGAAGCAGGGCTGGCCGCTAGGCTCACTAGCTATACGTGAGCTGTACGAGGAACGGCTCTTGCTGCTTCGGCGGCGACGGCAGAGGCATCGGTAGCGCTAGTGGTGGTTCATTTCCTCGGTCGGCCTCTTTCTTACCCTCCACTGGTCCACTTTATCAACTCCAGTCGACTGCACCTCGCGAAGCTCATCTATAGTTTGGCTTGCTTTTTTTCCAACCGATGTTGATGAGGTCGAGCGTTGATTATCTCAGCATCTGATGCAGCAACACAACATCGATTGTAGTTCGACACGTGTACGCACTACCAAATCGGGAAAAAAAAGACACATTTCCGTTGCAACAGCAGGTTTGTCTCTGGATCACACCCGTCGGATGTCGGAGCGTTGACAAATGAAAATGACAACAATCTGACACGAAGGCAAGCGACATGAAGAATAGTTCGAGACACATCGCTCTGAGGCAAGAGCGGAACTCGAGCGCTTTCGAGAAAGTCTGTCTTGGGATGTTGCCGCCGAGTTTTTCTTCCAGAAGTCAAGCTTGATGCGTCGAGTTTCTCCTTTCTCCGTCGATACCCGATGCCTCGGCTTTCGCGAGAACTCGTCGTTTGAAAAGCGGACGACCGCTCCGGCCGATGTTGGAAAATGAAGTTATCGCTCGATGACACTTGATTCCCGATGTATTGGTCACCTCCGGCGATGCAATCAGACAGTCTGGCCGGGCCTTCTCCGGTGGAAACACGCTCATCACAACACCTGCCCTATGTTGTGCAAGGAGCGAGCCAGCGAGCGTCTTTTTAGGCGTTTCCCTCGGGATAGTTATCGAAAATAATCCATGACCAACCACAGCCAGCACAGTCAGTTTCATAGGCTTCGCGTTGAAGAGGCCTCAGGCGTGAGTATCCTTGTCCTCCTGAGAGAGGAAACCTCCTTTGACCAGGCGACCGAGCTGCCGACCGCTTGTCTCAAGAGACCAGCAGCTTCTGAGCGTGAGCTTTTTGATGGCTGACATCTTGCTTGGTCCACTTCTATTTTTCTTTTTTTACTGTTGCTCTGCATTGCCTGTCCACTTGACCGGACTCGGCCTGAGCCGGCTGTAAATTGAGGAAGTCAACCGCCAGACCTCTTCAGAATAGAGTCCGCTGTCAGCTCAATACGAGCTTGGCCCGATAATGTTTACAACAACAGCGGAATCGGAGGCAAGGAATCACATCCAACTCCGAGTTGAGGGAGCTTTCGAAACATCGCAAGATCAATATACAAAGTAGGAAGCAAGAAAACGATCAAAGGTTCCAAAATACCCCCAAATTGAACGGAATTAAGCGAAGTCGGATTCTAGTTGAACTTCCTGAATGGCTTTCTCAAAGTTTTGTTTCTTTTGCAGCAAGTCCCTTACGACCTTCCCGATCAGTCGCCACTGAAATGTTTGAACAGCATCAGGGCACGCATATCCTCCAATCGCTGGACGGATTCGCGTTCGTGCTCGCATCGGATGGACGATTCCTGTATATTTCCGAAACAGTCTCAATTTATCTTGGGCTGTCGCAAGTCGAAATGACGGGATCGAGCATTTTCGACTACATTCATCAACAAGATCATTCGGAAATCAGCGAACAATTGGGACTCGCCGCCACACATTCGCCTCCGGGTAGCGCCGCGAACTCTGACGATGGATCCTGTGACCGACCCGGTAAGTTCTCATCATAAGACGGATATTCATGTTCTCCGTTCTGCCAAAGACTCGAAAGATGTTCTCGGAGTCGGAATGTTTTCGTTGACACCGAGAATTAAAATTTTTCCGAGGACCAGAGTTAGGATTCTATACAGATTATACGTCGTTCGAATACCAGCATCCCATGGATATAATCTTCACCGGTGGTTGGCGAAAGAATCGGTTCTTCGTCGGCGGAAGATAGTTTCGGCAATTTATGCATACACGTATCCCTTCCCTTCCATTTGCTTGGGCTCCTCCCATCCATCTCTGAGCGAGCCCTCTCCCGTGGCGGGAAGTCTCTTGCCCTTTCAGTTTCCCACAAATGTAGTTCTCCGCGGAGAACAACCGAACACTGCTTAAAATTGAATTTCCTACTTTTTCCATCGAAGGATCCGATTTATATCTCCTTTCCTCGGGGTCAGGTTTCGAGAATCGAAGTATATTGGCCCTAGTCAATGAATAGTTCGTCAGAACTTATTAAATAATAATCGAAAACAGACGGAGAATATTGACTTGGGCTTGGCTGAAGTTGAAAGAGAAGAAATTATGCACTGCTTTCCCGAACATATCTGGTCCTCGGGCTCCCAGGATGCAGAAGAGCGCTGATTTCGAACCTGGAGGCCGTTTTTTAGTGAACTAATTCTTCTACTGATCTTTCAGCGGCGACAATGCACGCGGGCGCACACACAGCTTATCAAGGTCTCGACAGATCTTTCTGTATTCGAATGAAATCGACACTCACTAAGAGAGGCTGCCATTTCAAGTCTTCTGGCTACAGGGTTGTCTTGGTGTTGTGTCATCTCCGACCACAAACCATCTACACATCTACCGTCAACGGAGTCAAAACTCAACCCGTTCTAGGTGCATACCCGATTGCGACCTCATCACGTCGGATCAACTCGAATGAATGCGATACTGAATTACCTCTCGAATCCCGATTTCCAATTAGCATTTGATGCTTGTGGGAAAGTCGTTCCGTTGCCAAGAGCTGTGGGCTTCTCTAAGTCTCTGTATCGATTCTAGGTCTGGTAGGTCTGGCAGTAGCCCTTCCACCACCTTCGGTGAACGAAGTCCGACTGGGCTGCGATATGTTCGTGACGAGAGTCAATCTCGACTTTCGGGTATCACATTGCGAGCCTAGGGTGCACCAGCTACTCGACTATTCTGCTGACGATCTGACTGGCCGAAGCCTTTACGGGCTTGTACACGCCCAAGATGTACATAAGCTTAGACAGCTCCACATGGATATTATGCAAAAAGGTTTGAGCCTTGATCGCGAAACTATTGCACCTCGCTCCCTCTCTTCTATGGTCGATCACCGATGGATCTCTCGAAAAATTGAAAGAGCCGAAGCGGATCAGTTCTTCTAAACATGTCGCCAATCTTGTTCCAGGTCAATCAATGAGCAGCTACTATCGGTTAATGAACAAAAACGGAGGCTACAGCTGGTTGCAGACCTGCGCAACCGTGATCTGTGCCTCGAAGCAGTCCACCCAAGAAGAGCAGAGCATTATTTGTGTAAACTACGTCATCTCAGCGTCCGAGTACGACTCTGTTGTGATGGATGCGAATCAAGTGCCAGGTTACCGGGAGCCGTCGCCCTTGAAACGAGATTGTACGACACCCTCTCCACTGCCAAAACCTCTACCCGATCCTCTACCGCTGAGCACTCTGCCCATCTCGGGAGTTTCCAAAATGGAACCCGTCAAAGTGAGTTCAATATGGACGAGGGGAAATACAACCGATGTGAATAGTTAGTCTGACACCTCGGCCACCACCGCAAAGCGCAACCGTCCTTTCCCGAAGCCTTGTCGGTTGAGTGGCCATGAATTGCTTACTACTGAGAAACTCTTTCAGGACGTTGCCTGTGATCCGGTATCGAGTCCCCTCACTTACGAAGTGCTCGATGACGCGAAGTGTCGCAAAAAATATAACAACAACACGAGCAACAAGAGCCGCAAGCGGCCACCTTCGTCTGATTCGCCGGACTGCGCGGGAGGCAAAGAGAAAAAAGAGATGGAGTTGTCTAGACCTTGGAAAAACGCCGACAGCAATGTCAAAGAGTTGGAAGATGCCATGAAAAAACATCTGCCCGTTGACAACAACAAAATGGCCCAACCACCGACAATCCAATGGATAGGTGAGAATTTTCCAGCCGACTCGATTCCGTTCCGAATAGAGGGGATGTATGAGGAGATCGAAAATCCTTCCATGAAACGAAAAGATAAAAACGTTGACTTACCCGAATCTCCCTCCTAGGCACACCGCCTACAGCTGCTCCTTCTACTGCTACGTCATCCCTGCTTCGACAATTGTACGTTAACCGAGAAACCGTGATTCGCAATTCCAACCAAGCGACCAACGGCCGTGCCCCCTACACACCGTACGGCGACGTGGCTCCTTCGGAAAGTTACCACGGAGGGGATTTCATGCTTCCATACAATGGCTATGAAGCCTACCCGTCAACAGGAAGAGATAACTTGAGCATGATGACACCCGTTCCAACGCTGCCATCCATGCAAAGGCATCCCTATGAACTACCCCTTCGGCCACAAGTACTGGTGCATCCCAGTCTCGATTACTCACCCATACAAGAACCACAACTCTATCACCACCTTTCAGGTTCGGAACCGTGAGCTGCGGGAAGTTTGAGAATGGTTTTTGTGAAGCATCACTTCCGCCAGAAAAAGAAGCATCACGCGTGATATCTAAATGAATTTGTTTCGATTTTCAGGTGGCAATCCTTGGTACCCACAGCCTAACTGAGGCTGACACGACAGACTTGAATGGCAGTTGCAATAACACGAGTGATTATATCTTTTTTTCTCGTCATAGATTTTCCTTCCACAAACAAACACCCAAACAAGAACTTACACATGCTAGAGCTGGCTTCACTCGATGTGGTCAGTCTACTTTAACAAACCCGGCCCCTGTACTGCGCGGAACCAGCGAATGTACAGGGTTGACTATCCGGAAATGGCCTCTGTGATGTCATTTTATCTATGTCAGCGAACGCGAAAACCGATCTCTTTTGAGGAAAGAAAAGATCCGGAGAAAGGCTTGGAACGCGGACTGAAGACGTTATTCAGCTGGAGCTTAATGACGTCAATGTAAAAACCTGTAAATAGCTGTAATAGAGTTTCAGGATGGACGATTTGAAACAAACAAACGAACACAAAGCTCGTTGTAGGCGTTTTCATGGGATTAGGGCGGGAAATTCGTCGCGTTCAGAATCATCACGAGGATTTGAAGTTTCCAATCGATATTGTCACCGACTTTCCGAATGACAGGAGTCAGACGACAAGGACTTTAAAGATGAAGTATAAGTAAAAGCGATAAAGAAGTCACGACCCACGCCCACAGTTTTTTTTGAAGAAAGTCAATCAATGGCATGAACGCGAAAAGGAGGAACAGCAAACGAAACATAATATATAGCTGTATAATGAAGATAATATATGTCAAAAAAGTGTTCAATAAACGTTTTTATCAAGAAGCGTGATGCGCTGGAGATTTTCCTGCATGAATTCCTGTGGTTTTTCACGCGTAGATTCCGCTCGAATCGATCCCAAAAAATTGGCTCCTTCCGAAACTTCAAATCTGATGAAGCGGCTCCGCACGATATTCGAATCTAAATTTCCTCTCTTTGTGGCCCGATTGGCTTCCGGCAAAAAACTGATAATCCGAAAGGAGTCGAGTCAGGACATCGAGTTCGATTCGGAATTCTCCTGCAGGCTCCTCGGTCGAAAGATATTTTCAGAACTCGTCAGTGTCGCACCGATCCCGAAACATTTATAGTTTGCATCTCATTATCCAACACCATTTTCGATGCTGTTTGTTGATTTCTAAGCGAGCCAAGACATGTCCCTCGTTCCAATTTCAAGCTGTAAGTTTTAGGGAGACGAGAGCAGGTCTGGAAGAGAGAGCTTCTTTTAAGTTCAATCTTCATTATTATATTGGCTTGAATGTTCCATCTGTCGTTCGAGTCCCTTAAAACTTCCGTTCGCGACGCTACGCTCGCCTACGTTCACGCTCCCTTCCTTTCTCCCTTCACGGCCGGCGATCGGGCTAGGTCCCTCTGTGATGTCATAGGAATAGCAGACGATGTCTGTTGTCAACTCTCAGCCAACAACCAGCTCGGCAAACGAGATGTCCCTCCAATTTCCGTCTGGGAGGAGAGACGGCGGTCCTTCTCTCCACGTCAATTCAGCCACCTCGACGCGACGACGTCCTGATGTGCTTTGGGTGTTGTCTCTCTGGCTGACATCCAACATTTAGTTTTTCATACGCATCTGTGCGCGTGAGAAGCGGAGGGCTGAAAGATTGATCGAGTCGAAGTGAGTACTTTGGCGATGCCAGTTACGCTCTTTGATAATCATCAGTGGCATGGTAAACCTCTGATGTAGCGCGTTTTGTCTCTTTCGTGGCGCGTTCCGATTCGATGTCAATATGGATTACGGTTCCGACAGCGACACTTGTAGGGTCAAAAGCGCCTTTTCGTATTCTGGAAGATATTCTCCGTCATTCCTTGCTTGAAATTGCCACTGAACAGTTGGGAAAGTACTTGTCAACAGCTAAGCCTGTTTTTGTACCGGTGGAGCGCGTTCCCTGTTGAAATAGCCCGACAAGCGCGATACTTGTCAGCTGTAAACGATGATGACAGAATGAAACCGGTTGGCCCAGCTTGAAGTCAACTGTAACATTTTACTACAAAGTCTTTCGGGAATCCTCCGCCGAGTATGTTTTGAACTGTCGCGCCGAATCGACTCCGCGCCTCAAGAAGGTCATCGATTACAACCGGAGAAGGTATCAGACAATGAGATGCAACCCATCTAGGCGACACGCGCAGATAGTCATGGGATCACAGCTTTTTATCGAATGGATGGCGTGATTCTCGGAACAATTTCTGGCATTTCATCGCTGAATCTAAATTATTGTCCTGCCTTTATCATGACACTATTGTGGCAGATCGTGAACAAATCAATCAGTTCCTCGCCCAAATCTGATCCGATCGAGCCTAGATTCCTCGAGATATGAGGATTTGATCTCTCCCTGAAGTATTTTCCTCAAATGGGACTATGCTCAGCCGATAGCCTTTCATGCCTCGGACTAGTTCCTGTCGAGCGTGAATCAATCTGCATTGATCCGAAGAATATTCTTCCAGGAACCGGAAAATCATCGCAAACATGCCAATATCGATCCCGAAAGTTAAACTGAGCGATGGCCATGAGATCCCCATGATCGGCCTCGGCACATACAAGGTTAGTAGTGCCTTGGTGTCCTTGAACTCATCTCAGTGGTGGAGCTGGTCCGGGAAAGAATCTTCTTCTCTTCGATATTTTTAGAAGCGAGAATCGAAGATTTATGAATGATTAACAGTCAGGTAAAGGGGAAGTCTACAAAGCCGTCTGTGATGCTATCGATATCGGTTACCGCCATATCGACTGCGCTCTAGCTTACCAGAACGAGGATGAAATCGGAAAAGCAATCAAGGACAAAATCGCCGAGGGTGTGGTCAAGCGAGAAGACCTGTTCATCACGAGCAAGGTAAATGAATCTCGTCCGCGATCGCCGAAAATTGAAATCAGTGGCCCTTCGCCTCACGATTCGATTTTTATAATTTCAGTGTTGGAACACCTATCGCTCCGAGGAGCTCCGACCGAGAGGCTTGGAGAAAACGCTCACCGATCTCGGACTAGATTATCTGGACCTGTACCTGATCCATTGGCCGTTCAGTTGGGCAGAGGGCGGTGCATTGTTCCCTGTCAACGAAGATGGGAGCATCCCCTCGACCGATATAGACTACCTGGACGTTTGGAAATCCTTGGAAGAAGTATGAATGCTCGTCGTTCTGAATTGTCACAGCGCACATCCCTCGGATAATGAATATGACATCTAATATTCAAGCTAATTGTACTCCTATTTTTCCAGTACCAGAAAGCCGGGAAGGTGAGGAGCATCGGCGTGTCGAACTTCAACCACGAGCAGATTGAACGCGTACTCAAGGAAGGCTCTGTGAAGCCGGTCGTCAATCAAATCGAAAACCACGCGTACCTCACACAAGAGAAGCTCTGCGAGTTCTGCGAATCAAAGGGTATTGTGGTGACTGCATATTGTCCTCTTGCTGGGCCCTACAAGCCATTGTGAGTGTTTCTTTTGAACGACAACTCGGTGCATCATATGGATCGAGATAGGATCTACGAGTTTATATTTCAAGAGATGAATACAAGAAGAAGAAATCATCTCTCACTTTGAGGTCTGAACTTTCCAGCAAAGCGGAGGGTCCGATTCTGATGGAGCATCCAGACGTCAAGAGCATCGCCGCAGCTCACAACAAAAGCGTGGCTCAGGTAATAATCTATTTGATGCCATGTCTATCCATAGCTTTTTTCTATGAACCCGATTTCCCGCGTACTTCGAAGTTGTAATTCTTCACTTATTCTGTTCATGTATTCATCCTTCTATCTACAATTCAGATTCTTCTGCGATTTCTCATTCAACGCAACATTGTTGTCATTCCCAAATCCGTCACCAAGGAACGAATTCTGAACAACGCCCAGATTTTCGACTTCGAGCTCACACAGGAAGACATGGAGAAGCTTCGAGCACTCAATAGGGGACTTCGGATGGTGCCTTTTATGGAGATGAAGAACCACAAGTACTTCCCTTTCGGAACCGAGTACTGAGAAGGTTCTTGTGAAATGATGTCTCAATGACTTGACCGATAAACGACATTTTACTTGAGATTTTTCCTCTTCTTTCGCACGGAGAATTCTTTTAACAGTTGATGTAGAGCCTCGACTCGCGTTGCTCACTTTGACAGGGACCGCTGTGGATGAAGATTAAGAGTCGGACGGCGAAGCCATCGCATTTCGAATGTCGTGGGAACGAGACAAATTTTCACCATGCTGTTGCAATGTAGTTCATTCGGGAGTTTGAGTTTTCATCTGAATCGGGGAATGCATTCGATTTTGATGGAGCTCTTCGGCCGTAGGACCATTTCAGCAACCATGTGTATTTCATCTCTTGGAACAAGCGACTTCAACCTGAAGCGTCTCAATAACCAGACCATGAGTATTTTCTCTTCCATTAGAGCGAATCGCTGCCCGATGCAGTTCCGAGGCCCCGCAGAGAACGGTATGAAAGCAAATGGCGACCGTCCGACCGAGTTTTCTGGGAGAAACCTCTCAGGGAGGAAGAGTTCCGGCTGCGGAAAAGCGTCGGGGTCACGGTGCAAGCCCACGATGTTGATGTTGACCTCACTCCCTACCGGAACAATTTTTCCGAGCAATTCGTATTCCGTGGTGACTTTGCGAGCAATTATCGGAACCGATGGATAGATCCGCTGGGTCTCTTTCAGAGCGACATCGAGATATCTTAATTGCCTCAGGTGTTCAGTTGTGACAGGAGAATGGAGATCGCCACCGAAAACTGTGTAAATCTCATCGAAGATCTTGTCCTGGACTTCTGGGTGAAGCCCAATCAAGTAGATCGCCCATGTGATTCCCATGCTGGTCGTATCATGCCCTTCGAACATGAACGTGTCCACTTCCTCGCGAATGTCGTTCACTGTCAGAGATTTATTTTTCATATGTTCCATAAGCAGAACATCTAGGAAAGGCTTCTTCGACCTGAGCATGCTCCCATCCGTTGAGGCAATCTTCTCCAGTTCATCAGGATTTTCTATCAACTCTTGTTTTCGATCGTGAATGACCTTGAGAGTGAAGTCATGGAGATGACGGAGATAGTCTACGTTCTTGCGTCCGTCGGATGTCATTTGGTAAATGAACGTGATCCATGTCGCCGGAGACTGGACTCTCTTGAAGAACAACTCTCCCAATGCCTTGATAGAGTGCAGATACTTTTTTCCGGCTCCAGTCGTCTGACTATTCAAGTTGACACCCATAATGGTCTCGCAGACGATATCGAGTGTCGCAGCTGACACATAGGGCACGATGTCTTCATCACGAGTTTTCTTCGACACTTGTTCCACGAAAATCTCTGCCTGGCGATTGATGATATGCGAAAAATCGTCGAGGATCTGAAAGTGGAAGGCGGGGGTCAACAAGCGGCGACGGGTTTTCCATTTTTTCCCAGAGCTGGTCAGAAGTCCTTGTCCGAGCCAGGGTAGCAAGAGGTCGTACACGTTGCCTTTGGAGATGTTTATTGAATTGTTCAGTGTCTTCTCGGCATGATCTGCGCGGAACAGAATGAAGTTCGGCTGCGACCCGAGGTAAACCACATACATGCCGGAACTCCTGAATCGCTCAATTTCTCCGATGATGAAATTCAGGAAGAGTACACTATAATCAACCCCTGTGGCTTTCATTGTTCTCAGGAAGGAAAAGTGGATGGTTAGATGTCGAACCAAAGGGATCTCCTCAAGTCGATGTGGAAAAGCGAGCACTCTCGCGAGCGTCGAGCCCTGGCGTACGCGCACCACAATCAATGCCGACAGGAACAAAACTGTGGCGGATATCCATAGCGTATTGAAAACAAAGAACAAGAAACAGGCGATACACCACAAATCGAACATTCTCACAATAAACGAACAAACGTTTGGGGACCATCCCTCAAGAATCGTTGTTTCTTGACGTCTGCTCTCATAACCGGTTTCTCGGCGAGGGAATGAGAGGCATCCGGCCTCTCCCGCTCACTGATTGTGGATGAACCTTCTCTTCATGGAGACAAGGTCAATGCCAAGTCGAGAAATATGAAAGGTGCTTGAGATGACAGCAACCTTCTTTTGAGGACAGTCATAGCCCCTGTAGAGAATCCATGATAGCACACTCCGCGATTCTGCATGTATGGCGTGACCGTACAGACCATGTCCATGAATTATGAATGATGGGACATTAAAAGTGGCTCCAGTGTTAGTGAGCCCAAACATCGTAAAAGAAACTATCTTCTTTGTCCGGAGCAATATCCATGAAGTCAATGTTCAAATTGGTACATTATATGATGGCAACTTGTCGCTCGCCATTGACTGTTTTGTCGTGGAGCTTGTATGACAGTTCGCTGTGGCTTAGAGCGACCACCTCGGCGGAGCATTCGAGGAGAGCTCTAACAGGTCAGTATCAATCTACTATGATTAACATCTACAGTACCGGATCTTTCCGTGACCCGCGTCGCGTGTGACCGCTGACTTTTCATGCTCAAAGGCCATGTTTCTCTTGAGAGAGAAACACCGCGAAAAAAAACGGAATCACGAAGCAGAAGATCTTCTCCATCGAGGAAAGTTCACATCCGGATAGTTAGCCGCTGCATCAGCTTTGGAGAGACAGAAGCTCTGAACGATTCTAGAGCGAGGAATGTCCGTGATCAGATAATTGATTTGATTTTCCGCCGGACCCGTCGGCTACAATTTCTGTCTGCGATTGGATTGAAGAAAGTCGGATAGAACAAGACGCGTTTCACCCGTAAAACGTTTATTTCCATTCATGCTCCGTGAATTCATAAATTGGCTCTTCCGTTAACGTTAAATGTTGCTCACGACAGCTGTTTCTGCATGAGTCTCCGTTTATAGATGATCAAACTGGCATCAAGAAGGTTGTGGAACTGCAAAGACGACATACGTTCAATGATTTCCTCACTTATTGTCAAACTCAGTTCCATCATCACTCTCAAAGTTCAAGTGAGAAGTGTACAAACCTGGGTGTAGTCTTCCTCTGTCAGGTCCACGTTTATCACAAGTTGCAAAAGCTCATTGATTTTGGCAATTCCCTGAACCTGAAATAACCAAAAAACGGTTATTCAGTATAACGCTCACCATAAACTTCATCCGCCAGGAGCAGCTGTTTTAGGCTCGGAAACAGGTTGACGACTCGGATCTTATCCACGAGTAATCTGTTTAAAATCGCGAATGGCTCTACCTGTTGGGATCCTTTTAGAGTTGTGCCCTGCTTGACCGCAACCTGAGTTAAACCAACAGATTCCTTCATAGAACACACGGTGTCCTCCAAGCTCTGTGTCTTGTATGGAGATTCAGTATTACTTTCGCATTGATACTCGACGGTCTCGGCTTCTTGAATCAGGACTGCTGTGTCTTCCGCTCCCACGCCCTCTTCGGACACCAGTTGTACCTCTTGAACATCCGCACTCTCCTAGAAATGAATGAAGAGATGCCCTCAATACATCGAACGAGGTTTGTGAGACCCTGCCGGTGAGCCTCCAGAGGCCAGACGTGCACGTACCCATTGTTCGGCTTCAACTTCTTTAATTTCACTAGTCTCGCTATCCGGCTCCTCAACGAACATGGTCTGCTGTTCCTCCTCCGCCTCTTGAGACACTGTTTCTTGCTTCGCCCTTTCCTGAATTTCTTCCACCATCACTTCATGTACAACCGGACCGCTGTCGTGACCGTAATGCGATGAATGAAACTCAGCGATCACACTTCCGGAGGTAACGTCCTTGACAACCATAAGTTCTGCTGGGCACCAGGCCGTCCCTTGCTTTGCCGAGCCCTGGATGGATGTTTATCTTGATTTTAGACAAATGATCCGCTTCATCAACAAGAGAGAGAGAGAGAGCACACAGTGATGAGATTTGTATTCTATCCTAATATACTCCCATCTACCTTCATGAAGGGGTCGTTGTGTTGGCAGGAATACCGAAAACGCAACGATCCGTCTTTCCTCTTACGACTTCCCCATCGACGGCGAAACCGAACGCCTGTGTTTGTTTCAAGAGCGATTTTCCAGTGCTCGAAGGCGGGCAACGTGTCGAACTCTAATTTCTGAAAAAAACATCAGATTTTGGATGAAGATGCTTCGAGGAGACTTGATCGAACACCGCACACACACACGCAAGAATATAATCAAGTACATCCTTGTGAGCTACCTGAGTAACGGGATCAAACTGATGGGTGTCGACGTAATGGCATCGTAAACGAGTCAATGTGGCGAACACCGCGTTTTCACAGTACACACAATGATAGTTTTGGAGAGCTCCGTCTGAGTTACTTGGTTCCACGTGGTGTGCTCCGCGATAGTGGGCGAGAAGCGACTTCTTATGACTGAAGTCCTTCGTACACAATTCGCATTGGTATATGATCTCCGCGTTCCTGTTGGGCAGCGAACGAAAAATGAAACATAAGACCTGAGGCTGTAGTTCATAACATGGGGTGGGGGTGGATGTCCCGATTCACATAACGGTCTGTTTCTTCACAGATTAGATGAGAAATCTGCGCACATCATGGCTAAGACCTACCCGTTGCAAATTTGTTGGGCCTTCCGCAGTTCCATCAACAATCGGAACTGATCAACTTCATCGTCTACTGGAGGATGATTGTGCGGTTCCTGGCCGTTCTTGACGAGAATGTCGTCCTCGGTAAATACTGCTCGAGCTGGACACTTTTTCCGGAAAGTGTAGCAGTGAGTATAGACATGCGTCTCTCCCGATTGTGTCTTATGCGCAGCATTCTACGGATTCGTCGTGAGAAGCGGAGTATTAGTTCTTGGATTCAGATCGCTTGTGTCTTTACCGATTGTTTCTAATACAAGAAATCATTGTGTCCTACCCTTTCCATCAGAAATTTGCCATAGCGTGTTTCGTCGCTATTCGTCAATCTGTACGGACCCTCTGGATGTACGTATAACTTGGAGTTCTTCCGTTGACCCTGCACTGTGAATGAGCGCCGTACGTCACCGAGCTGGAAATATAGTTCTCATTTGAGGTGGAGTCATTACTTCCTAGTGGTTGAATTGAAATTCGATACGAAAAAAGAGCTTCCAAGGTCGAGAGCTACGTTTTACGTATGTTGATACGTCGTGTTCATACGTCAGAGTACTGGATCTACTTCTACGCTCAGGAAGAAACTCTTTCGTGAATTATGTTTCCCATCGCGATCAGGTCCCCATTATTCTCAATGATATCTCTCGGTCAGAAACATCCGAATTAACGGAAGTACGCAGGCGTCAGCTCTGGTAATACGATTCGGAATCAAATTCTTCTTGCTTCGTCGACAATTGATATCGAATCATAAATCAGTCGCTCCGACGGATACGAATTCTTTCAGCGCATGAATAGTTATCGAAGCCTCAAGGTTCAACTCGAAATACAGGAAAATCCGGAGAAAGTCCCTGTTGCGACCCCGAAATTGATATGTGCTCCAAGAAACTTCCGAATTTGTACCACACCGCAGCTTATAGTTGCGGAGACCATTGCTGAACTTGAGGAGAGGGGTCGGTGTATTTCGAAAGAAGATTCGAAATTATCTTAGGCGTTTTTCGAAAATTTGACGCGAAATGTAGCAGCACGCAGGGCGCTCTCATACGAGAGATTCGGAATACTTTCGAACGCTCAAAATAGCTGGGGATGAGAATTTTAAGTAGGGCTTCTGCAACTAATCTGAACGGTGGTGGCATACCCTCGAAAAATCCGGTTTCCCTTCCTTCGGCATTTTGTGGGATCAACGTCGAACTGTTTTAGGGTTTTCATTCACTCTAGTAAGCTTAGCACTTAGCACACTGCTAAGCGTTTAGTGTCAACAGAAACATGAAAACAATGATGACGATGATCCCTGCTGAGCGCCGGATCTGTATTGAGCCGCTTCCTTGGCTCCTCTTTCAGTCCCACATCTGATGTCCAAATATTGAATGCGATACGCTGAGCATCACAGTTCGAGGAAGAACCCTGGAACAAGAGTCGAGGAACAAGACCTGTCGGGGAAGCAGTCAGGATCAGATCGACCGTTGGCGTCGAGCTCATCGGGAAAATGGAATCATGTTGAATCGTCTCAAGCTCCCATCCATCGACACATTCCTTGAACCACAGGAAGGCTCCTCCGTGACGTTCCGACTAGGCGTGAATTGGTGTGGTGGCGGAGCATGTTCAATTTCGATAAATCTGTCATGAATCAGCCATCGGTTGACGAATCAAACCTTTCCAAACTCAACGTGAACTAATACATAAACGATGTGATGCTTATTCATTTTACGTTCCCAGTGTGCCCTCTGGCCTCTGTTACGATGACGTGAAGGATACCTAACAGCTGAATGAATCAGTGCGACGTGAACGGATCTCTTGAGATATCGCGCTTCCCTCAACTCCCGAAGAAGCTCTTCCTCGTCCGGACCCTCTTTTATTCAGCGCCATGAAACGCCACTTTCCGTTAATGGTGGTGGCATCATAGCTTTACCATACTGACTTCTGTTCACAGCGAGAGTACACTTAAAATTAGGAGATATAAGATGAACATGGCATATTCGATCCCGTTCGCGGCTTCGGCTGACGTGTGACGCCGTGGGTGAGACTGACTGACTCTCACTCTATTGAAAGCAAACGGCTATAAAACTTATCTGATTCATTCAAGATTCTTCTCGAAGCAGGAATTACCATCTTGACAAGCCCCTCAAATCTAGACCGCTCATATCGTGGTAGGGTGAGTTGTCTTCGAAAATGGCGCGTCCACTTCTCCAGCTTAGACCGTGGTCAGCCGCATCTTGTAAGCAACAATCAGCGTCCCTTGCTGGAGATTTTCGGAATATGGCTACATCTTTAGTTTCCACACATTCCAGCAGGGACACGACAATGGACGACAAAAATCAAGAGAATGAAGAGTCTCAGAATATCTGGTGAGTGCCACGAGTGATCTTGAAGCTGGAAGTTCTGGCTCAAAAAATGGGTCGCTGGAATTCGAAGTTTTGGGGCGTTGCTGTGACGTGAGCAACCGAACCGTCCGTGCGCCGGCTCAGGATTCCTCGTGATCGCTTCCCATTTTCGTCTGGGAGCTTGTCATTGAGTCTGTCGAGACCACAAACCCAACAGAACTCGGTGATTATCGAGGTGGGAATAAGCGTCTGCCGTGGTTCATGTAGAGGTTCGACTTTTCCACAGGTGCACTCAAGTAGCACAGTGCAGTAGTTTCGGAGCTGCTAAGGTCAAGAGTTTTTCGGGTATGAGTGTGTTCTGTCGCCAGAATTATCGGCATGAAAAGTTCGAGACGATATCGAGGTCGGCGCGAGACGACATCTCCCATCTGGGATACACACCGCGTCGAATCGACGGACTTGCCAATGATGAGTCAGAAAAAAAACACAATGAAAGATCGAAATCGCACGTCCCAGAGTCGGAACCGACAGAAAACTTCCCGATTATCGGAAGTTCGTCTCATGCTAGAACGAGACTAACATTTCTCGAACCGTGTGTTCCCGGATCATTGAGATTCGAACCCAAATGACAAGCTGTGTTCGATCTCGGAGTTCGTGCAGCGCGCCTGAGCTCCTAATCAGCCTCTCTGCGGAGTCTGTCCTCAGCAGCTGTGGAGGTTTGGTGTTCCGAGGCCGATGCTCATATTCACAGCTGACTGATGTAGTACTATGGGAAAAAAACGTCGATTCAAAGACGAAGCATTGAAAATCCTTCCGTGTCAGCTGTCACCGATCTCGAAAGCGTTCAAAGTTCAGTCGCGCTATTATAAAATCGTAACAATCGCCCATGCTCACGTTTGAGTTGTGCGTATTATTAACCTCTGTTGAGTCACTCGAGGCGTCGCTGTTTTGATTCTCTTTCGATGTGAAACAAATCTCAATGCCACTCGTAAACATCCAGTAGTAAAATTCCGATATTTGCAGCTCCATGACAGAATGGTATGTCGAGAACCGAGCGAGAACTTTCGCGATGCATTGGGCTTGAATACACTGGGGATCTGATTCCGCAGGACTCCGGTCAACTCATCGGTTGATATTTCGAACCGTCCACCCGTTCTTAAGTCCAGAACGTTTATTCCACAATTTCGACTTTCAGGTCGTCCATCCTGAAACAGGTTCAGAGCAGTCAACCGAATAAACTGCCTTCTCAGAAAGTCCTCCTTGTCCTGGGTAAGTAGACAAATTTCAGTTAACCAGTTACTCATCGCAAAATCGAGCGATCCATCACACGGACTCTGGAGTGCCCGTTGAGAACATGTGAAGATTCTGTTCTCGAGATCGAATCAGAGTTCAATGACTGTGGTGAGCCTGCAAGAATCCTCTCTGAAAGAGCCATGATGGTCATCAAGATCTCCTTATGTAGGTGACAATGAGGTCGGCAAAACGACACTCATGGGGAAACTCGCTGGCGTCGAAGATCCAAAGCGAGGATCAGGCCTGGAGTATCACCATCTCCTCATCAAGGATGATTACACCGAGGACACCACGAGACTGGGCGTTTGGGTAAGCCGACGAACTCCTTTCAAGGGAATCAATATGCCCGCTAGCGATATTTCGGGAATCTCGGATGAAAACGGAGTTGACCTTTTGCTTTTCTTCGTGAGTAGGTGCTGGACGGAGATCCGTGGCATCGGAACCTGCTACGGTTCGCCTTGAACGAGGAAAACCCTCTCATGGAGGACACAATGGTGGTCCTCACTGCCTCGATGGCAACACCCTGGAGCATCGCTTCATCACTCGAATCTTGGGCCAACATCTTAGAAGAGCACATTTCTCGTTTGAAACTCAGTCCCGAGTACATCGGCAAATGTAAAAAGAGAATTCTGAGGAGATTCCAGGTATGACTTCCCTACCGAAAGGGGAATACTCCCTCCGCAACTGTGATCGAAGTTTTTGAATTCAAGGTTCCCGAGGGCTTGGATTCGTTGAGTCATTCTTTACTAGAGACAAATGACAGAGACCATTCAGCTAGATTCTGAAATTCGCAGGAGTACACAGATCCCGGAGACGACGTCGCCGGCGACAGCAGCCCCATGAGACGATCATCAACTGCACAGACTTTGTTAAGCGAATCTTTACATGAGAAAGACGACAAAGAGTTCCTCCCGTTAGGGGAAGAGACGTTCACTCACAACCTCGGCCTTGATATGGTCGTTGTAATCACGAAGGTAAAGATTCTCGCGACTCGGGTAGATCGCTCTTTCTCACGTGGGTATCTCCTGAGAACGGTGTTTTCAAACTTACATTTTGATTTAATTCGGCAGACGGACACAATGCCTTCTTTGGAGAAGGAGCACGAATACCGCGACGAGCATTTCGACTTCATTCAGCAATGGGTTCGGCGGTTCTGTCTGCGGTACGGTGCAGCTTTAGTGTACACTTCAGCGAAGGAAGCTAACAATTGTGACCTTCTGTTCAAATAAATCTCCCATAGAGTGTATGGAGTACCCCACAAGTTTGTTACACCCGGTCTCGTTGTTGAAAAGGAGAGCGTTTTCATGTGAGTTTACATCATCGCGAAGCCTCCTCCAAAATACATCCCACCGAGTTCACAGCGATCATTGACAGCGAAGGAATACTTATTTGAAAGTTTTCGTCAAGGCTGAGTTCCGTTCACCTTCCGTTGCAGCCCATCGGGATGGGATAGTGAAAACAAGATCGCGATTTTATATGAAAATATCAAGTCCGCAAATCCTGACGATAGCTTCTCGGAAGTGATTATGAAGCCTCTTATTCGAAAGGTGAGTTCTGTAACAGTTTCTCCTTAGAATGGATTAAGGGACCACGTGCTCTCGAGGAACAATGTGAAGTTTTCAGCTGCATCTCTCGACGTGGTCTGTTCTCGGATCGCTTCCTTCTCGCGGATCAGTTGAGGATTGTCATTCTGATTCAAACGCTTTGATAATTCCATATTTTTTATTCATTTCTCTCCAGCCCATATCACGAGAACCTGAAATCCAGGCTGAAGATGACCAAAGGTTCTTGGACAAGCTCAACGTAGCTCTGCAACAAATATCTTCGAACAACACTGGAACCAAAACGGTAAATAAGACATTATGTCCCACCTACTTTCTATCTCGCTCACGAAATCGGTGAAGGGGCCTCATTTGAGAAAAATGTAGGAGCTGGCAGGTATTGGCCCCACGCTGCGGCTTCAGCAACATTCGATGCTCTGCGAAGCCTGAAAAAGCATGCGGAAAATCAACCAATTTTCCGAATGAAGATTCCCTGCGTCCTCGGGAGACATTCAGATCTGCTCTTTCTCTTGCGAAATTTCTCCTCCTTAGAGCGAATCACCTGAACGACGCTTAAGGGATATGATGTTTGTTCTGTTTTCGAAGATCACGCTGCAGACTTTCCGAAAGGATGATGCATGCCTCCTAGGTTCAAAACGCTTGAGCTTGTTCCGAATTTACAGACTCCTCTGAAGACCGAGAGACGTTCCTCAACTGGTCCTGGAATCACACCGACTGGAAAAAAGGTCCGTGAAGATTTTTTGATTGATCGCTCCCATCCCTAGTATTCCGAATTCCGTCAAATCAAGTTAAGACATGAAGACTCACACTCTCAAAATCTTGATTCTCGGTCAGATTAGGTAGAGATCAATAATTTTGCCTTCGTTGATTCATTTCGAGTTTTTCGCATTTCCGTAGCAATAATGAAACAATGCATCCCATTGTCATGCTAGTGATACTGTTCCCTCCCGATTACTCTCGATCGTCTCTAGATACTAGGTCCCGAAATATCAGAAAGATTCGAATACATTGTAGCATTGTTTGAATTATTTATGATTTCGTTGAGTTAACCATATGTCCCGCTTTGTAGGACGATCTTCCAATCTCGTTAAAGAACCTGCCACAGGTAAAAAGGCAGCACGAAATTCCTGGTATTTGTAAATGCACTCGGTGTTCTGTTGAATACGCCACGTCGGGTCACTCAGCGTGCTATCCTCACCCTTGACACCGAATTGTAACTTTCGCACCTGTACACGCGTAGATGCTCTGTATGAGCCTGTCTTCCAGTGCACCCGTTTCAATGTAACAGTAGATTACACTTTGTCGCCGTGCTTGTTCTGTGACTGCGTTTGCTGGAAAGGCCACCACTAAGAGTCGAGCACCAAAAGTCACCTCGACTCCATGGGGAGCAAGAGACAAACGGCTCCGAATGTGTCCATTGATCTTCGTGGTCTTGTCGATACGTCACTGCTGCAAAATCTTCTCCTGGTGTCGATGTTTCTCGTACGTTCTTTCTGAAGTCGAAGAGAAACTGAGGATCTTTGATGAATTTCAGATCGAACCTGGCAAAGGAATCTCTGGCATGTCGGGCAACGAAGGAGTGCTTCACAACTTTTTCAACAGTTTGTTAACTAAGAAGCCTGGCCCGCCAACTTCTCCGTCTGTTCTTAGGACGAATCAAGGTGAGAACTCTTCCTCTGACTGAATGATGAAATCCTCATTCTTTTCGTTTTTTCGCTCGAACTTCAGAATCTGGAGAATTCATTGGTGGCAGCGTAGTTCGGAGAGCTAACGCAATCTTGTTTGAAAATCCGGCAGGTGTTAACGGTTCGCTACCCGAAGCATCCTCTTCGGATCCTTCGTCAACGAATACTGTTCCTCCGGAGTAGTAGCGTCCTGCTCGGAGTTTGAAACAAACTCGCTTAAGACACCGTGCTTAAAGGCAGCAGGAGATACCGAGCGGGCCACTTTCGTCAGGACAAGCGTATCTCGCACCAAAGGAGGACAAATATTCCATGAAGTGAATGCGGAAATAGTTTTGCGAGACATTCTCTGTCTTGTGAATGTGTGTGAGTGTACGAGGAGATTAAATGCATAGGGTGGGGAGGAATTGGTTTTCGAAGTACCATACCATTGTTCGATCGAATCATGAGACGTTGCTGGAAGGGCTGCTTTACAAGTTCAGAACAACGAACTTCAGAGTTTACTTACGACATCAGTTTGAAGTCATTTCGTTCAAAGTCTTTCATTCGAGAATCACTGGAAAGCTCCGCGGAGTTCTTCCGGAATTCTCAGCCTGTCCAATTTGGATCTATCTGGGCAGGGTATGTCTGAAGAGTTTTGCCTCATACTTGCTAATATAAAAAGAGATGAATCTATCGTTCTTTCGTTCGGAAGCAAAGTCCAGAGCTCGGTGCCCTAACAAGCCGAGCCTGTCATTCCTATTCATTTCGTTAACGCCGTAAGTTATTCGGGAGAATCCATTTTTTT
Organism: Neoseiulus cucumeris; assembly: GCA_021527715.1. Taxonomy (NCBI): domain Eukaryota; kingdom Metazoa; phylum Arthropoda; class Arachnida; order Mesostigmata; family Phytoseiidae; genus Neoseiulus; species Neoseiulus cucumeris. The sequence goes on from JAJSRV010000017.1 coordinate 968,940, forward strand.
CTGTGCTTCAACTCCGAAATGTGTTTGTCTATTTCTATGTTTACTCTCGCATAATTCGGACGAATCCCGAGTCGACAACGACCACTCCGAATTCGGACTCTTTGGAGCGTGTCCTGGCCGTGCTCTCAAGGGTCGATATTTATTCTCGAATCAGATTACATCAGCGTCAGTTCCGTCACCGCGTCAGGCGGTCCTGGAATCGTGTGTCTCACGAGTCGACCTCAGGGGACGCCGTCGGTGAACTCTTGCGGGTGTGCGAGTGTGTGATAGAATGGCCCTGTTCTTGGAATGAGCCAAGAGGCGCGCAATGCGACTGCAAGATCTGCCTCGGTGCCAATTTGGTGAAACTGAGTCGCTCAGAACGTTCCCAACATGTCGATAACGCGCTCATTTCTTTGGAAGTCTTCGGAATGTAAATAAAAAGCTTTATGTGTCTGCACGCACCCTAGGAGTCCGGGCCTCGATTGGCCTCCCTTGCCTGGCGTTGACCATGAACTCGAGATCTGGCTCCTCAACTGATTTCATGACGAATTCTAAGTCTCCTAGAGCTTCACTCGGGACCGAGTTGCAACCTAGCGCAATGCGATACCCATTCATTTTCAAGTACAGCTTCTTAATGAGCTGAAACTCTCGAGTTCCTGTAATTCCGGATTTCGCCGCGTTCCCTCGATGGAACTCGCTGGGGGCGGAAGCCGGGAGTCGCGTCAAGTGGCGGAGGTCGATGCCCGTTCGATGGGCATGCCCGTCGCTCGGAAACCACTCTGAACTTTTGTCCGCGAATCTTTTTCGGATGCCATGCGATCGTTCATCAACTGAGTAACCGTTTGGATATTTCTGAGAAGGAATCAGCAAGCCTAGCGTACATACGTCCCTGTAAATAAATATAGCGGAAAGTTTTATAACGACATTCCTTTTGTCTTTATCTACGACAGCGCCCCTGGGCGCCGACGATTCGGGGGGCACGACGTATGAATGAATTATTGTCTATGGCGGAATTCAGAACAACAATTTTTCCTCCCAGCTTTCCAGAGTTTTCGTAATATTTCAAGCCAGCAAGCCCACCATGAGATTTCTCCGAGCCGACAATTCCATTTATGTACATTTATCGCACTTCGAACAAAAAAAGACTGCGGTGCAAATAGCTATATATTATATATAATTATATATATATATATATGTATATATAATCTCAGCTCCTTCTCCTCCTCTTTTGTTGATTCTCTGCGAAAATTATTCCCCATATTTTTTAGCGCTCTATCTGGTCAGAGTGATGATTTCCGTGGGATCATTCTTAAATATATTTATTAGTTGATTGATGGGTCATGGCTTTCTCATATATTCGCAAGTCGATGGCTTTCTTGGAATTTTCAAATATCGGTCGGTCGATGTACTCGAACCGGCAACCATCTCGTTTGATTTTGTTAATTTCACGTCCACGTTCCGGATAAGGTTGATTTTGATAATTGCATGAGACGTTTTCTGAGAAATTCACACGGATTTATTCATACACACGTTTGGGAAAATAAATAGATTTTTTTATCAGCCTCATCAAATAAATAAATTAAATAAATACGTGATATATACAGTGCAATAGGTTGTGATTCTAGGAATAATGCTTCGAGTTCAGCCGTCTTTGGCTGAGGAAGTAGGCGACCGTTGCCACGTAACTGATGAGCATCGCTGAAGTCGTGATAGCCAAGACGTAGAGCGACGTGCGTGAAGCACATTGGCCGTCTTCAAAGAGTCGACTCTCGATGAGCACTGCAACAGAGGGAATTGCGTTCTAAATTCACTGGACGAGCTTTTCATCCCGAGAAATATTCAGTGGAATTTAATTGAAATTCAAGCTGATCGTCGTCCGGGCCGAAAGGTAGTTCACAAGCATCTGGGGTAGAGCGTGACGACAGGGAATCCGCAGCCAAAAGAAAAAACGTGAAAAATCTCGGACTTTTTTTCGGACTTCACGTTCCGTTATACTCAGCGCCAAGCTTAGTAGACCGTTTTCTCCGCTACACTGCCGGGGGCGGCAACAAACCAAAAGTAGCCAGAGGGGAAACAGCTACATAGTGCAGCTCTGTAGTGGAATCAGCAAAACGAAACCACTTACTGAACAACCCTTATCAAAAGCCTCGATCTCAGCGTGATAGTCTTCCGACGTCGGTCGAGCTAAACAAACCTTTCTCCCGGTGTTGAGTCTGTGAACTTGGCGACGGCGGCGGATCATCTTGCAGGTCGAGAACGACGATTTCCTGGCTCAAAGTCATCTCTTCTTTGTCTTCAATCGATCTTCGCCGGCGACCCCAAGAGGGTTTACCGGCGCCACAATCGACAGGTTCACATTTGCCAATGCAGTATTTCACGTTGCATTGGAAAATCACTCCATAGGACTCTGGAAAGGGGAACTCCGTCAACATACGATGGGTTCCGGTTACCCGCAAGCTGTTTTCAACTCTTCAAAAGAACATAGGTCCTCCACGTAGACCAAACGATCTTTCAATGTCCATACCTGTGAATCTGAATGCTTCGTAATTGGATTCCAGCGCAGAGTCGACTTGACGGAAACGGGGGAATATGGCAGGGTCGACAGGACACCCTCTGTCGTCGATGATTTCGAAGGTGCTTCTTGCGTCTTTAGCCATGGCCACACAGCTGCGAGCGAAGATTCCGTACGGAGCTGAAGAATGGAATCGATTAGGAACGATGAGGTCTTTTGCAATTTGGACAGTGTTCGTTTTCCGCATGAAGTTTTCAGTTGGCACTCACTGTTTCCAGGAATCTCGATTTTGAATGTTAGTTTGTCGCCGATTCTGACGGTTGTCGCTTCCTTTCCGTCGACTCCGAAGATCATGATTCGGGGCACTGGGGCTTCGGGTGAAGCCGTGATCTGTTGCGCCAACCCATTGTCTGGGTCCCTCATATCGATGTCTGACACAGGCATCATTCCGAACGAAATGTTTTTCGATGAGGTCTCGTACGTGCACCGAACGTTGTAGACTTTATCGGCTTTCGTCAGGACAACGTTGTGATGTTGAAGAACCACGGTGTTCGTGTAAACACCTCCCAGTGATTGTGTGTTGCACTCCTGACCTGTCAGAGGCAAGTCAAGTTTGAAGTTTTGTCCGTTCTTGACCGCGGTGTTGCAGGTTTCCGAACGTCCCATTGCGTAGATCCTGCCGTGGAAGGGTCGGCTTGTTTTGACATCAACAACGATCTTCTGGTCCGTGCATTGAATCGAAACTGGAATGAACAAACTATTAGTGACAAAACACCGTGGATTCGTGACTTCGCAAGTCTTCTTTCGTGAGAAATGTTCAACTAACCATCGTAGCACACTCCATACGAGTCGCAAGCACCGTCATCGTATCCTTCTTTGGTTAGAGAGGGCTGCTTCGTGGTGGATCTTTGTTCAATCTTCGACGTCGTCGTGGTCGGTCTTTTCGTCACGGAGGACAGTTTCGTCAGCGTGTCACCTGGACAATTATTTTTCGAAATATTTATCAACAGATTCCACAAGTATTCTGAATGTTGGTGAAAAGTCGCGGACTTCCGAGAGATCGTGTGCGGTAGGCCCTCAATTGTGTTATCTCTACTCACTTTGGTTTGCGCAGTTTGCTTCCATGTAAAAGCCGACGGTTTCTCCGGTGTCTAGCAGTGGCAGCTGGGAGCTCATCGATTTGAAAATATGAGCTCCGTCGGGAAACATGACGTGGTCGACGTGGTACAATGAGCAGCTGTTCTGTCCGAGGGCTTCGGTGGGTTTGAAGAGCACGGATCGACAGAGAAAATCACGATCCATGGTACAAGCTCGCAGACACTCAGACTTCGAAGAAACCAGGAGTTCCTTGTCCGGATAGTAGTTCAAGTCGACGTAGTGCGTGATCACATCCTGCGCAGGGCCCAATTTAGCGATGTCGTACATTCGAACTCCGGAACAGACCTGATCGACTGTGGAACGGAGAAACGCAGTTCATGACACCAGCTCTCGACTCGGGATCAGCTTTCACATCAGGCCAATGAAATAAGTAGAGGGAGTTTACGAACCATCTAGACAAGCGTTTTCGAAATAGTCAACACCCGGTGCGTCGATGAAGTCGTCAACCGGAGTCGTTCGTCTGTCTGTGTCACTCATGTGACACTGGAACGTGATGGAGTTGAATTCCGCCGCACGGCAAACGAATCTCCGTTCATTCAAGCACGCAGCCATGCAGTTTTCGCGATTGGAAGAAAAGATGGCGACATTGTCGTAGCCTCTCAACATTTTATTCGGGAAACGCTCGAAGGCCCAGAGGCGATTGCAAACTTTTTCTGAAAATTAGGGAGCGATGGGTTATCATTATGAATATGATTTGGATTCTTATTCCTCGAGGGCACGCTTGACCAGCGATGAATGTTCCACCTCTCGAATTGAATTTACCTGTTCGAACGTTGGTTTTGACGAGGTAATACATATTTATCGCTTTTTGAGGGTTCGCCGAGGGTTTCCTAGCTTGGGTGTCGTTGTGAAGAACACACGTCGTTTCCTGAATCGGCGCCAACGGATTGACCACGAAGGAAAACGCCGCAGCCACACAGTCCACTTCGTCGCGACACCATCCTTGGCATTCGTAGAGAGACAAGTTTCTAATCGAATAGTAGGGCGTTCCAACATAGTCCAAATTCGTCAGTTTCTCGAAGGTGATTTTCGCTGCAACCAAAAATCCGAGAAATTAGTTTTTTTTTGTTGAGGGAAATCGGATTCTACCACGCTTCAAGAACTAAAAATTCAGGTTTTTTGATTCTGTCGCGAGTGAGCCATCAGGAGAAGAAACTGGTTGCTGGAAAACTTCTTTCTGTTGTTTCCGATTCAAGTTCGAAGAAGGCTGTCATCCAAATCGACGGACAACGGCGACGCCTCCCCAGTTAAGAGGTGGAGTAGGTCAAGTGAACGCGGCGATTCCGGGTTGTCACTCAATCGATTGGACCGACTAATAATAAGCACGCAAGGCCGAATCTTCATCGATCCGTCACGCGTTGTGAGAATTTCTGACACTCCACCCTTTTTAATAGCTTCCGAAGTGGATTAGGAGATAACGGAAAAGGCAACGAGTCATCGTCGATCACCGGCGTGAAATTGCTTCACACGAATTCCGACTAACTAACTAACTAACTTCTCCACTCAATCTAAAACTTGATGGAACGCAATAAACGGGCGAAATAATAGACGGCCGCTTAGTGGATGAATGAAAATAAAAGAAAAGCTTGACGATTTCATAAAGCGGAGCGCTGCTAAAGACAGAGGATTCTCTGTCTCACGGGTTAATGGATCAACTCACACATGTCCAGCTTCTGATTTATCACTTCACGACCGGGGCGAGTCAAGTGGGATTTATGTCGCGGATTTTTCGTCTTCCGCCGACGTGAGATTGCGCGCAGAGAAAATTTATGAGGAAACGACATCAGCGACGGGCGCTGTCGCTGCCTAAACAGACCGAGGGTGGGAAACTTCACTTTTATCTCAGCGACGAATAGTCTCTGTGTAGTGAAATGAGTCCGGTCATGTCGAGTCCCGTTGCGCGCTTCTGGATTGTCCAGAAGGAGCGAAGAGGAAATCGAAAGAGATAAGAATGATGGACGCCGTTGCTATAGCAGTCCGATTCATGAAACTCACGAGCGTTTCACTAAACTGCTCAACAAATGACCTCAGATGGAGAATCAAGAAGTCTTCAGCTGTTTCTTTGTGCATGAAACTTCTTTTTCCAGAATGTTTGTCCATTTTATTGTGGATGGAAGTTTTGTGAACTACTAGCCGCTACTTTCTCGAAACCGTGAGTTTCCATTCCAGAACTGAGCCCAATTCAATCTTCAACGACTGAATCGCCCGCTTATCGCAGTCTGGATTCTAGTCCGCTTTTCCACGCGGATTCCTCTGCCATGCATTTAACTAACGAAGAATTTCACCGTTATCGCGATCGCTGCCATTCGAATGTTCGTATCGCACCCAATGACACAATAAACAACGTCTCCCGTTCATGGGTAAGCCGTAATAGCAGCTGTGAGAAGTAGTACAGCTTTTGTTTACACAAGGGAGCAAGAATATTCAATTCGAGTTGTTATCTGAGGGAAAAATAACGCGATATCAAGATGTCAAATGAGGTCGGAAGCAGCCATTTCGCCCCGAAGAGTTCAGCGCAACCACCTACCACTTGTTGCGGACAACCAGTGAATGTTATCTCGTGGCCACTGAAAATAACAGCTTTCGAAGAAGGAGTAAAAACAACGAACGAAGACTATTTCTTATGACCGGGTCATTTCGTTTTTATGCGTTCTGCTCTGTTATTCCAATTTCACAGAAGCGTCCTGAGAAGGATTTGTCGTCGTCGTCTGACTGAGAAAAACGCCGATGCTAAGAAACAAACTCGTTCGGAAGTCACCACGGCTCGCGCACGCGATATCGGCGCGGCTTTCTGCTCGTGCGGCGCGACTATTTGTTCTCAAGTTTAATTATTATCGTTCTGGTCATTGTTGCCGCCATCGACAAGCTTATCCCCGCCATCCCCGCCCGGGAGCGAGACTTTGAACGAGCCAGCACCGATCGTCCCGCAAGATCTGATTTTATTCCTTCATAAACTTAGCTGAAGATGATTCTAGCGTGCGTCTGCCTCCGTGTGCGATAAGTGGATTGACAGACACTGAAGACAGTTACCGGAGTGCGTGATTCTTGGCATTCATGTGTGTGTAACGAGACAATCAAAGGAATCATGGACTCAGGACTGACCAGCCAGAAGCATTTCAAGTTTGAGATGAGCAGAGATCGAATGAGCGACTCGGGGAGTAATCTTCGACGCCGAATGGCAGAGGCGGGACCATGGACAAGTCGCGAACAGAACAGACAGAGTAACCAATGGTAGGAGCCTCTTCCACAAACGGTTAGCACGTAACGGCTTTCAGCCAAGCACGAAACAACTTCCTGCGGCGAACTTCGTCAACCACCGATTCCTTCAAATGTTACTTCGCTATCGTCAGGGAATCCTCGAACATCCGTTGTAGCAACTGCATAGGCCGTTCAGTGTCAGGTTCAATTATTGCGCGATCCTTCACCAGCGCACGTTCTTGATTGCCGGCAGTCAGCAGGCAAGACATAAACTTCAAAGCCTGCTATCAGTGAGGCCAATGAGTTCCAATCATCACCGACATAACTCGGGACAGCATGACCTCGAGCAGTCAGCTGGTCATTTGAAACACACTCCTCCTGACCGAATTTCGGCGAAATCAGAGTGGGATTCTCAGAATCGGCTTCTTCCACGGCTTCAAACTGCTTTGGACGCTCCGTTACCCGCTGCGAACCCCGCCGCGAAACCCCAACGAAAACTTCATCCCGTATTCGGATCGACTGAAGAGCGAGCAACACCTCGCCACGCCACAAACTCATGGTTTCTCGTTCGTTTTTCGCGAGGAAATGAACATTTCATAGCTTTGCCGTTTCACATTATTGTTATGCGAGCGGCTCGATGGGTTTCGAGTGGTCAGTCAGCTGATGCCCGACGCGGTCAAGAGATGCGAGTTTCGATTGTGGGCTGTTATTACCAGCGCTGTTCCGACGTTGGATTGTCACAAATAAAAGCCCGCCGAAGATGAGCGTAAAATGGGACAGAGTTGACTTTTCGGTGAAAGTTATCGAGAACCATCGCGTTTTCAAACTTTCTTTCACGTTTTCCTTGAGCAACTCAATCGATAAACCGAGAAAAAAGAAACATGTCTCGAGAAAATAGCCGGCCCTTGCTCATGTTCGAGCTGAAACAATTGTGCTTTCTTCTCAGTTGCTTCTCGCGACGTGTTCCTTTTTTTTGTAGGAGACAAGCTCCCATTGCGAATCTGAGTTTGCAAGACTTCTGATGCCTCTAACACTAATTATTCAATGTACAAGTCTGTCTGACTGCTCATTCCATCCGTTTTTTCTCTCAACCATCTCTGACTCGTTTTGTTTATTACTCAGCGAAGTTGATTACTCGGTTTGTCCGTGATAAGTTGTTGCGGACACCGCGAACTACTATGGTCAGAACTCGTTCACGACGGATTTACCCGAGTCCGCCGGAGCGATCAACAAAACGAGGCGTTCGTCTCTGGAACAAACCGCGAAATCCCAGTCGCAGCCTCAAGTAAGCTGTAAGCCACTTGTCTAGTTCGTCCAGACTAAGGAACTTCATTCTGCGGAAAGGTACGACTTGTAAACGCCAGCATTCTCGTTGGAACCGAGTACTTTTCGTTTCCAAACTCCGGCGTCTTCCCCGATCGTTTCAGAAACATTCCAGCGATGGGAAACGATCGTCGTTTGTCTGGAACTGGGGTCGTTCGCTGAGGGAAGGGGACGATCTTTTGGCAGATGATAAGTTTGTGTCAGAAGGAAAAGTGTCGTCTCAATCAAAAGAAGAACCAACTGATGTTTGGTCGTCTGGACCATCCTCGAGTGGAGACGGAAGTTACCGAATCGAGTCTACCCGGAAGTTCCGCGATCTGAAGTTGCGGTTGGCTTAACAAAAGTTGCTTCGATTGTCCGTTTTCTGTCTCTTCTTCTGACGTGGATGATGACAAGAAAATCGTCGGATGCGATTTGAACCACGCATCCGCTAGACGGAAACGGGGAAATCGCAGGCAGGTCTCCGTTCCCGCGCCTTTCAGCTCTGGAAAGTTTTTCGCGAGCTCGCGTAGACAACTCCCCCCGGGAAATTTTGAAATTGGCGCCACTACCGGATGTAAACATTCGAAATTGCTGTCTGCTGCAGGCCGTCATGAGAATGGATCAATGAAAACTCAGAGGAAAGTTGGCTTTTCCCGGAGATGAGACGCGGTTTCCCGCATTGCCCAATGACTCGAGTTGCTCCGGACCAGATTCTGCTCGTGGAATCGTGGGGTGAAACAACGACCTAGATAGGTCGAAGAGTGGTGGAAAACCACCGTGCGTCGGTGCTCCACGCGAGCGGTGCGCGAACACGATCTCATCTCCGAATTATTTCTTTCCTTCGATGGCCGTCGAAGTCGTCAGTGCCGTGACAGAGTCGGGGAGTCACCTCGCTCAATACTGGCCTCAACTCCGTTACGAACACCTTGTGGCCGGCGTGGCCGGTGGCGTTGTCAGCACCCTGGTAGTTCATCCGTTCGATTTGCTCAAGATAAGACTGAGTGTCAACGATGGCAAGGAAGGTCGACCGCTGTACAGGGGTCTTCGACATGCTGCCCGAACGATATTTAGTACAGAAGGCATCCGAGGACTCTATCAGGGAGTGACCCCAAACTGCATCGGCAGCGGCAGTGCGTGGGGTTTATATTTCGTGTTCTACAATGCAACCAAAACGTTCATGAACGGCGGTGATAAGAGCATACATCTGGGACCTGTCAAGCACATGCAGGCAGCGATACAATCTGGAATTCTGACACTTCTTTTCACAAATCCCATCTTTGTGGTCAAAACTCGGATGTGTCTCCGCTACGGCGGCGGTGGTGTGGAATACGGTAACCTGTTACGGGCCGTTAGCACGATATACAGAAATGAAGGCTTGCTCGGCTTCTACAAGGGCTTCGTTCCCGGACTTTTTGGAACAAGTCATGGCGCCGTTCAATTCATGATTTATGAAGAGTTGAAGAAAATCATAAACAAAGAAAAGCTGTCGACGGTGGAGTTTCTGCTGGCCTCGTCCAGTTCCAAAGTGGCGGCTGTCATTTGTACTTATCCGTATCAAGTGGTTCGGGCGAGAATGCAAGATCAACACCGGTCGTACGCCGGTTCGATGGACGTGATTCGTCAAACTTTTCAGCGTGAAGGAGTCACTGGATTCTACAAAGGCATCTCCGCCAACATCCTCAGAGTTACGCCAGCTTCGGCGGTTACCTTCATTGTTTACGAAAATGTTGTTGCGGGTCTGACTGGCAATTGATGCCGCACACTAGTTCATCCTGTGCATCGTAGTGAACAGTGTATGTATCGAGGTGCATCGAAGTTGTGATCGTCACGGAGTCAGGTTCCAGTTGGGCATATAAAATAAATATTTGACAAGTTTAGAAACAAAAACGTTCTTTGATTCTCAGCATCTGTACTTGGACTATTTCAGAGGCAAAGCATTCATCTGTGCGAGTACTCCCGGAATGTGTTAAACGTCAATTAAGTAGCCACGTCGGAACCTCTTCTCCGTCTGGGCATTCCGACGCGGACCAAGCGGCTTCGTGTCTGAAAGCATCAACCAAAACTTCAGAAACCGCGAATGGCACACGTTGATGAAGATGAAATTCAGACACTTGCTAATGGTGTAGCTTCATGGTCAGTTTGTGCTCGCACCGAATTCCAGGTGTCAGAGTAACACCGGAAAGCATTCCGGAGCCGAATGATATCGCAGCTAGTAAAGGAGATTGTTTCAATTCAAAGATCGGGAAGAGCTTCTTAGGGTTCCCTTCACTGACGACGAGATTGAGTTCAGATCAGCCGTGGATCGTCAGTGGTCATCGAACTCCATCGGTTGTCAACGATAAGTAAAGTTCTAGCCCGTGTTTCGTGGATGTGCCGCACTCGGATACCTCGAAGAGGGAAAAAATCTCAAATGTGCCGTTTTCGAAATGTTCTGAAGAGTTGCTTTGTCATTGAGTTGACATCTGATGAGCTACAACCATAAAGCGAAATTGTGTCGCTCAATTCAAACGGTGGCACTCGAACAATTATTCCGCATTCTTTGACGAAATGTTTATGAGGGGAAAAACGTCCGAGCGTTTGCTGAAGAGACCTTTTCTGCTGCTACTGCTACCGCCGCCGCCATTGAGGGTTTTCCGCCGGAACCTTGCCTGTTACTTCATTTTCTTCTTTTTTTTTTGGTTTTTGAACGGGTCTGCGTTTTTTGCCTAGTGCAAGTTCAAACACCTTTCTAGTTGGCCACCATTAAAATGACATAACCGTAAGCGAAAACCAGAAACGCTGTAAGGAATAGGCGTCATAGTCGGCATCTTCGCGCAGTAATTACGAAGGCGTCAAGTAAACCGAGGTCCGGGAATTACTATGAAGATGAAAAACTATGAGAAAACGTTTCCTCTATCTTAGTGAAATCAAATACTTCAAGGAGTCGGTTGCAAAGCCTTGAAGTTCGTCCAGAGGAATATTTTGTCAGGCACCGACCCAGTCGTAGACAGCCTCTAGATTGGAGGGAAAAATTCGACTTCTCCATGAGTTTCCGTTCTTCTGTCTCGCGCAAGCCAGAGCAAAGATTTTTCTGGGTGAGCCGAATCAGAGTAACCCCATGAACGGAATAATCTTTGTCGAGATCCAGGAACAAAACGGTTTGATTCTGCTCGATAGGGATTCGCCCGCTGCGTCTTTGAGGCTGTATCCGAGGAAGAGACAGCAAGTGAAAGTTCCTTTGTTGTCCCTAGACGAAGAAGATAGTTTTTACTTTGATAGGCTCTGACAGCGCTCTGTGCCCTTGGACTTCTATAGAACGTGCCTAGTCACAAGACTTGGACGAAGAAGAGTGGGTTCCGCTCTAGAAGTCCAAGTCACAAGTGGTGCATGATGCACACACACACACACACACAGAGCAACTGTCCGGCCATCCGCTGCTGCCTTCGTCAGCTTGGCGGCCGGCCTACCCGCCACATAGTCAGGCAATCTTCAAACTTTGTTCTTGTCTGGTTTCCTTAGTGAATAAGAGAAAACACTCCATACAATCGTTCCTGATTTCCCGCGGAGGCGACTTGCTCAGCTCTGGTATTGCAGCGGTCACAAAAGTGAACATAGGTCGATCCATTCACTTATCCCCTCTATTCACTTATTGAGCCATTTTCGCGTCCATCCATCCGTTCTCATTTCGTTCATTCATTGGTTGCTCGAGTTGCAAAAGTTTTTCCATCGACGACGACAATGGTTCGCATTTGAAGCATTAGATCCCCGTGCCGGCGACGTTCTGCGTGCGCCTTGTGCTGAAGAATGCAGTTGGAAACGAACAGAGCGTCCGCCCATCCGTCTGTTTGTCCGACCCTCGATCCTTCCATCCATCCATCCATCCAGACGGTGCTCGACTCTGTTTGGCCACAGTGACCACTCATCCAACTCAATCAATTACCGTTTCTCTCCACTGCTTGCATAAGCAAGTGCGTAACTCGGTTAACGGGAGAGAAACGAGGTAGATTTGACGAGTGGTCTTGTCCGCCGCCGTTCCGACTTCGTATGCCTGCTCACCCGCTCGTCCGTCCACCCGCCCGCTCGCTCGCTCGCTCGCTTGCTCGCATACTTGGTGCTCCACTCAAGCTGATGTGATTGCGCTCTAGCATGTCTGCTCGGAGTAAGAAGACTGCCGGCACGAGTGCGTCTCCACGACAGTTACGACTGACAGTGCGCTGACCGGCTCAACGTTTCTTAGCCAACAACGACATCCATCAGCCAACCAGGTAGCAAGCCAGCCGCTCGGAGGGGTGGCTGACTGACGAGCCAACCTGCCTGCCGGTCATGCAGCTAACCAACTAGCAAAGCAGGCAAGCGAGCACTCATCCAATCCATCCAATCCACACCACGGTCGCTGTCGATGCACGGATAACGCACGGAACACCCAGTCGGTCCACTCCAACTCTTCGGCGATAGCGAACTTCGGGAGAAACTTGTCGCTACACTCTATCGCCCATACATGATCGATCCTCAGATCTGAACTTGAATGTCACATCAGATTCATGTCTGGGTGATAGGGTCGGCGATCACTCGATCGATCACTTGATGAAGACCAAGTTGTGTCAACAGTGGAAACCGAGTGTTGGGAGAGCCATTCACTGACCCTGCCGCTGATGTCTAGCTCTGTTCCAGCGGTTCGAGAAGGAACGAATTTTCGCTTCTTGTGGAAATCGAATGGATTTGAAGGAATTCGTGACGAGCATTTAGAATCGGCTGGGAATCCTGAAGTGATGATTTCACGAAGGAAAAGTGACGAACATCTCGATCGCGAAGAGTTTTCTCGAATCATTGCGGAGACGATCCCGTTCCGTAAACCAGTTCAGATCATATTTTTTCTCGGTTGGATTCATACCTCATAGAGTTACAGTGTGTCACAGGTGTTTTACATTCCGGGAAAGTGAATTCAATAGCGCGGTTCGTTCCGCTAACCAAAATGTTGAACACACGCAAAGTTTGTGACTCCCCATCTGTCGGTAGAGATTCCCATTCAAAGAGCCGGCCATGCAAGGATTTTCCACATTCAGAACGTCACGTTGTTCGAGTTCCGTGGATGCAGTCGTTTGGGCAGCGCGCTTCCCCTAGTTTTGCCCAAGATCGTACTGCCCGCGGTCCCCCATACGGCCCAGGAATTGAGATATTTCGTAATTTTGGGAAAATACATATATCCTGGTCGTGAGTTCAGAAAGGAATTGTGCGCAAACTCCAAGTGGAATTACGATGAGCGTCACGTGGAAGGAGTGACCTCGTCGAACTGTCACGCCTGTGCTTCGTTTCTCGTCGCTGTCTGGAAGCTTCTGCATTGCTGATTCCGCTGCACCGACAGCGAAGGTGGCGTAGGGAACGCGGGAGAAAAAGAAACGAATCCATAGTGCCACGCGGCCCGCATTCATCTATTGAGCTCATCAGCCAGTCAGTCAGTCAGCCAAGGAGTCAGACAACAAGTGACGGACAGAAGTATAGTCACAGAGGGACTATAGCTCGGTACAAGAGTGGCGCTTGCGACAGGAACGTCATTGGAAGCCACCCATAGAGAAAGGTGGTGGACCGTTATATGCCGGACGAACGTACCGAGTTCTTTTTTTTCCTGGTGACAATGGCAACACAACATCTCGAAGCGCTGTGATTTGCTTCTTCTTTTCTCGCTGCTGCTACTGCCGATGCTGTAGCTAGACCTGTTTCTTCTCGATATCCGTGTTCATATCTCGCCATCAACAAAGAAAGAACCGAATCGTCGATGAATTTGAGCAGTATAGCGACCACTTTCGGATGTGGAGCATGTTCGACTGGGAAACAGTGAGTTTTGAGTGAGGTAGCTACTTAGTCGGACCGTTATTCGTTCTACTATGGGTCGGTATCGCGGAATTCTCAGCTCGCAGTCGGGTGAACAGAAGAGCAGAGCAATGACAAAAATGACCGCGACGATTTGTCGCGGCCGACGAAAAACTTGATCTCTTGTTTCTGTAGCTATTCCAAGCGTCGCCAGTGCTACTGCTGATGTCGTCGTCGTCGTCGTCGGTCGCAGTCAGTGGTCATCCGTGACTGTCGAAGATGGACAGTCGTTGTCGTCGTCATTCTTCGTCCCTCGACGGCGACGAATGGCAGAGGAGGAGAAGCTTCCTTCAGCTTTATCAAACGTATGTACTGCACTGTCTCGATGATTATAATTCGATCGACGGCGATGTCTCAATCACCAAATATTTGCGATAGAGTTCAAAGCCACATCGGTCAGCCACGAACAACGGGAAGCAAAGGCTCTACGGTGATTATCCATCGCAAAGTATTGTTCTTCTCCAAAAGCCATCGAAAACGGGGTAGACGAACACACAAGCACAGAGTGATTACATGATCTGATAACTGTAATCGAATCTGGCGATCGTCATACGTAACCGAAGGAAACGTAATCTACAACGTGATTCGACGAGTGTCTCTGTCATCGATCCTGGCGCGACGATTACCTTTTCGCCAGTTTCCATGTTGTCAACTCGCACTTGGTTCAATCTACAATCGCGTTGTCAAGAGTAATGGTCACTGAGAAAATCTCAGGTTTGGCGCTCGACCACGTTGCAACCTCAAAAAGAAAAGCTCGGCAACGCTTTTTGACGGCGACAAGCTCTCTAATTCACTTTGAAGGAGGTGTTCTAGCCGAATATACGTCTGGTACCGTTGGTCGCGGATGACGCTGGTCGCGGTAGCCGAGCAACCCGCCCAGTTTGGCTCACTCGACGCATGACATGATGATATTGTGAATATCATTCGTTGCTCGCCGTTCATTTGTTGTTCATCCACAGAAGAGGGGAGTGAAGACAATCCGTGCTGGATTCTGTTCTTTTTCGGCACACGACGCGCCACACGAACAGATTCCTACAACTAGTAGGAGGTCACAGAAGCAAGACAAAGCAGACCTCCGCCTTGATAGAGCAATCGCCCCATCTCTCTTCCCGTTAGTCGGTTTCGAGCTGATGAAGTCGACTTTTGCCTTGACGATAGCGTCACCGACGAAAACAACAGATGGTTGAGTTGGTGTTTTTGGCGTTCGTAACAAATCAGCCGATCGAAGCAAGCAAACGAATCGATTCGGAGTTCCGAGCTGCTTTCCAACAACATTCCGAGTTCCATTCGACACCGGTTGGTTCAGGGCCGCGCAGTCGTCGACGCGGGCGATGAGAAGTCTCTCAGCGTTGATGAATCCTGCTCCAAATAGAAAATCTCTCCGACACTTATTATCCAGGAGCATCGATCATGCGATGCCGACCGCGAGAACGGACGACCAACTTCAGCCATTGGAAACGGGAGAGGAACTTCATCTTTATTCAAAGCAAAGAGTGACGGAAAAGTGAGCAAAAAACTCAATCAGAAGGTCTCCCACATTGCCGCCGCCAAGATGACCAACGGACCAGCAAAGTTCGCGACTTCAAAACGAAATTGTCGGAACGAAAAAAAACCCTGCTTTGCCTAGTCGTTGTCTGGTCTGCGTTTCTTACCAGCCAGCCAGCCAGCCCGCCGGTCCGCCTGGTTTCTCTGGACTGGCTTGGTGATTGGCGGATTTCTCGCCGGTGGCGACTCTGACTCTACGCTAGGACACTCGGTTGTCTCTCGCTCGCCTAAGAATTCGAAGCGAGCAAAAAGCCGCTGGAACCGGCCACTAGCGACGGTGGCGATTTTATTAGATGTTTCAAAAAGAAGCGTCACACTTTTCTGAATAGTTGGCTGCCGCAGCTGCCAGTGCAGCAGCGGATGTTGTTCCTTTGAAATTTTTTACTTTCTTAACGGGCGCGGGCGTGAAGTTCAAGTTCACCTGCAACTCCGTCCACTTGACTGGTCGCGTGGCTTCTACTTTTCGATTCAAGTTCATCGTTGCGTCGAAGCGTTTTAATTTCGGCTCGTCAGCGGGGATCGTGCGTGAAGAATTCCGAAGATTTTTCAAAAAGTCTGGAAAATTTCGGCGAAAGAAGTTCACCGAGCATGTTTCCAATTGCGGGGGCACGGGAGGTCGCTGCGCTTCTGTGCGGAATCCGGAACACACCTCAAAACGAGGCGAAATCCCAGGTCCTCTGGAAGCTTCAAATCCCTCCTCTGGATGTTGTGGACGTCGAGGCCTCATCAAACGTTCCCGTGTGGGTTACGAAGTAAGTGATCCAGTTACCGACCGCGGAACAGGCCCCATATCAGAAGACAGTTTAGATGGAATTGGAAAAACAGGTTCCGCCCAAAAAATCAAAACTTCCAAGTTCTGGTGCTGCAGCTGTTTCCACAAAAACGCATCGAGCTCAATCCAGAACGTCTGTATTGAGCAATCATCTGGCGGAACGATGAAAAAGGGAAAAAAGCGAAAACAGAAGGAGGACATAAGGAGCAAAAACCCCCAGAAATGGAAGAGCTTCCCAGCGCAAACAACATATGGCAGCGATGGCTTTTGTCGGTCCCGCTAAGAAACGGTCTCATCGACGACGACGACGACGACAGTGTCCAGCGAACAAAAACAAAGACGAAGGAAACGAACAGAAAACCCTGCTCGCTGCGGATCCGTTAAATTCCGCTTCAGCACTTCAGTCATCTTTCTCTTCGAGTCGTCCGGTCAGCCAACAGCTGACTGAGGTGAACTTACTACGATCGTGGTGGTCCATCCATTCGTTTCCTTTTCTTCCTCGCATTTTCTGACCAGAGATATGCCGCTGTCATCCGCGATGACACTTCACACGTCACTGAGCAGAACACCCCCTTCTGACGGAATGAGACGCGACTTAGCGACGGATATAGCATCGAGCAGCGTATTAATAAACGTTAGAACATTTCCCGAGTTGGTGTTTGTAATAGTGATTGCTGTTGTAACTGTCGGCATCTTCTCCGCAAAGCCGCCAGAATTCTATCAGACCAACCATCCATCCATCCATCACTTCATTCATCATCAGCACAAGCAATCGTCCAGCGGAATACCTCCGCATCCGTTTCCAGGTTATCGTGCTCGGTCTGAACGAACGATGAACTTATCAAGTAATAAGTAAATAAATACTGAGACAGATATGACAGCCACTCTTCCATCACCCTAATGGCTTCTCCGAGTTTCCACCCCGAGCTCCCGATGAGACAAATGAGTCATCAGTCAGGTACTCTCCCTCTTCCGATCGGATCTGGGAGCGTATGGTCCACTCACTCGATCAACAGATTAAAGCGTCAAGTATTCAGTCCGGGAGCCTTCGAACGTGTGACGAATCACGAAGCGACTTCTGACCGGCATCGCATTTAGCGGTGAGAATCTGTCACATTAACGAGACAATTTGCGCTTGCCTCCCGCAGTGAAAGCTTGCTCGCCAACCGGTCAATGAGATAAATGCTTTTCTGACGCGTCCGGATCGCACCGGGCGGGCTCTTCGTTGCGAATTCACCTGAAACTCCGAAAACTCTTCCGAAGTCGCCAGTTTCCCCGAAAGAACTACGAGGACGGCGAGATCTTATCAAAGAATCGCATGTTTGGCGATCCCGATTCACGAATGTTAATTCAAGATTTCAATGAACGAAGATCATGCCTCGCTTCTGGATAATCCGAAGGAAGTTTGAACTTCCCGCTTCTAATCGGTTCCGCTGAGTGATCTTTTCTCGTGAACTATGAGAAATAGAACAGTGATCCGAGTGCTCGTCGCATCTCGTTAAAGTGTGCGATGAACACTCTCACCGCGAGCCTGAATAGTTCCACTTGTTTCGAAGATAATTCTGTAAAGTTCCACGAGTTCCGATCGCTTTGATCAGATCTCGTGGAAACTCATGACACGCGGTATCGCGGACAGCGATCTTGTCGTTGTAGCGCGTGAGCGGGTTGTTCAGGAGCAAACAAGAAACAAAATAAATAATTGCGCGCGACCACAATGGCTTGTAGAAACAAATGAAGAGGATGAAGATGATGATGGAGGGAAACGACAAAGACGACAGAAATGACGATCTTGAGACAATATGACTTCTGTTTCCTTTTTTCCGGCCGTGTGCCGTATCTGGCAGCCGCATCTTTCCTCGAGGATGAATAAACGTAGTAGACAGAACGCGGTCAGCTCCCACACAGCTCATCTAGCGATCAAGCAAGCACAGAAGCGAAAGCACGAACAAACACACAAACAAACGGGCGAACTGTCCGCGGAAAGGTTCAGAGCTTCCTATTCCTTGGATCAGGTATACAGGGTCAAGTATAGAATCGAAATATCCCGGCATTCTTCTTCCAGGCGTCGGCAAGACCGGCCCGTCGACGAACAGGGAGGCAAAAGCAGCGGCAGAAGCGCCGAAACTGGGCTAGCTTGCCATCTTCCTGTCCAGCTGTTTGTCAGTTTCACTGACTGCGTGTCACTCCTTCTGGAGGTTTGTCAGTCAGTCAGTCAGTCAGTGGACTTTTTTCTCCATTCTTTCCAATGTCGTCTGAAGCGCTTTCACCTTTTTCCACTGCAAACACACAGACACACACACAGACACGCGATGGCACTGGCGCTCTTTCATGAACTCAGAAAAACGGTAACAAATGGCAAAAGAGAAAAAGAGGGGGGAGATACTGGAAGAGCAGAGGAAAAGAAGTATCTAAATACAGCAGCGGAAAACCGGGTGATATTCGGAGGAGAAATGACGACGACAACGACCACCGGCACAGCTCCACCAGCGCAACAATGAATCGTTAAGAATGACACTTTTTTTCTTTCTATTCCTTAAGTGAAATCCGCTGCGGTTGTTGTCAACCGTTTTTCATCGATCCCTGCCTGATCGACGTCGGAATAGTGTCTCTAGTATCAGGATCGGCCGCGCGGGCGACAGCAGCATCAGATGCAAAGGAACTGTGCAGTGAAGAAGTGTGCAGACGTAACACCGCACACCATGGAGCCAGGCGCCTCGAGAGTCCCAATTTCCACGACAGTGGAATACATTTCAGGGAGTTGCTTTCAGTGGGTCCGTTCGTCTGGTCGGCCGTCTGTCTGGCTGCTCTGCTGTGGGTCCGTTAGAACGGTGCTCCGCTCGTATGCCTGTTGCTCTGTCTCCTGCTGATCCGGTTCGCTGTGCAGGAAGGCAGACGGCCAGAGAGACTGACAAGCAAAGCTTTACAGGCGTGCGCAGTTCGACTTGGCAACTGTAAAAGTATTCATGCATTCATTCATTCGGCCGAAAACGGACCGAGAAAAAAAACCGGACCAACGAGGTATTGTGCTCTGATCTCCGTGAGGAGGGGGGCGGGCGCTCGATCGGCGGTTAACTTTCTTGGTTTGCTTGTCTTTTTGACGTCTTTTAGCAACGGTCATCCAAACTAACGGCAGGTGAACGAGCCGGCCTGTAAGTGACTCAGTTATTCCCCATTCGCTGCATATTCGCATTGTTACTCTCGCATTGTATATTGGCGCCTTTTGAACCAAACTTGACCGCATTCAACTCGTTCATCGGAATCGGTGCCCGACCGTCTGCCGGGAACTTCTATTCACCCCTCCCCCTACTCTGATAAAGGTACGTTCAATCGGTGCATTGACATACTTGTATTGTTTGACCGAGGGATCGTTGCGCTAAATGTCTTCTTGGATTCATGCGAATTTGAGGAACTCTGCACGATGGATTGTCTCCTCCCCGCACTGCGTAAATCCCGTTATAAAGGACCTCAAAAGCGCCGGAACGCGGGTCTGGAATCCAGAGAATTTGGAGCTTTGCATTCCAGACTTTCAGATGATTCCAGAACGAACGCCGGCTAAACACTGGCCTGGAACTTCTTGGAACACTTTCTTTTTTGCTCCTAAGCGGCTACTTGAGATTCTCGCAGTTAGCTCGCGAGCGTCGGACGAAGGATGGTCCGCTGGCTCTTTTGTCACAACTTTAAGAATAGATTCATACGTCTTGGAAAATCTTCCCGACAGTCATCGGTTCCGACGGCGATGAGAGAAAGAGAGAGATTTCGGCCCAAATCGTAGACTTTCAAATGTCCGAAACGTCAGAAAAAACTTTCTACCGTTTGCTTGTCACCACCGATGTCTGCTTCGGCCCCAATCCCCCGCGCACGGATTCCGATGTTTGTCCGAATCGTTCTTCCCTCGATTGGGACATTTAACATCCGTGTCTTCTTTTCTTCTTGTCCTCCATATTTTGCGCATCGCTTTCACAGGAGGACTGAGCCGTTCACTCCCTGAAAGCTCCTGTTGGCCGCAGAAACACTGCCCAAGTGAGACGAAACTTCAGACTTTGACAGTAAGAGCGCTGTCACAAAGAATAGAGCTCAAACGGGCCGCGCAGGAGGAAACCCAGAAGTTCGATTCGACGCTTCGACGTGCATGGGTGGCCTTCCACAGTTTCCGTTTCGAAACGTTTTTTCCATTTTGCGCTTCGGGATAATTACGGTCTCGTGTTGTCAGCCACGTGACATGAGCATTACCGGCTCTGGAAGAGAATGACGAAAGCGAGAACGACGACTGTCTCTGGAAATTTCCCACTCTCAGACAAAGCGAACTCGCTTTTCGCTTCGACCGTTTCGCTCAACAATCTGGGTCTTCACCTAAAAAGGTAGAAACAGATGTCACACATGTGTACGGAGGTGGGAAAATACTCTGGGTGAGACGCGGAAGTTTGCCGACCGATGGATGATCACCCGAAACGGAGTGGTTACAAAGGGTGAGAAATTTCATTTTTCGACATTTTTTTTTATCACTTTCCAAACACGCAGCCGTCCGAAATCCCACGATTCCCGAGTTGTAGCTGTCACCGTAGGTCGTCAGAAACTGCAGGCGGAAAGACAGAAGTTGAAAGAGACACGACACGGGAAAAAGCGAAACGACAAGAGGAAAAATAAAGGAAAATACTGGTTGCAATTTTTTTTTTCCAATTCCTAGTGACATTTTCCATCGGCCGCTTTCATTAGAGGGTGACTGGGTTCCCGCCCACCGTGAAACCGCTGCGCCGTGACTATGGGTGGCATGTCCCAGGTCTCACTCACTCGGCCACCAGCCGAACGAAGTCCATCTGCTGGCGAATCCAACGAACGCCGCCGCTGCCGCCGCCGGTCGGTCGGTCTAATTTTGTTCTTGCTTTTTTGTTTGCCACACTTTCCGCGGCTCTGTTTCTACGCAAGCTTCTGCTCGTGTTCCAGACTGCATCTCCGCGATCATCATCATCATCGAAGCCATCACCATCTCAAACATCAACGTCGTCTTCTCATACCGACATCGCCTTAGTCGCTGTCGCTGTCGTGGTCGTCATTGTCCGCTCGCTTGTTGGAGGAACTCGCGCACCAATGCAAGCGGAGCGTTGTCATGTGTTCCATCATTGTGTATATTTGAAGAGAGAAATGCTACGAAAGCCGAAAATTTCCAAGCAGTAGCTCACGACCAACGAATTGAACAACCTGTACCGCGGCGGCGCGGAGTTCGACGCTCAAGTGTGGCACCGAGTTTTTGACAGCAAATATCGACCGATCCAAATAAGATCGACGCCTCGTGAACGAATGATTTCCATCCTTCAGCTTCTTCTCTCTGTCAAATCTGAATAAATCCATCGAAGCATTGGATAACATTATTCACTTACTCCGAAGAAGAAAAGAGACGAAAAAAAAACAACGCGGACAGACGCACCGGCGCGTAATCTTCACTTCAACACAAGAGAATCGCTACCGATGTGGTCTAGCACTAGAGGACGTCGATCGGCAACAGTTTACGATGGAGTTATCGCTTCTTTTGGATCACGGGAAGATCAAACGTCAAAATTTGAACTCTGTCACTTTAGTTTTGGTGATCTACCATCAGTATGCGCCTTTTTTCATCTCGCAAGGCCTTAAACCTATAAGTTCAGATCTGTTTCATGATGCTCTTCGAGGGACTTGTACACTGCAGGAATCGAACCTAGCAACGGGAGCAAACACTCAAGGCAATATCGGGGTAGTTTAGCTTTGCCCCCATGTGACGGAGATCATGAATGAGGAAGTTTCTGGAAACTCGATGACAAATCGGCTCGAAGTCACCTTAATGATCCCCTGCGATTTCAAAGCTTGCGCCGTACCCGCCGAGAGATTGTGACCGCCAGATTTCAGTGATTCGATACAATCCGATACTATTCGACACAAGCAATGAAGTCCAGTTTGGTGTGCCGTAATCCGATGTGCTCGGATCAGGAGCCTGGAACAAGCGGATTTCACGGCTCACGGGGAGCATGAAAGAGAATTACCAAATAATGTATGTCACCGAGTCCATCAGATAACCCTCAGGGAATCCAGCTCACTGTATTTTCTTTCTGCTTCGCCATCGTCGCTGCCGAACACTTGGAAAAGTCAAGCAAACCAGCTATGCATCCAACCAGAAAGATGGTGTGAGGCACCCTAATCTCTTTGTTTCTTCCGAATTCTAATGAAATTCGAGGGGAGTTAAGCGAACGAGCAAATCAGTTCATGTTTCTGAGACTCAGGGCGACGAGGTCTCTTTTTTTTTCTTCTTAACTCTTCACGCAAGTTCACAAAAACGAGGTTCGGCTATTTCTCTGTCGTCGAGTCCGCATCGGCTGCAGCGGTCGCAGTCAGTGCTCGGTCGTCACAGCAAATTCTTCTTCATTGTGAAACGACTGACTGGATAATGCGACACCGCGTGCCCTTCCAGATACCCTACGAGCACCCCGCCTGCCTGCACCCGTTCCTCCATCGATTCCTTCGATGTTCGTCCGCAAGATCAGCCAAGCCTAGAGCAAACGGCATTTTACTTTTAAATCCAAACGGTCGCAGAGGGGAAGATCGCAGCACAAACATCAACATTGCTTCTGTAACAACTGAGCGTCCGATCGAACCCACGCGTTTTTTTCCCCTCTCGTTGCAATCACACTTATCCTAGCAGCCAGCACACATATCCAAAAAAAAAAAACTAGAATATATATAACATATCTCATGGCATAAACATTCCGCGTGCACTCGTTCGTGTGGATTCAGGAAATGGTCACTTCATGAGGCGAGTATAACAATATAAAAAATATATATATCGACAACGAGGAAAAAATGAGCCGGTCAGAATAAAATGCGGCTTAAAAATCCACGTCGAAGCTCCGTATCGGCCATCGCGTCGATGGATTGGGAGGTTCGATTTTTTTCTAAACTGAAACCAGCTCTGTGAGAAGGATTTTGTTGATGAGCCTCGAGGAAAAAGTTTGAATCGACTCACCATTAGCTGCTGTTAGGAAGAAGAGCGGCGCGAATAATGACGCCGACAGCCGCATCTGGAAGAAAATATCACGATTAGCGGATTGAATAAATGAAGCATTCTCATGGAGTCACGCAGTAGGTCTCTGTCGCCTCCTCGAAGCTCGGAAATTGAAACATGTTCAAGTTTTCCCCGACGACAAGAGGAATCATCCTCAGCCGAGAATTCATCTCTGTCATGTGAGAGTGGAGAACATGGTCTCAACATTCGATGAATTCTGGGGGAAAAGTTTATGGCAAACCGCGAATCCGAACACCGAGCATCTTCACAGGACCGAACAACGGCTGTCGTTGTACATCTGCAGTCAATTGTCATTAACGACGTCATCGCGGTAATTCACTGTAACTGAGTGATGGATCGGTGAAACCAGGATTGGCGGAATCGGCGAAATCACCCCGGCGGCGGCTCCAACGAAGAGAAACAACCGCTCATTATGACTGACAGAGTCGCAGGGTTGCAGGAGCAGCACAGTAATTGGCACAGAACACAACTCGTTATGATAAATCGCATTCATAAAGATTAAATTGATAATATAATCTTTTCATATACAGATTTTTTTTCTCGGTCACGTGTGCTCACTGCCGTGATACCACAAGAGGGGGACGGTGGTAACAAAAAAAATTATTGTGATGCGGCGGCTCATGATTCCGGCAGCGGGGCCGCTCTGCCAACATTGTGCGTTGACGTATATGCGAAAATTAGCGGAATTCCTTATGCAAGAAAGCAACGGTGAAGTCTTCATTCGTCCGTTCGTTCGTTCTTTTTGCTTCGCTGGTCAACGGTGGCTATGCGCTTATTTGGAGATGCTTCCAGAACCGAGCGAAATTGGACAAGATCATGTGAACCCCAGAAGCCAACTGATCGGTAGATTGTGTGCTGCGTGATTCAAAAGTTTTGCGCGCGCGCGCGCGAAGCGAGCACGTTCCTTCACGAAACGCGACCAATAGCGTAGCAGTAGCAATGACTTCTAGTCGTTCGCTTGTACACGGAACGGCTGTTGTGGGAACAAATTGATTTTCCCAAATCCCCGGACGAGGATGAGAAGCAAATGGACTCGTTGACCCGCTCGCTATTCGTCAGCCTGCCTGGATGTCAGTTCGCCCGCCCGCCTGCCCGCCCGAGTGCTTGCCTGCTTGCGGTCCCGCCTCACTTGCGGACTGACTTGTGAACTGAATGATTGACCGTTGCCGGCTGAGTTGTTCCAACGTTCGATGTTCCGCCGTCCCCCTATCTGTTTCTAATCTGGAAAAATTTCAATCATCCGGAATTATAATCCAGCGCGAGACGAAGAGCCGACTTCGGCGGCTACACGAACACCAGCGGCAGCTCCGGCTCGTGGATTGAATGCGTGTTCGCGCAATAGCCGCACCGACACAACATCCATCCATATTCATATTATCATTTCATTGATTTTGCATCGTGAAAATGAAAAGAAGTGCTTCGTAATGCTACGTTTCAGATTTGCTCCACAGATTACGATGAGCCGAATGAAAAATGAGAAACTTTCAGTTGGCATCGAAAGAGCAGGCTTTGGACGAACTCCGAATCCTCTTGAGATTCCACAACGGGGTTCGCACCTCAGGGACGAACAAACTCTCTTCGGCGAAGGTTCGAAATGCTAGTTCTTCCTCCGCTGTTTCTCAAATCCAAGAGATGATTGCGGTGTTTGCAAGGCATCAAAATTTGTGAACGGAACTTGTTTGTAAAGGGCGGGATGTCGGAAAAGGTCGACTCCCATATCTTCTGCGGGAAGTATGTATATGTACAGTTTATATTTGCATGTCGTTCCACGATTCGAGAATGGATGGGGAGCGCCGTGATCCCAGGACGATCGGGTGTTGCATACTAGTACGAGGTGACCTAGTGCACAGTAAGCACGAGCCAATGTCTCCCACTCACAGTCAGTTCAGATGAGATTACTAGGGATCAATAGACGCCGCCTCTATTTGATATCGGGACGGAAAAGGTGATTTGCGTCACGTGCGACCGATCCTCTTAGGATTCAGCTCCACGAATTCTCTGTATTTCGTTTGTGGAAAAACAGGTTCCAAATGAGAGCAGCACAGCGATTCAAGTAACAGTCGATCACTCGAACTCTACTCGAAAGTTGCACTGCAACGTCTGCATAGAACAAAGAAAGAATTTCTGAGCAGAGTGACATTCCGGTGTCTCTTCCGGATGCGTGATTCGCATGATTCGTCATGTGATTCCTCTTGTAGCAGTTGGCGACGCTCGACCGCGACAACAATGAGTTATCAGTAAACTGAATGGCGTGCTCGACGTTTAAATGTCACCGTAAGGTAACTGGGACTGGACCGACTTGAAGAACAACAAGGTGGGGCCAGTTGCTCTTCTGAAGTCTCTAGAAATCTGGAGCGGATTGTTTCTCTTTCTTTCCATTTGGTGCCGGCTGCAACGTTTCCTGTGCAAACGACTAAAATCGCATACATCGGGAACTATGTACAGAAACACTAAAGATTCATTTCACGAGATATTCGACGACTTCTATCGGAGAAGAGTCCCTCTTCTCGGCCATTGATAGTCGTTCCCGAGTAATGAAGACGCAGACCAGTGTACCTAAGTACTGGAATAGTAAATCTTCGTCCAACCCAATCCTCTCCATCGGACATCTATAAGTCCATCTTGGAGTACCATGAGCTATCTTGACAATGTGTTTCTCCTTCTGAAGTCGGAAATCCGCGTGCGGCTCAAAAGTACGCGCGGTGAATGCACTCAAAAATGTGCTAAACCTCCCAAACGAAGTAGAGAAACGAAGGAAAACTCTCTTAGCCCGAATAACGAGGAGTTCAAGACGGTTTTTCGCCAGAAATTCGTTCCAAAAACACAAAATCCGCTCGGCGTAACAGTGTACAGTTTTGACAAACTTCACCGAGACTCTAGCCGTTTGAAATTAAATCTCCCTCATCCCCCAGAAGTGAAAAGGAGAAGAAAAGCTAGGGAAGAAGAATAGGATTTGGAGAAAATCCGATTTGGAGAACGCCAAAGGAGCCACCTTCGGTTGTTTTGGATGGCCCGACCGGTGCCAAAGGGCCGTTCAACGCTTTTTGAATAGGGCTTATACGAGCGGCCGGCGGAAACACGAGCGGGAACACAGGGGAACAGAGGTGGCCGCAAGAATGGAACACCCGAGAAAAAGGAGAAAGACGAAGAAGAGGAACGGCGGCGGCGGCGGCGGGAGCGGGAACGGCGAAAAAAGTACCAGAAGCCGAATTCCGGAGGTAACGGTGCTGCTATGGGAATCCAGATAATTCAGAACGTTCTCATTTGAGTTGCGCAACCATCGTCGAAGTCGTGCCGATGCAAATCAACCGAAACATAGATCGCGGGAGTCACCGGGGCCGGCAGCGAGCGCGGACCAACCGGCGAGCAAACGGGAGGCAAGCAACTACCATCTTGACACATTTTCCTGTTCGAAAAATTTTTCCAACACCTGTTTCGTTCTCGTCTGATCGCCGTCGTAGAGAAGCAAATTCTCCTTCTTCTGGATTCGTTCCTCCTGCGCTGTGAGTTGCTCGTTCGTCTCTTCCATGTCCGCTTTGTTCGACAGTGGCGGCGGCGGCGTTCTAGTGAGTTTCACGATTTGAATCACGAGCACATTCAAATCGGTTGTAATTGCTCTTCTCAACAACTGCTCGATTTCCTCGTTACTCGGCTCGCACGGAAGCAAGTCCGCGATTTTCCGAGATTCTTGATGTACGGCGAGAGCTCTTCAAGGATCCGGATGGCAACGAAAAGAAGCCGTTTCTCAGAATTCCGAAAAACGGATGAGCTTTTCAAGTGGCGCACGAACTCGAATCCAACAATGCTCGACGTTCTGCACTTGAGGAATGAACTTTGAAAGAAAAAAAAAATTCCAGACCTGTCCGACGAACTTCTAGTGTGGCAACACGGTGATTCCGTCTTTTCCTCGCCTCCTCTCTCGTTCTGCATATGCCGATCAGAGCATAAAAATGTTGTCATGACTCTTCTGATGACCCTACTCAACACGAGTTAGACCGTTAGACGAGCGTCGGAAGAAACTCAGCGGACATTGGCACCGTCGGGCCAAGCCTATGGAGGGCTCTTGTTAGCACAGACTCGGCGGCTATTCAAAATTGACGGCGACGACGACGACAATAGAGACATTGAATCCACTCAAAACTGATGGGAATTGGATGTCGTTGTCGTCGTCGGGAGCAGTAGCGACAGCAAAGGCGTCGCTCGTCGTCATCGTTGACTCCATAGTCGGCATTGCCGGTGTTTCATTGAGTTGAGCGGAAAACGAGCTAGGGTTCTGGTAACGAGAGAAACGCCAGACCCTCCTCCTCCACAAGGATCATGAAAACTTTTCACGTGGACAGTGGCACGGCTTATTCATAATTAACCTCGTTCACCGTTTGTTTGCCAGGCCCGAATTGAATTCGAACGCGGCTCGAAATTGAAAGGAGAAACTTCAGTTCGCAGATAATAATTCCTTCTGGTTTCAATGTCCAGCCCGCCGAGGAGATAAAGGAACGCTCGCTCTGGGGCTCTATCAAGTCGAGAAAAAAAACGAGAAGACGCAAAGACACGCAAGATATGTACTAGTACCCCGGCCGGTGGCGGCTGAGCACTCCACTGACAGGTGTGATGAAGCTGTTGCCGAAAGTCGTCACGATCAAACGGTAAACTAGAATAAAAGAAATGATGGCTTTCGATTGACGCTTCGGAGAACAAGTCATTTTCTGTGTCAATTTACTGCTCTCTGGATGTTTCTTCCTCTTCCTGCGTTCTTCGTTTCCATCGGATTCTGCCGCTGCTGCTCGATCACGAAGCGAACGTTACAAACTTCAACGACGCGACGGCGGCGGCAGCGGCGGCCAGACTAGAAAACTTCTGTAAAGGGTATCCTATGGACGAGGTTGCGTTTTCTTGTCGGACAGTTATCCGGTCAGCTGGCGGTGTCAATTGATTTCCTTAAACGAACTTCTTTGGAGGGTCGATTTCGACAGCGTTTTTTTTTTCGTTCCTTTTTCCACTCTTGAGTTTGACAAGCGTCGCCGTACGACTCCGTTCAAACTACAGAGGTGACGTAATCGCTGTCGCTGCTCTTTGGCTTGTTGCGCACCGAGTGGAAGATGCTTTCCAACGAACTGACAATAGAACTTTAACGATGAACATGACTCTTGCAATGCATGCCATGAATAGAACGCACAGGAAGGAGGCTTCAAACTAATCGTCTCGGAGTTGGGGCCCGTGGCCGAAAAGTGTGTTACGCCAGGTGACTCGTGAGACCGTCCGTCCGTCCGTTCGTTCACTCCTTCGTTACGACTCTCAGCCACAAGTACTCGAGCGATTCTTCAATAGAAACGCGCACGACTGTCCGGCTAATGCCTTGATGAGGTGTCAGAATATTGCTCATTACAAACGAGCTGATGACATCTTCGTCGAGCCCTTCAGAGACGAGATGACCGATGTTACGAGTCGACTCACTCCTACTCGACTCGATCCGATTCAATTAGCGTCCGAGCGATGCGAGGGATCCGGGTGACTTCAGAAACCACCAGCGACACGATGTTCTTTCCGGCCAGCAAGATGTTGAACTTGAATTTGTTACAGAAACAAACTGTTGCAGGCGGCGAACGCATCGCTCGCTTCGCTCGCGGCCGAACGAACGAACGAACGAGGGAGGGAATGAGCACATTTTTGTGGGAACAAATTATTCAACGTAACTTCAAGTGCAAGGCAGCGGCCAAATCCAGTCGCGGTCTGTCAACCGATCACCAATTTGGCGAATGTGGGCCGTTGTCAACTGAACCGCAAAACGCTCAATGAAAGTCGACTGAATACAAATACTCTAGCCGACCGAAATCTAACGGTCTGCTAAATGAGCGGCCAAGCACCGAACGAGCCCACCACAAGCAAACTAGCCAACGAACGAGTCGTTTAAGTTCTCAAAACGACCCAGTACTCATTTTAGCGGAGCGTCTTCCATCATTTTGGAAACACTCGAGCCGTGTGGAAACACGCCGCCGCGCCATCGAGCATGACTTTTAAGAGTTAGGGGTAACTCCTGTTCTTCGGGCTGTTTTACTGTGCGACGCGACGCGAGAAGAGATGACGAGTGAAACACTAAACTGCAAAATGAAACTCAAGAAATTACAAGGCGCGAAAAACAACAACAACCACAACAGCAGCCGCGGCGTCAACAACTGAGGCTGAAAGCTGTTTCGGCCTAAATTTTGAACATCTGACAGCGGGACGATCTTGATACGAGCCGTTCAACGGTGGTTCAACGGGGTGGGGGTCAACGTAGGAATGATTTTCTTTTCTTTTTCCTTCTGCCACCAGAAGAGGAGATGAAAGTAAGCCACAGAACTCGTGTTCATCAGCTTAGATGCGCAATGTGTGTGTTTTCACGTCTCGTCGAAAGATTAGATGTATGATGACACTGAAAGCGGCGGCGGGAACCGCAGAACCATTAATACAGAAACGTCGAGCAGATAGCGTCGGAGCAACCACAACAGAAGTGGAAGCAGAATGAGTCATTAAATCAATGGTTGTTGGGTCTACATAAGATCAATCTGACGGACCTCGAAAGAAGATTGAGTTGAAGTTTAGCAACTTTCAACTCGGGCATACTTTGGACTGGAAAATCGGTGTTGACCATAAAATACCTTTTTAGGGACGAGTTCCAGAATGAGGCGACTTGCAGCAACACTTCGAGGCAACGATGTTCGTGGAATCTTGGTGTTCGAATCTTAGTTTGCATCGATTTTCGCCTTTTCAGCGGCAAGCAAGTGAACTCAATGTGCCTCGAGCGGAATGAATCTATGTCATTTTGCTTTCGCTTCGCTGGGTCATGTGTGATACAATCGTCTCGGTGGGGGTCTAGGAACAACGTGTCGACTAAGAACATCTGACAATGAATGGTGTGGAGAACATAAACATGGGAGGAATCAACTTCGAAATCTATTCCTCTGAATGTATCGATCGGCGCCGCTTCGATCAGAAGCTTCGAGTGCTCTAGTGTACTATCCTAGTTGAGGCTCGGTCACCCAAACGACGCGACGGCAGCGCGCGAACTTGACATTGAATTCTAGCTTCTTGCAATTATCGCGATCTAAATGATATATGAATGCAGCCGACTTCTTCCCTGACTCAGCCAGTCAGGATCTTCCAAGCGGCAACTCCGCACCAAGAAAATCAAGAAGATCCGATGCGGTCAAATATTCAAGGGCCATGAGTGCGAATCCGTGTCGAGCTTTGCGAGCGTTTTCGCCCTGAGAAAACGAGAAGCTTTTCAAGAAGGCGTAGCGGAAAGTCCCAAAAGAAAAGGTTACAACAGATTAAATCGGCACACATTATTATCACGCGTTTTTCCCACTGCTTTCGGGGAGTTGTGGGAAAAAGGAGTTCCGACCAATGCTCATGAAAACTCTGTGTTTCGCTCACTTCCCGTACCAGTGAAGAACACGCCGCAGCTCATTTTTCAACAGCACACGATAGCCTGCTCGGATGGACACTTAATTCCGCGGCTAACCGAAGTGATTCAAACGAAAGCGATTCCCTTGCTCTTAATCTGTGGTGAATCAGAGACCGACTTCTGAAGTTTCGCAGTGAGACAACGCGAGACAGTGCCGGAAGAGTTGGAATTGCTCGCCGGTGTAGATAATTTTCGAGAATCTGAACCGACAGTGTCGGCAAATTGTCCGAGACCCGAAAGTCCAGACGAGAGTTCCCATTTTCACTCTTGGGAGATCAACTCAAGCGTCGATGAAAACGACTTCAGGTCTAGATCTTGAAAAGTTCTGCTGAGAAAGCGTCACTCATGAGAGCGCTTTCAGGGAAATTTGCACTCACCTCGTGTGTTTGGTTTTGTTAAATGCCTAAAAAGTTCACTGCCAGCACACAGCAGGTTCACATGCACTGAAAATGTTTCCTCAAACTCCAATCGCTGCGTTGCTGATCTCACTGAGGTTGCTAGGAACTCATTCCAAACGTTTGTCGATCGTCTCTAATTCGTCTTTCGAGAACTGTGGTCACCTACACCTGCAATGCACCTGCTACGCACCAAGTGCACACCGGCTTCGAACTCCCGGTCTGCGTAACGGTACCTTAACGTCTTTTAAGTCACAATGCTTTCTCCTTGCCACATAGGTGAGGAGGGTATTCTTCTTGTTCTGGCGCCAATTCGCGTCGTTCTTCTGTTGCACCAGAAGCCTCCTCCGCTGCCGCGACGGCCGCCGTTGCCGTCTTTGTAGCAGCTTCGGATTTTTCCCAACTCTCGCACAAAAGGTGCGCATAAACCCCGAGTTGAGGTTTTGACGAAAAAATTTGCACATGCTACTCTCCCGAACGTCAACGAGTACTTACTCTTTCTATGAAAACTTTGGCGACCCAGCGATGCCTCCCACTTGTTAGCAGTTTGACGGAGTCGACTCATTATCACCAAAGACAAACTTTCACATTGTTTTCTCTTGTATGAAATTATGCTTCGGTGCTCTGAAGCCGACTTTGTTGCATCATTTCCGTCAAAGTCCCCGTTGGTGAGGCTGCGGGCTGAGGGACAACAGAAGATCCTCTGAAGAAAAGGGTAACGAGGGCACATCGATCAATAGTAGACGATGCGCTTATCTATTGAGGTGATGCTTCTTCTCAGAGAGTCTAGAGCGGGAACAAAGACTCTAGGGAAAAACCAGAGCTCCAACTGTACAGAAGAGTCACAACAATCACTTGACTCTTGGTGTTCTAATGTGGCTTACGAACTAAAGGCTTAGCCGTTCCAGTCCGATAACACTGATAAGCTTTAACAGAGTGTCCCAGAACCATTGACCTTGACGATGGTGTTAGTTACGACGACTCGGGTCTTCCTTCAATATTCTCTGAACAATGCTGAAGCGCTGACGTAGAAAAAAACCTGTCAGACGTATTTGTAGGCGGAAATTTGTCGCAAATTCGCTCCGCTGAACTTCGGCTGCCGACCAGTTGGTCACTTGAATGATCGCTAGCTGAAAAAGAGTTGATGCACAATGAACTGGAAAGTCCTCCAAAAAAAATTGTCCGCGAGATGTGTGGTGACAATGCGTCTTCTGCTGAGCAGTCGATAAGTGAAACCGTTTCCACGCAAGCTCGTAGGCGTTTCCGCAGCACCGACATATTCGGTCTAACGGATCGCGCTCTAGAATATTGACGCCGATCGCGACCTAAACGAAGACCTTCATAAGCTCTCACTTAGCACAGACATCCGAATCTACAAGCTGATTCGCAGCATCACACTGAATGAGTTTCTTCTGGTTCCCTCAAAATCCCTCTGACAATTCGACATGGACGTGTAAAATGAGACGATTCAATCTGGAGCAGTTATACCAAAACTTCCTCTACTAGCAGACAACTTCTCATGGACCCACACGCAACCCTTACGCATATGGCACTGATCTAGACCCTCCCCTCTTTGTCCTTTCTTCTGATCTCGTGCAAAGATGACGATTTTCTGGTCCTTGATCTCCCGACGAGATGCTTCTTGAGGAGTAGTACGGCATTTTCTCTGAGAACTGCGCGGAGACGAAGGGGTTCTTGACTTTCAGACTGATTCTCTCTCTCTCTCGACAAGGAATGGAAATCCATACAATGGGAGATTTCAGATTTCCAGCACTTTTTCCGGAGCGTTGTTCTGTTCACCTATATTTACCTCGTTTGAGTTCCAGAGGGTTCAACACTGCGGAGGTTTTTTGAAAGTTTTTGGTGCCTTAGGGGCTCTAAAAGGATCTGTTTCACGGACGAGCTGGCAAGCAGGCAGACAGACAGCTAGTCAGTCAGTCACTCACTCACTTAGCCGTCTGTTCTTCGTGCTATGATGTTCTGTTTCATCATTGACCGCTTTCGCTTTTGATTGATTTTCTGCTCTGAAAGTTCCTCGGCGTAGGAAGACGGATCTGGGAGAATCGAGAAGACCGACGAGTGAAGCAATCTCGATCGTTCCCACGCCCTCTAATTGAGTAGTCGCTTGTCACTGTCGATCAATTATGAATTGCGGTACGTTGGTTTTTTGTTTTCTGGGAACAAGGAGTTTTTTGAGGCGTTTTCCCGAACACCAAAGAACTCACGGGAAAGGAACGGCTCCGAGTAAGTCTCCTGAGAACGTTTCGCGGGGAAACTCCGTTTCAAAAACGCGTCCGATTCTTCATGGAAGCGACACAATCTCAATCCTAGACGGGTCCGCGGAAGAAACTAATTCAGTTTCCGCCGAACTCCTGATCGGGTTTGAGCAGTTTCTGACGATCCGTTAAAGAATTCGTGTCACCAGGGGTGGAAAGCTGGAACGAGAAACGAGGGGAAAATTCAATTTCCAAGAACAAAAAAGACCGAGCGCTTCGACGACAAGATTCTCGGTCACACGATCACTCGCACGCACGCCGGCACGCACGCTTGCAAAGTTTCTCGAACGCGTGAAGTCGTATGCAAAGAAATTTATGATAGATTCGTACATTCAAGCTGACAGTGGTAATTGATTACCGTTTCTCAACGTCGCGGCGTTCGCTCCATGATCCGTTATCGTCGCGCGTTTCTGAAGCAGAAGAAAGGAAAACCTTTTTTTTTGACGAATACGGCGTATTCTGTCGTAAACTCGCAAACATCGGGCAAAGTCGCCATAATCTGCGTCGCTTATCTGGGACAAGCCGTTCATCACCTCATTGTGCATTCGATACATTTGAAAGCGACAGTTCTGCTCGGCGGCACAAAGATTTGGATCTTCTTGTCGTATCTTCCGTTTCTCCTCCACCTCCCGTGTTCACTGTCGGTGGGTACACGACGCACGCGGGGTTTCGGCGGCTCAGATAATCTTCCTCCGATCAAAACTCCATCCAGTCCTTCATTAGAGAGATTTATCGCAATTTAATGACTTGCATCCTCTTGCAGTTCGATCAGCTGTTCCTTTCAAACGCGAGCTGCTTCAAATTTGAATGTGGCTCGATGGATCGGTGTTCCATTGAAAACAATGAAGACGTTCTTGAAGAACGTCGAAGATCACACGCCGATCTTCGTTCATGAGAGCACCATCGTTGCTCGATATAAAGGCATACGATTGTCTGGCCAGGTGAGGAGCGTCCGGAACCAGAAAATGTTTTGATGGCTCTTTAAAGTGTTCGGATTAAAGCTCCGCACGGCCGCGCCGCCGCCGCCGCCGGTACTAGTAGTAGCGGTGGTGGTGGTCGCCGGTGTCTACTGTGGCCGCTCGCTCGCTCGCTCGCTCGCGATGTCTTTGTCTCATTGACGCAGCGACTGACTGTGCTCGATGTCTTCCCAAGCGAAACTGAAGCGAAGGTGTCTTCTGCCTCTACCTTTTCTCCCTTCGGAGTCGGATGGATCAATATGGCAATGTTAAACCATTCGGCTGTTCTCGTCGCCCAGTCAGTAAGTGCTTGGTCAGAGCAGTAGTAGTGGTAGTACAGATATGTGGGACAACCGACTAGCTTGGAACAATGTGGACGCGGCTGAGTCTCGATGAAGCCGATGACGACAACACTAGCGGTGACGGCCGCCTCGATGATCATAGTCTGAATTTGTCAAGTATTCTGAACCGCGGATCACACGTTCGGACAAGCGGGCAGCAAGCAAGCGACAAATGGCACAGCCGAGAAAATCCACATCGTGCACGACACTTCCACCAGTAGTTGGTGTTGTCGTGGTTTCTGTGTTCTTCCTTCCAATTTTCTCGTGGACGCTCGTTGAGAGGCTTGCCGAAGTCGCGAACGGGAGTTTATCCACAATTTGCTCAGATTACTCGTCCTCGATATGGTTCAAGCCCAATGTGCCATGAGACGGATGGAGTGAGTGCCTATCCGCCGCCGTCCGGATGGAGCCGACCCGTTGCTCACAATGCAGCTTTGCCAATATCGGTTGGACAACGACCTTTGTTGCCGAAACTGTGGCAAGCGAGTTCTCAGATTTCCGCCTGCGATCGAGAGAATGGCGGAAGGGACAATCCGTTCAAAGGGTTAGGATCAGAAACAACGTTCTTCAACTGCTTCATGAAGTTCAACGGTCTTTGAAGATGTTCTCTAGATCGACGAGCGGCCACGTTAGGCGAACGACTCGTCACTGATGGAGGCTTCAGAATTACCCTCCCAGATACCGCCGGGATTGAGACATTACTTTTTAAATGAATGCTTATTCCGTGGAAGCGCTTTCTCGATCGAATTTCCTCCCCAGATTCGTTCTGTTGTTCGAATCCAAAGACTGAGGATTCGGTCAGCTTTGGTTTACCACCGATCCATCAGAGAAGTTCGTGTCCAAGATCTCTACTGACCCTTCAGGAGTGAATTTCGGCCCGTTCGTCGGAAATCCTGAAACTCCGAGAACA
This sequence comes from Neoseiulus cucumeris, assembly GCA_021527715.1. Classification (NCBI taxonomy): domain Eukaryota; kingdom Metazoa; phylum Arthropoda; class Arachnida; order Mesostigmata; family Phytoseiidae; genus Neoseiulus; species Neoseiulus cucumeris. The sequence continues at coordinate 1,004,629 of JAJSRV010000017.1, forward strand.
TCGTCGTAACCAGAGTTGTCCGAAACTGTCAGCCAGCGCGGCGATCTGCCCTTATGGTTTACGATTAGCGATCGATCTTGATTACCGTTCGGCGGCGGGAAACGTAGCCGATTAGGTTTCGAACGTTCCAACTCTGCCCGAAAACAGCGATTAGTCATTTCATTCACTTTCAGCGAAACGGGGAAAACTCGATCCGATCGGAAAAGCGAACCGGTTTCCAAGCGGAGAAAAAAAAAGTAAATTTATGCTTGTTCACAATGGGAGTCGATCATTCGATTGATCCAACTCCCCCGGCGAAAAGTGAGGAGATCTCCGATTCCTCTCTCGGACTCTAGTCCAGTTTTCCCACTTTTCCTCGCGTCAAAAACGGTGTCACTGCAGGTTAACCCACTTGAAGATCTCACAGACAGGATGAAGAAGCTCCACTGCTAGTAAACGAAGCCGTAAATCCGAATTTAGTACCGAACTCAATCCAGCTGTCTCATTGAACGTCACCACCGCCGCCACCAAAAACATCATCATGGCCGCCTTCAGCAGCACAATGCGCGTACGCTGCCATGGAATTTCGTTCAGTAGGTAAAACGGATCTGAGAAGCCGCGAACGAGTGTTTTTTTTTTTTAAATGAAACTGGTCCACTTCGAAGCTTCCCAAAGAGCTCTCTGTAAACGATAAACGCTCGCTGTAAACACGAATCCCTTGTTGGGCTCAGGATGGCCACGACCAGACTTGTTCTTGGTGCAATGTTCACCGAACGCGGCGAGCTTCTCGAGTGCCCTATCCTTGCCCTGCTCCTGTTCGTGATTTGGTTTTGCCCGGATGGGAAAACGGGCTTCCAGGCGACCAAGCGCGCAGCCTATCTATGGATCGAACGATCAGTCGACAAAGCGACGCCACACTGGAAGAAATCATTTATTCTGTCGTGTTGACAGACAGTCGTCTTTCCTGACGACTCCATTATCGATGGACGAGCTTTCGGATGAACAGAGAGAGCATCTTCGCGGCGGACCATCCTCTCGACGAGCGGAATACCGCGGCAGACGGACGGACGGACGGACGGACGATCGAACAGAAGATCGAGCGGGCGGGTGCGGAAACTTCACCGAATCTTTCCGGAGGCGTCGGACGCGATCGAGACTTTGACCGCCCATCGAGGAGTCCTGACAGGACACCCAATCCCAGACCTTGTGCTTTTTTCCGTCGAAAAACTTCTACTGGACTCGTTTGAGTACGTGCGACCCGGAAACCTTTCAGAGCTTCACTTTCAGGGAACCGTTCCAGATATCTGGAATCGCCGTGAGTCTTGCCAGATCACCGACAGAATGCAAATGTTGAGAGAACTCAATCAAGCCGGAAGGTGGTACTGTGAGCCGATGGCGACTACCGGCCCAGAAAATCACTGATCCGCTGGGTGGGGGCAACGGCCCGCTCCGCAGAATTGAATTCGTTCTGTGACGCTGAGAGAGTTGCGGGAAGTCAGGCAGTCAGTCAGTCAGTCAGTCAGCGGAATGTATCGGCAACGGCATCCTGATGGGAATTCTCGCTCGAATCGTTTGTTACTCCATCGATCGATCGATAATAAAAATGGCACCTACCGCTGATGTAACCGCGAGTCGCCGTCGCTGCGTACCGTTGGATAGTTTCGCTCGATTCGTTGTATCATGTCACGCGAATAATTTACTGCCATGCTGATCTACAGGCGAACAGAATGAGAAGCGCCTTCGCGCCGGTGGACAACGGCGCAGAGATCCACTTGAAACAATGACAGAGGTCTCCTCCAGTGCATTGTTTTCAAAAACTCCCATATCGATGATCTCACAAATATGAAAAATGAATGACGACGACATGGAGACCCGAATTAACCTGAATTCCCTTCCCGGACATAAAGAAAATTAGCCGGACGCCATGTCCAACGAGGTTACGAGAGAGGAGAAAAGGGAAACGGACATTTATCCCACGCCTCATCAAACTTATCGGTTGAATTTAGAGGCGAAACGGGGCGCTTCCACGTCGTGAGCAACGATTTCAAATCAACGGCTGCTGTGTGCATTCGTTTTATTTATTTCGTCCATTCTTTCTTTGGATTAGGAAGAATTCATCTCGTTCATTCTGGGCTGTTTGAAATGCATGACGCATGCGATGCAACGGCGGCGCGCCGCCTCACTCACGACATTTCGTTAGGTTCAATCGTGGAATTCGAAGTCTCGATTTTCCGTCCATCAAAGAAGCGAGACAAGAGCTTCTAATCCGCGACCGAAGATGTATTCCGTCGACCCCGACTCTTCACTCTCTGCAATTGTAGAAAGAGCCCCTCACACTGAACACACTGAGAATCCTCAACATTTTCTACTTCAATGGAGCTGAGTTTTTCATCGGACCGAATTCGATTTTAGAGTCAGACCGAAAAAGCTTTGGGGCTTGCCTTCTTCCACTACGAGCGAGCTGAAAGAGAAAACACGATCACGAGCGATAGTCTCTCACTCACAGCCGCCACGAGTTTTCGGGAAGAGACCTGAGTGAGTGACCAAGAGGAAGGATGAAATTGGAAGACACAGATGGAAAAGTGATGTTGATTACTTTCATTATTTTCCAGGTGTGGAAGACGATGACACACTTCCTTTATGTTGAGCAACGACACGACCGCAGCTCGTGCCCGCTGCTCATATCCGCGGCATCGGATTGCGGTACAGATGTTCTTTTGAACTCCTTCCGTTCCGCGCACTGAAGGGCCATATCGGATCATCGAAGCGGGATCCAGACGCGAGCTCGACACATCCGTGTGCATTCAAAAGTTGATACGACCGCGTCACTAACTGTGTTCCGACGCGCAAAAAAGAACAGACGCAGCAAACTGGACAACTTGTTGCCATCGCGGCGGCGACGAAGGCAAAGGCATCATGGTTGTGTTGTGGTGGTAGCCGTACCATTGCTACTGGTGGTCATCATCTGCTCTTTTGAGGCTATATCGTGTCATCCGGAATTTGACAGCTCCGCACCGTTGACAGCGAAACAATGTTTCTGTATGCGGACACCAGCTTTTAATTTTCCTACTCCACTGACACAGTTCTTTTTCTCGTCGATGCCTTGAATAACATTCAGTCGAACCGCGTCACAAACGCTATGAAAAATCCCGGAGAAACAAACACCTAATGACAGCCATCGTCGCGACACTCGGTGACAGGTCATTGATTCTCATTTTCGTCGCTGTCGTATTCCTTTTATTTTAGCCTTTGGAAACATGATATGAATTGAGAAGAGAGTCACGAGTCGGTTTCTCCTGACGAATTATCAAAAGCTGCAATTTCTTCTCCGTCGTCCTGGAACAGCTCCCGATCGGTGCGTCCCGGTGATGACAGACATCGGACGAAGGAAGGAAGGAAGGGAGGAAGGAAAAGTTGGCGAATACGACACCCGAATCGCTCGTAATGCTCGGTTTCGGTTTCAGATAGGGATTATCCGAAAGAAAATGGAAAACCCAAGAAGAAAAACTGTGTCAACAGTGACCAACCGTTGAGTGCACGAGCTAGCCAGCCAGCCGGTGAGCGAGCGTACCTCTTGCTTTTGCGAACTCTTGTGGCGCCTTTGCTAGCGGTGAATCGGTGGTAATGTGATATTGTGCTTATTTGGAGCTGATTGTCGGACACACCCCGCAGTCTCTTCCTTGCCAACCTCCCTCTGGTTCATCTATCCGGTGCTTCTTCGCTCACGGAGGCAGCGAAGCACACAAAGACGTGGTTGGGCGCCAGGCATTGTGTATCCACTCTTTTTTTTTCTTTCTCCCCCGGCAGGGACACTACGGACCTCTTTCTCCCGCGTTTTACAGAGGCAATCGCCGTAGACTGAGTTAGCCGAGAACGATTCGACCAACTTACCGGGTCAACGAAGGTATTGAGGGGGCGACATCGCTGCTCAATCGGGTCGGGTAATCGCATTTTTTTCACATTGATCGACCGAACAACTAGCGGGAGGATATCTGAACGCTTTCTAATGAATGAAGAAAAGAACGACTGTGGTTGTCCCCAATCTCCACTGGATACGATTCATCCGCCGAGCCGCCGCGCCGATTTCCACACGGGAAGATGGCCAGCCGGCGAAAAGCTTCTCTCAATCACTCTCAAGCGAGCGCGATCGGAGAGACGATCGCGTTTGTCGATGATTTACGATAGAACTGTCCTGGTTCTTGAGGTGTCATCAGTACGCTAAGGATCGAAAGCCGCTATTAATAGCTGTAACAAACCCTGACAAACGCCAATGCGTACCCGTGTCACTAGGAAGTTTCAAAGCATTGTTGCGTGTCACCATTCTTTGGCTACAATGCAAATTATATGTTTCTGCTTCGAGTCAAAATAGTTTAGCATTAGCTCACGCTACTGTTACCGATAATGCGCGTTCCATGCAAAGCTGAAAGACTCTCGGGAACTTCGAACGAAACCACCACCGTGGCTTATGAGAAAATCACACCCGGAAAAACCGCTTCGGGAATCGGAAGCAGCGAACTCGGACTCCACCAGAGCTAAACTGTCGATTGAATGACTCATCCGCATATCTTCGATCTGATTCCGAACATCTGTGGATCGGAAGCAGGTATCAGCATTCCTCCAGAGATAGTTAGCAGCCGCACAGCTTCCGCGGATATCAGACCCCTTCCTGATAGGAACGGATCGGAGCTTTAAAACGTGTTTGTTTCGATCCATGGAACCAATTCCTCGTTTTGCTGATTCCACATATTATTCTCAAGTAATCGCTAACCTGAACGCCCACCCACGCGAAAGCGAATCTTTGCCTATCACCTGATTGAGTTTTGCAAACGAAAATGGTTTTCAGTGAGCTCAAATCGACGGGTCAAAACTGTTTTCTCGGTATAGGTCGCGTCGCAGTCGCTCAACATCTCGATGTGAACGGCTGTCGTGAATGGCAGCGATCGCGTCATAAACAGAGTCCAGAAAAACGCGTTCGAAATTATCGGGTTTACTCTAGGAAACTTTCCTTTCATGGTCAGATTGTCGTTAAACCGTAGCGACCACGTTGACATAACTTCATTCAAAAAGCTCCTCACGCTTGATTTGCGACACTAGCTCTGGCTTTTGTGAACCTTTTCATTTTTCTTCACCCGCGCATTCTGTCAGTCGCGGAATATCTCTTCTTTGTCGGCAACGTCGCCGGAATCGGTCGAATGTCTCGCGGTTTTTCAACATCGAGCAATAACGCTCCGCAGTTTGTTGACACCTCGGGTCTGTTTGGGTTTTGTATATTGTACGAGGTTGAAGATTGTGAGCAAGTGGTTCTTTTGACTCCCAAAAGAAATGTTCCCGAACCAAGAGAGCAACTCAAATATGTCTACAATTCGTTCACGAATCTGTATAAGAAGAATTTTCGCATTCGAGATGTCTCCTCTTCGAAAACTCAATCTAGTTCCTCCCAAGGGCATCGAATACTTTCAGATGTCCATCATTCTAGCCCCACTAAATCGGGTCTGGGCGGAGTAGATGTGGAATTCCTCGTTCGTTCGTTCGTTCGAAACAAAAACGATTGCATCGAAGGAATGGTTTTGTGAACATCTGGGAAGGTGGATGAGATGAATTTTTCTAGCATACCGCGTTCTCACGACTCGTTCCAAGACTGCAGATGATACAAAAACCAGGTGGACATTGCCGACTCGAGCGGTGTTGCGATTGCCCAAATGTTGGTACAGAAGCGTTTTCAAGTGCAAACTTGAACAGGTACAAAAACCGCCATATTTTTGGCTGACGATGGCCCCATTCCATACCATCCCATCCATGGGAAACGACGGCCGTTGCCGAGTCGTTCGAGTTCATTGAGAAATCAAATAACCTTCAATATTGGAACTCATGCGCAGCCACCCGCGAACATTTCATCTCTGGAAGCTTGAATCGAGGCGGAGCGATCACAGTGTTGACATTAGCTTCGTAAGAATGCGGAACGGCTGTGCGGACTCTTCCCTCTAGTTTCCAATGCGTCTTCGGACGAACTTTGCGCCAAAAACTCAAATATGCATTCGAGATGTTTTCCGGCCGATTCCTATTTGGACAACACCGTTACTCCTGGAGCGCGCGGATAACACGATACTTGAAGCGGAGTTTCCGTGCTACTTCGACATTGTCGTCAGTTTCGAGTCCCAAGTCGTCCACGGCCGGCGTTGGAGCGAACACCAACCGTGGTGGTCGCGGCGGCGCCGGTCTGTGGGTGACTCTGTGGGCCACGCGTTTCGCTTGACCGCGCCTAAAATTTACCTCAAGTTTAGCTGTTTCAAGAGTGACTATTGACAGCCGAAGAGTAACCCACTTAACAGAGTCCTCTTGTTCAGCTTCGACAATGTTGTCAACGTCGCCACCGTTGTTGTCTTTGTCGACAGCGTCCGCTCCGGCGTTCTAGGACGCACAAACACGACCTCAATAGATTAGAGTGTTTAGAGTGAGTGTCAGAGAAAGCATTCGTCGCTCTGCCTGCCGATAAAAGGACGGAATCTTCAACTCTTGATCAGATCCAAAGAGTTTCTCTGCGTTTCACTTGTTCTTGGAAAGCAAACCCCATCGTTTTAGCGTTTCTCGATCTCGAGCATCACAAGTCTTATTCTGAATTGAGCTTCATCACTTGGAGTCATCGGAGAAAACCATAACGATTGTGCGCCACAGAGCGAAAGTCGTGAAGTTTTCTACGATTCACCGCAGAAATATTCTCGCCGTTTCTGTAAATCTCCCAGGTGGCCCGCGCCTCACAGCCCAGAATAAACAGATTTTCAAAGTTTTCAGAATTCCACAATCGCCATGATGTCTGTCTGTATTGTGCACGGATGATGTCTTTTTCTTGTCGACCATCGATCATTAGGATTCCGATTCCCATGTTCACTTCGAAGATAATGGCTCCAATCAATCACAGAAGTAACTACCGCATCAATCATCTCGAATGTGTGTTATGGTTTCATGCTCGAGAGACGTTCTGAGAAGTATGGCGTCTCAAGTGAATCATTTTCGCCAGCTCGCGGAGAACATTAATCCTTTTCTTCTGTTCTTGAAAACGCTTTTGTTCTTCTCGGCTTTCTTATCCAACACAAATCATCATAAAAGCGTCCGCTCGTGTAAAAGATTCCCGTTTTGTCGAAAAACGAGCAAACAGGCGGCTTAGCTGTAAATACACATGAACAATACCGTCCGTTGTGGGGCCTTTTCAACACTTCGTACTCATTTTCTGCAAACTCAATGATCCAAGACATGAAGCTGTCGAACAGCATCCGTTCGACAGGAGCCCGCGGTTTTCCCGCGGGGAAGTTCCCCTCGGGACCCCGTGTTCCTCACGTCGCGCCGTTTTGAGCACCCAAAGTCGCGTTCGGTGCACGACGTGAAGCTCTGGTGCCGCAGGAGGGATCCGAAAGAGAACCGATGTTTTTTGCACCGTTACTTCACGCAACAGCGCGTTCGATGAAGAATGAGTTCAGAAGCGTTGGAACGTTTAAATTCAATCTGAATGAAATTTATTGAAAGTTATTATTATTGTTGTTGTGGTGATGGAGCTACTGTCGGTGTTCAGAAGAATCAGTTTACTTCGCTGAGAGCTTTTTTCAACTGGCTTCGTCTTTCAAGGGCTGACACGTTTCAGACTCAGGTGGAAAAAGATTTCTGTTGACCTAAAATTGTCTCTAGCAGACCTGAACCCCGAGTTATGATGAAGCCGGCCTCGACCGACAATCGTTCCCGGGTTCGGTCGACACTGTCCGCTACTTCTTCCGGAATCTCGCGCGGAAAATGAGTCCTCTTTTCCCCCGGCATGAATGGATCCGATCAACGGAAAGCGTTTGAAGTTAATCCCTCCGCGAGACATACCATCCGGATGCGCGCCAGAAATAAAAGCTTTCGAAAACGAAACCGACGATTGTCCTTTCGATGGTCCAGATCGCTCAAGATCTCTCGGCCGCTTGTCGTACACTTCTCGGTGTACAGAACAGATTCTATTGTTCCGACATGGCGCGGGAGACGCGTGTCTCTTCTTTCAACTTCTTTCCATTTTTTGTTAATAGAAGAGGTACAAAACGCTACAGAGATGTTCGCCTGTTCCAAAGAAAGGAAATCAAACGACGATCGCCAGAAACAACACCGACGAAGCGACCGACCGACGTCGAGAAGGTGTAGCCGCCCGATGAACGGAATCGGGAATATGAGAGGAAAAAATGGAAGAAAAACTATGGAGGAACATGAAAAGTCGAGAAGCGTGAAAGTGAACGGGCACGTGTGTTTGTGTGGAAGATCAGCCGACATTGCCACTAGCACTGATGGAAGGTAAAAAGAATTGGACCTGCGTCTGTCAACCAGCAGCGACCGACTGAGCACACGTCTTAACGACGTCGATGGCCCGCGGTCACCACAGTGCCAGTCCCTACTAAGGTGCAAACGAAGTATGCTAATGATTCGCTTGATAAAATGAAACGTTGAAGCCGGCTGTGCTGGCTCCACCATTACTGTTCTTCCAGAGCGTCTTTCGCTTCTTGCGAATCTCTTCGCGTTTCAACAGGGTAAGGGGAACAGGAACTTGTTGAAACATAATTAGCCAAAGACGCAGTCGATCGCGGAAAATCTCGACGTGCGGACGTCTACATCTCAGATATCGATTCATCTGAAAACTCGACATCAAGAGACCTGACCGAACGAGCACTCGGAAACCAACGACAAAGCCGATACCGGAGCGTAGTGGTAGGAGACGGTTTGAAAAAGAAACACAACTCGGGATCAACAATGCAAAACTCGGCGAATGAACAGAAAATTCCGAATTCCAATTAAACATTCAGAAGATTCAACACCTGATCCAGGCGGTGGACTTCGATTGGGCCGAGGCCCTGGGTCCAGTCGGCGAAACTCACTAGAGGTCAATTCGAATCATCATGGTTAAAAAGAACTGGGATTATCTGAAACTCGAATTCGGAAACACGAAGTTCACCAAAGTATTCTGTTGTCCCGAATGGGTCGGAGAGATCAACGGAATCGATGATTCTTCAAATGATTCTGGGATCCCAAACTTCCTAGTTTTCCAGACTTCACCTTGGCATAGAAACCGACGAACTGCATGTTAAAGCTCCATGGGATTTGCGAAGCCCGCGCGTTTCCCCAATCGGGTCACGGGACATGCTTGTTAACCTTTCTACAACGATTCAAGAGCGCTATCTTCGAAACTCCGAGTCGAAACTAGAAATGACAAGCGAATGCCGTTAGACTTTAACGCCGCCGCAGTTAAAGAGGTTTTTTTCTTGTTCTGGTATTGTTCGCTCGTTTCGCACCAAACTTGAAGCCGCTTTTGAAGCTGTCTTGAGAGCGTGCATCGATCTTTTTGTTCAGTTCTCAGATATTTCCGCCCGTTCAGTGGAGAATCAGAAGGTGAGTTGGATTTCCATCTGACGCAATCCAAGCTATTCGGCGTCGTCGCTACCCCGACGTTTTAACCCTTTGTCCCAGAATAGATTCAAAACAAGCAATTGAAAAGCCGATCGGACCGGAGAACATGCCCGTTGTAGTTGACAATGGTGGCGTATGTCAAGATTAATGAGACATTCGTTAAAGGCACCGTCGTTTTTAGTACCTCTGCGGTCAAGTCTCCCCGGATTCGGGACGCACGCAGCATTAGATGCAGCAGTTATCAATCCGGACATTTCTAGGTTTGGTTGGAATACCTACGTATCGAGTACTTGTTAGCTTCAGGCGCCGCCGTAGAGATTGCGCATTCCAGAATGGTTCCGGTTGTTTACCTGAGAGAAGTCGCCACTCAAGCACGGGAGCAGAACATCGAAGAAATCGATAACGAATTTTCTCTCTGCTGATGAGGAGTCTCGTTGCGATGACGATGCGCAAGCTTCCGGAAACTTCATTTTATTGATTGATTTTGGAATTCGCTGCTTACCTCTTCCAGTTGGATTCATGTGAGTTCGCGGTCCGCCGCATATTGCTAGCGACACCGGGCTTATTGGCTGGGTGAAAACAAATCCAGCCTGAGGTCGTTTTCGCTTCCAAAAGCTTTGTATTTAGTCGTGAGGGGAAAGTACTACTCCCAGGGAAATTCTCCATGATTGGCGCCCGCATCCGAAAAGATGATGAGCGGTTTTCACAGTTTTTCTTCTCAACCATTAGAGGTGATTTGCGCTAGGAAGTGCGAACTAGGGTCACACCAGCATCATGCAAGAATCGACGTCGATTCATCAAAACATTGCACGAAGCTCTGAACTAGAACTGAGACGGACTAGAGGTCGGATGAATGCCAGAGCGGTGAAAATTGTCCCCGATTCCATACTTGTTGGGGGTGCGCATCATTTTAAACTGGCTCGGAGCATCTCGGAAATGCGCAACTGAGCTTCAGAGCGCTGTCGAACACAATCGCCTATGAGAAGCTTCTGCTTACCTGCTTCATCCCATAATAGGTGTGGCATTTGACTTTGAGGGTTGAAATTAAGGAATCGCTTTCAGGTAGTGGTTGTCCTGTGTGCCAGAAGTTTAAAGGAAAGAACCAAGCTCAGTGGTGAGGAGCGTGAGAGAAATCCTCCACTCGCTTTCGAAGCGTTCCGAAGGTGCTAGTTGGATAGTTTACACGGGTTTTAACGCCGCACAGTGGGAGAAAACGCGATTTTAGGAGTAAAAAATTATTTTATGGCTTTTTTTAAACTCATTCGCTTGCGAAAACTCGTGAAAAACATGAAAAAAGAGTTTTGTTGAAGGATTCCACGGATTGAGTGACATATCGGGTATAATGAGCAATTCGAAGTGGTCGTAGTGGGGTTTTTGTGACCCAACGCTGGCAAACCCTGCGAGAAGCGACCTTGAATGGCAATATGCGGCATGTTACCCGAAGTAAGGCGTTGCTCATATTCAGCATCCCGTATTGGAGAGAAAGAAATTCCATGTCAAACTCTGCCATGATGAATCCATTAAAGCCATCGTCCTCATCGGAAGAATCTTCACAAGCTGCGTAGTTCGTTTCGTCCTCTGAAAGCTCTTCAGATTCAGGGACTTTGAAGCTCGCGTCGGCGCGCAGCAGGGATCGCACCTTTGGATCTTTCATTCAATCAGCCTTCTTTGGAACATGCTCGCGAAAAGCATTCAGGAAAAGGAGATGATCAGTATCGCGAAAAGATCGAGCATGCAGTTAGTTTTCTCTCTAGCTCAGGGATGGGCATCCCGCGGGCCGCATGCGGCGTCTTTGTGGCGTGCCTCCTGGGCCTCTTCTGTTAGAATGCTCTACGGGATGGATGATCTCGGGACTGTGGTCCAGAATCTTATGGATGTCTGGAGTGAGCCCATACCAGCCGTAGATATTTTCCGGGAGATTCTTCGTCTCCGCGACATAGAGCTTGAATTTGTTGACATCAATGTGCGGTTTTGAATATTGTTTCTCAAACCAGTAGAAGTTCGAGGAATGTCTCTCAACACTGAGAAGCTTTTCGGGCAAAACAAAGTCGCGTTCCACGGCCTCCGTCATTCTCTCGTGGAGTTTGGAGGTTTTCCATTCGGTGGTCACCCAATTCGAACGGTCTACAAAAACCACCCGGAAATGCGTTTGCGAGAACTTGCGAGATGTTTGCGAACGGAATCGGAGAGTGGAGTGTCTGGCGAGCATAACGGCATATATCCCGGCTCTCGGTATCGCTAGGTTCATTTTCATCTCGATAGGTCAAAATTGCGAAAATCAGGGGTTTTTTAGTCATAATAGAACGCGTCACAGAAACTCCGGGATTCCAAGCTTCGGTCCGAATTTGTTCAGAATACCAAGTTTCGACATCCATCTTATTTTTCGAGTTCATTCGGACTCGATCGAGTCTCATCTAAGGTGAGTTTGGGGCAGGAGTAGAAATCGAACGAAAAATGAGGCGATTTTTGGGGTAAAAAACGACTGACTTCCAAGAACTCAAAAATCGGATACAAGCAAAGGAATCGATCGGGAATGGTAACATCTGATTGTGAGTCGTGAGCCTGTCTGTGACCGATCCCACACTATGCAGAGCGTGGAAGCCGGACCTACTTTTAACGTAGGACCACGTTCTAAGGATCACTCTTCAGAGAAATTGAGAGATACGGGGAAAGGTCCCATGGGGTAAATTGTTCTTCTAAACGAGTTCTACCAAAGACCCTGAACCTTTTCCTCGAGAAGTTCAAACTTTTCGATTCATTCGGGAAATTCGATTTCTGAGGCTGTTTTTTCCGCCCCTGTAATATACTGCTCCGGACTTGGAAAAATTTCGCTCGGGAAGGTTTTTCAAAATTCAAATTCACACGAGCTCTACCAAAGACCTCAAGACCTTTTCCTCAAGAAATTCATACTTTTCGATTTCCAGAGACCCGTAAAAAAACTACGGCCCGTAATTTACGGCCCGTAGTGCCGTAGTTACGGAACGCAAATCTATTGCCAACGGATTCTACGGATTCACTTTGCCCGCATTAAGGGAGTTGGATACTGTATACTCGCCTGACCGTAGTCTCACGGAACTCACAGTTCGATTTCACATTGAACTAAACCCATGGGTTTTTTTCCTCCTAAAATGGCGTTTTCTCCCTCTGTGCGCCGTGGAACCAGAAACATCAGAAGATAACGTCTTCTGAACCCTTGCAGTGGTGCATTGAGGAAATAATGGAGTCGAACCTCGGCAACGATTACAAAATCCCGCATATGACCGAAGCGAAATTTAGATGAAGGAAAGATATACGCGGCTCCATAGGACGTTAACTAGGAGGTTTGCGAGAGATCCTTATGCTCCTTATGAGAGTTTATGGAACACACAATGTAGCAATTGAATGAATTCGCGTCATTATTCTTCAGCATCGAGAAGCTTCTTCTCCGGTCCTACTCATTGTCATCATCCACTCCGAATGGAAACTAGGGGAAAGCGACACTCTCCTCATTCGGGACCAAAATTTAGAGCTCAAGTGTTACTACTATCACGAATCGGAGAGGGTATAATGAAAGACACCGACTTCCATTTTCCGTTTTGAAGTCCATCGACTCCCATGTTGAAAATTTTTCGACTATAAAATCCGGGTGGAAGAGAAAGCATCGTGAGGATGTCGTCAATTTCACGTTCCTTACTTTCCATTTCAGACGCTTCGGATGTGAGAGACACCAGAGTAGAAGAGGATCTTCCTCTCTCTCTCAGGACGGGACAGCATTGGAAGGCTTTGACTATGATGAGTATTCGGAGAGCAGAGAGTTGAAAAATAGAAGCATGTACACTCGGTACGCTCACTCATGATCACTGGAATCTATCACCTATCTATAGCAAGAACTTTCGAGGAAGAAAATTGAACGAGAAACAGAATTGAACAACGACATATGGACACCACTGAGCGCCTATCACAGGTAAGTTATATTGAAGAGGTCGGACTTTGCTCGTTCTGAAATTCGGTGGAAGGCCTTCTGATCCGGATCAGTAATACAGCTACCATTGCTCGCCGAGGCCAACCATTGCTCTGTCGTGGTTCAAACGTGCACAAATTTATTGAATTGCAGATCTGGGAGGATACAAATCTTGCGATTTCGCATTCAGTAGGAAACTGGTCGCGGGATTATGACTGACAATGGATACTTCTTCATCGAGAATTCCTTCATCGTCATTCTTTCATACGGCTAGATTATCAAAAGAATTCATTGCGATTTACTTACGAAGGTATCACTTCGTAAGAACCGTTCTCTCATTATTGAGTATGGACGGGGTCTCAGCCGTCGTCGTTACAACCATCGAACATTCTGAGACCGTCAACGGCCGTCTGACGAAATTCTCTGATGGAGAATTTTCGATTTCTTCAATCCACAGATTGATGGTTATCGGCAATTGTGTTGCTTTCGGCGATTCCCAATCCGAATGTACAGTGGTTGAAGGTCTCCGAGGCGCCCGACGAAGATTCATAAGTTGTCAGCGGTCGTGGCGACGTGCAAGCGCGCTCGACTCAAGACATTGAGGTCCCGGGTTCGATCCCCGCCCGGGGCATTTGCATCTTCCTAGGGGTCCGTCGACTGAAGCAATATCCAATGAGGGTGATACCGGCGACGTTAAACAAAATTGGCTGAGTGGTTCAGCCAGGAAGAATTTCAAGGTTCATAAGTTGATAATCCAACTGCAGTCGCAATCGCCTCAACTTATTTTTATCATGCGTTGATTATGATGTCGAAGTAGATGATCCTCGAGTCTCGGTTCCCACGTGCAATGGTGGACTCCCTCCCTAAAGGAAATGCGGACTTCCGTGGAGATCCCTGAAAGCTACGGTGGATGTCGTTAAGTCGGTCACAATCTGCCAATCAATCATTCAATCAGTCAGACAATCAATCAAGGGGATCACTGAGAGTATTTGCCGGTCATCCTATCGAAAAGTGCAAGATACCTCAGGACCGAGGAGTCCTGACTGGATGAGTGGTAGGGCCAACATCCCGGATTTCACTGTACCTGCACATGTGCAATATTCCATCGGATTATCGGTTCGTCCTCCGACCTGTTCACAATTTAGTTTTGAAGTGTGTTCACCCCATGTTTCAGGGTGATCATACCCTTCTTTTTTCTCTTGATTCGAGCGTCCCATCCACCAGAGGACATGAAACGCAGATAAGATTCGACCCTTTCGCATCTGAATTGATGAGTTAAACTAAATGCTCTTCGAAAACACGGAAATATGATCGACTTCTCGTCGCAGGTAGAGATTTCAATCTAGGGCATGGTGAGCAACAAACGAGGGTTTCGGTGTCATACACAACTTTCTTGCATTTTATTGTATCACATTTACCCGCAGGTGACATTGTCTACAGCTCTCGCGACGAAATCACCGCGATTCATTGGTTCGCTTGTTTCAATCCGATCCGGCGCTTCGCGGATTCAATATCGGTAGAGAGAGCTATCATCAACTTTCTCCGGTCGCAGCATTCATCGGATGCATATCGTCGCGGTCGATAGCTTTTTACTAGATTGGTCGTCCGATTTGAGCGCGCTGAAGCTCATTTTGTGTCAACTATTTGGAAGATCGATCGGATTCGTCTCTGGGCTTAGTTTCTCCCCCTTCATTACACGACTGTTATTTGTCCTTAAGAAAACTATCTTTCGTGCTCGTCGTTAAACCACCGTTATTGTCATTACCTAACTCGAGTTTTTGATAGGTGCACGGTAGTGGTTGGGTGATGGAAGTGAAAGTGGCGTGCCTATCTTTCGGGACGGAGAAATAGTTCTGAGCCTCTGTTTCCTCCTGAACCTCACATGAGAGAAAAATAAAACATCTCCGTCGAAACATTAGGTAGTTCTGCACTACATCTCAACAACCTCAACAATGTAGCACTCGACGCTCATAGAAGCTCTTTCATGTAAAGCGCTGCCGCTGGCTTGTCGCAAACCCAGTGCAGGATTCCAGGACTGGGATGAACCAACGAAGCAGGCAGCGAAGGGTTGTCCGGGAGTCCTGCGAGAATGTTTCGAAGCGGCGCGGCTTTTGATTCACCGGTCACGATGAAAATCACCTGCAACGAGGAATTTCGATCGAGTTCAGACTTCTGATCAATGAAAACCACGAATGAGGGAAGATATCGAGGTCAAGTAAGAATCGAGATGAAAACTCACATTTTTCGCGGCATTCAGCACTGGGAGAGTGAAGGTCACTCTCTGTGGAGGAGGCTTCGGGGAGTCTGCTATCGAAGCAACCCATTTTTTCGTTTCTAGAAGGAGCTCATGGTTCGGGAACAGTGAACAAGTATGACCGTCAGGACCCATACCCAGAACACAGATGTCAAGATCAGGTACTTTGCGAGCCATGAAGAACTGCTTCATTTTCAGCGCGTAATCTCGTTCACATTCCTCCAGCGGCAATTGCGGGTTGATGGTGACAAAATAAGCTTCGCTGAGACCGGGAACCGACGGAATCAAGCTTCGGAATGCCCCAAATGTAGACTCTGGATGATCGAACGGGACAACGCGTTCATCACAGAAGAAGAATCGCCACTTCTGAAAATCTGAAAGCGCGAGTGAGAGTGAGTCTCGAGCCAG
This sequence comes from Neoseiulus cucumeris, assembly GCA_021527715.1. Taxonomy (NCBI): domain Eukaryota; kingdom Metazoa; phylum Arthropoda; class Arachnida; order Mesostigmata; family Phytoseiidae; genus Neoseiulus; species Neoseiulus cucumeris. The sequence goes on from JAJSRV010000017.1 coordinate 1,020,627, forward strand.
AAGTAACTCTATCTGGAGTTTGCAGAATGAGTGATAATAGACAGTGGAGAACAAAGCTGGGACCGGAACGTTGAAGTCCGATACTTTTTCTCACCATCGATTCCGAGCTCTTTGAGAACTTGAATCGTGATCCCGACAGCACTGCCTCCGGAGAGACCAACAGTGAAGAAACCTTCGGCAGTAGTCCGGGGCTTCGTCAGAGCCTCCTCAAACAACGACATAACCTTTTCCGTGACGCCCTTCTTGTCGTCCGCAACGTACACCCTTGACATGGCTCGCTGGAAACGAATCTATCGGTCAGACGATTCAAAACAGATCGTTAGAGCTTTCATGTTTAAAAATTCTGCACAAGTCACGACATGATCTGATCTTCGAAATCACCAAAATCACGAGCGATCGTGAATTTGTGTGCGATGTTCCCCAGAAGAAATAGTTGCTCGAGTTACAATAGAGGATATTTTCTCGCCGTATGGGTTGTTCGCAAGGACAATGGTTCGGCACGGTGGCTCTGGAAACTGGATCGATCAGCAATCGATCAGCCGCAAAAAGATTTGAGCATAACCTGCTCCACGAGCGAAGGGGACCCTCAGTGACGTCAAGAGGAAGATTCTCTATTTCAGTTTCTCCAAAGATTCAAATGAACATTCAAATATACATCGCGAGAGAAATGAATCCACAGGTTTCCCCTTAAAAGTAACGACACACGCATCGGGTCCCCGCAGAAAATCACTGCACTGATTGGTAGCACTTCCGCAAGATTCAAAAACATTCTGATTCCACAGCACTTCGCCTGGCATTTCCTGGTTCCCAGTAAGCCATCCGAATTACGGAAAACACGGCACATCAAGACTACGGGAAACGATTCATTTGAGATTTTCCTCGATACAGAAGACGGTGAATTCCACTGTGGAGCAAGATCAAACCTCATTGATGACGGAGGACATGTTGCTGTCCATGCTGTGAACGTCTTGTTGGAAAGTTTGTGAAGAATGAGAATTCTCACCGGCGGCTGTGGCCAACTTCAACACAGTATCCTTGACGTCGCCCGCCGCTCGGAACGACAAAAATCGCGGCCCTGGTTTTCTCTACCGTAGCCGCGGCTTTGACCACAGGCAGAGGATAATCAGACAAAGCAGTCAGAAAACTAGACCCAGAACACGAAACTCAGCACGAAAGCCGTTCTCACAGAAAAATAAAGTGATCTAACATGGGAGAATCGATTTCGGCGATAATCTTTCGATTTCGATGATCAAAGAAGAACTGTGGCATGATAAAGGGAGGGGACTCGCTACATGGGCATGTTTCGTGAGCACGTGAACAGCCCGTAATTCTGAAAAAGTCCGCAAGCGTAGAACCAGCTCGAAACGTGGACAGCGGTGTCGAAGCGATTTGGCATCGATTGGAATCTCGCTACGTCTCTACTTATGCACCACTATCACTCGACCCGAACGATCTCCACCGTCCTCAGCACCGACAGTGTGCACATGATTTCACAAAACACAGTTTCCCCGGACACCAATGACGGCGTGTCCATCAACTTCTGCCCACGTTACTCACAGGAAGCTGATGGACTCTGTCATACACAGCAGGTTTCTCAAGTTCGGACCTCGTGAATGTCCGGCTCGCCTCCTTGCGTTACCTGGTGCTGGTCGCAGTTGTCGTGGTAGTTTAAGAAAAGAGAAAGAGAGAACCAACAGACACACAAAGGAGTACTAGCGCCTCAATCACAACAACAACATTGAATATTTTCTGCGGCGACCACAGAGGGAGCCACTTCTCCATGCCGTAGCCGATGAAATCGAAAACCATTTCTGACATGTTTCAACTTCACAACGAAAATACGCGAGATAATACGGGATTTGCGTACAGTCTGACATGACTTTGAACCTGACTCCGAATATTTTTTGTAGCAACGAGATACCTTTTTTCCCCGAAGTACGGAGCACATCGAAGAACTCACGCGCTGGTGATCCGGGTACCACTCTGTTGTTCAGTTTCAGGATGTTGTGTGGAACGCAGTCCGGTCTTGCCACGGGACATGCAATCCATTATCGATTGAGCTCAATTATAGAGTCAAACAGTAGAATCGATCGGAGTCTGGGCTTCCAGGGACCGCGCGCAGAGTCTACGGCGGTAAATCCCTCCAATATCCAAGAGAACCGAAATTTCTCAGCCAATAGACAGGCTTCAAATAGAGGTGAATCATCCCAATACCATTAAGGGTTATCTCGGAAATTGCGCTCTACGGGTCCCTATTGATCAAAACGGGTGGACTTGAATGTAACGAGAAGGTTCCTGGATGCGATGAATTTGCATGAGTCATATGATATCACAGATATTACCACGGGACGTATATATGGCCAGTGCGCCGAAAATTTCCGGTTCCCACTCGCATTTCTGACCGACGTTTCAAAATGATACGAAAAGAACGAATCGGAAGAAAATATCAGGATCACTTCGACTCTTGACTCGTCGAAAAATTCAGGGAAGAAACAGCTCGGGACTAGCTATAAAGAGAACAAGCGAGATGATTGTCTCATCTGTTCCGTGCACTTGGAAGATTTTATTCGTAGTCAGGAGATGAAGTGCATTGCAGTGGCGTAGCCAGGGGGGGGGCGATCGGGCGTTCGCCCCCCCCATAATTTTTGCTCCTCATGTTAATTCCCTATACTGCCGAGTCCCGAGTATCGAATCGCCCCCCCCATAACATAGAGCCGCCCCCCCCCAAAAAAAATCCTGGCTACGCCCCTGGTGCATTGAAGACCCTTGATTCATGTCCTAGCATGACAGACTAATGAGATTTGTTCTTCAGCTTGATGGTACAACCTTGTCAATGAAGCTCCAGGCATCTCTTATCGATTTGTGTGCAACTTCCGTCTCAGAACTCAGAATTGCCGCCAGAATCGACGAGGGAATACCGCTGAGATGATTGACTCTGCATTTGGAGACTTTCTTCCTGATATTGCTCGACCGTTTCCAACAGATCCTTTGTGTTCCTTTCCAGTGTAGAGGCAATCTTCAGAGCGGTCTGGAGAGCTTGCTTCAATCCTTTTCTTTTAACTTTGAGAGCTATGCGTCGGTTTTCGTGTGGATTGATGATTGGAGTTGATGTAGCTCTACGCATCCCGATTCCCTCCGTGCAATCTCTTCCCCCGAACTCCATGTGGCCCTTCCAATTCGGGTCTGAAAGTAATGATGGGTTTTCTGACTTGTTTCCGTCGGAATCTGTGAAAATTACCTGGATTTGAAGGATATATTGCCATGATTGATTGTTACCTGGTTTGTTGATTACACCTGTATTTTGAACCTCTTCTATCACAGTATTATTGGGCGTCGGGTGACTATTCTCCGTCAAGATTTCCCCGAATTCCTTTGAGTTGCCCACGGTTTCGACCGGTTCCAACTTCTCCTCGGCTCCTTTTGCTATCCGTCGACTTGAACCCTAAAATATCGGAAGATTCAAAAGTATTAACATCCGAGGCTTGCCTGACGAGAATCAAAAATATTGGAATCCGAGTCTTTCCAAATATTGGGGTTTTCATCAAGTATTCCGTAATCTCACCTTTCGTCTCCGTGGTATTTTGGATTGCTGCGCGTTATCTGAAGTGGACGGTTTCTCATGGTCCCCGCCAAAGCTGACAGGAAGTGCTTCGACTCTTTGAATTGGTTTCACAATGAGCACACTGTCAGGGAATTTTACAGAATCGACGAGACCCGGTGGAGAACAGGACGACTTCGGAGTCGACGACGATTTGGGCGTCGATGACTTTTTACTGAAAATTCCGCTGTCGAGTTCTTCGTCCAGATGCAGCGCGTCCCGAGTTTTGTCTAGGTGCTCCTTCGCTGCGCTCAATTTCCTCACCGGAGTGTCTGGGAAAGCTATGGTCGGACTCGGTTCCTTGCTGGCAGTTGCAAAATCTGGAACAAAGCTCAGGTTCCTCAGGATCATTGACCGGTAACGCAGCAATCGCCGCCGAACATGAGGAAATTCGTCTCTTCGTTCATTCGATTACTCACGAATCTCTTCCAAACTACCGCTCAGCGAGTGAATGCTGAGTTTTGAAGCATCTCCGTCGACGAGTGCTCTGAGAGCTTCATTCAGCTCGACGGGTTGACCTTTGGGCCACAGATCGTGTCGGTCTATCTTGTCTTGTAAACTTTGTGGAACAGTTTCGCCGTAGATGTGATAGCCCCTCAGCTCGTCGATCAAATTCAGCGCACGGGCATGCTTGAGGGCCAAGTCTCGATAACTCTCGTGCAGTGAATAGAGTTGTAGATCGCCCTCCGCCAAACTTGCATAGGGAACGAGCTGAAATTGATGTGAACGCTGTCCTTTTCTAACCATGAGAAGGTCGACTATACCTAAAGCATGACCTGCATCTCTTGAAGTAGGCGAAAAAATCGCTCAATAAATTGGTCACCGAGTACATTGAAAATTCGGCTTGGGTTAGTTTTCTATGCTCAATTGTTTGAGCCATTACTCACATCATTGTCGCCTTTTGAAGCCATCATGCTACGTGGGGAAGGCATCGCAGAGCTTCATGATTCGCGCCCGCATCTGAAAAACAGATTCTCCGTCGAAAAAGATGATCCTGAACCTTCTAGCCGGTAACAACCCACTAGGACCACTATGACACCCCACTACACAACTCGAACAGCCTCTGAGCTGAGGGTGGCGTTCTAACGGCTGGAAAAAGTGCCGCACTGGAAGAAGGGTGATCCGGAAAATACGAGGAAAACAACAAATCCCACACTAGCGCGAAGAGCTACGTTTCGTACCAGATTGTTGACTACAGCGAGCTTTCTGAGCAGCAGAGCGAAGAGTCGCGGAAACACCTGTTTGGGGTTCGCTAGGGGTTTCTGAATCGGGTGAGGGTCTCAATGGTTGCTGGTTACGAGTGGAACAGCTGCCAGTCTCGTAGCCGAAGATTCTTTCACAAAGACGTCTCATGTGAGAAAGTGTACGGCAGATGGCAGAGCGCGAATTTCGGCTCGAGCAAAGCGAGATATCTCGATCCACTGTCGGGATTAATTTGATTCGAATACTCTCTGTTTGAATTAATAAATTCTCCGGATCCCAGTGACTCCAGTTTTGATTGATGGAAGTTCCTCAGTGTCGCTCGAAGCGAGGTTGTGACAACAAACCAGTGGCGAATTACGGCACGCGAGAGCGCTGCCAGAAACGACGGCCAGGGGGCCTCTCAACGTTTCTGACCCTCACCAAGAGGTCTTCACCGGTTTTTCGTATGACATGAAAAGATGGGTCAAGAACGAGACACATTCGCGCCGCACGAGGCGTTGCGGCCGTTCAGGTCGTGACCACTGAGCTGATTCATATTCGGAGTATGAATCATAGGAATCTCAAGCAACCCACTGAGGGTGGAGTTCCTGTCTTCTCCCGGGAATTTCCCTCGAGATTCTGGCGCTATGAAGCACGAATCCTGATTTTAGTTCAAATTGCTTCAAACCTTGAGAAGAGCGTCAAAAGCAGTGACAATGACATTCTCTATTGTCTCTGGTGCCACGCATTGTTATGGAGAACTGATCGTCACCGGGGGGATTCGTACAATCACAATAATTCCAAGTATCGCGGGTTTCGGTATTGTGAGGACAGCATCGCCGATTTCGGTGGTTTGGATCGCGAAGAAATATCAAAACATGTCAAACGGAAAAAATAGAGAAGCGATCATCTCGCAGACCCGGATATCCAAATCATTAAAGACCTTGTGAGAGATCACCGGATTGAATTCGATGAAAGAGAGCGTCTTCAGTGACATCCTAGCAATCGAGATGGTTTGGCATTCCAATATGAGAAACTCTTCCGGGGCCCAGACTGAAACTGAATAAACTAATGGTCGGCATCACGCGTCCTTGGCCTCGAAACTCACCTCTTCCCGAGTCCTGGATCAGAAGAATAGAAATCCGAAAACTCCACAATTCAATGAGGAATCGAAAATTCTCTGAAATCACTTTCAACTTTTTTGTACATTTTGTATACACTTGTCATTCATGCGCAGATGCTTCGTTCCCATGCTCTGGTTTTTGTTTACTTCTGTTCTCCTGACAACTCTCACCCTCTCCGATTGGAGGAGTAGAGCTCCGGAGTACCTCCCCTCCCCAGGCCCGTACTCTGCGATCCAAATCCATGAACGACGGCGGAGGATGTTCGAGCCCCTTCGCGCTCCATCCGAAATTTCGACACGATCCTCTTGGAGCGGGTGTGTAGGATGGCGCGCGCGCGGCCATTCTCTTTGTGAAAATCAGCCCATCTTCGCAAACAGATGATGGATCGAACAACGGGCCAGAAATTTCTCCCAAGGCTTCTGAGATCACAACGACTCTGACATGACAGTGAAGTGATACCGTCTCGTCCACAAGAATCTTCGTCGCAACCAAAGTTGCGGAGAGTAGGACACGAGAGTGAAGTTGTATACGACCTGAGTTGAGATCGTGAAACCAATCGCGCTCTCCTAATTCACAAAAAATGGATGATTGGAAGTCATCATTGATTCTTTCGGATTTGCAAGCAGCTTGTAACGCTCTCGGTGGATGGGAGGACACCGTTTACGTAAAAGAAGCAGACTGCTTCGAAAGTTTGAAGGTTTGTGTCCAAAATTGTTGTTGGTTACTCCATGCTCATGAAGTTACTCCTTGATAGTATCCACTTCAATTGGTTTCTACTGCTCCACAGGATCTTCTCCGAGCTATTCGTCGAGACGATGAATCGTTCGCGGTGCGCCGTGCACTCGGTCAGATCAACGTTGTTCGCACTGATTTGATCCCGTTAATTCGCTTCTATCACAATGATGAAGAAATATTTGATATTGCAACCAAGCTGTTGGTGAATCTAACCACACCCGTCATTCTGCTCTACAAGGAGGAACTGCCAGTCGAGAAAAATGCCAGGTTCGTCGATTTCCTCCGTCAAGTCTGAAATTCATTCAGTCAGCTGCAGGAGATTTCTAACATTGATTATATTTTCCAGGAACATCTACATGACATTAGAGTCCACGAACTGCACTTACAAAGATGCTTTCTTGGAAAAAGAGATCTGGTGCGTGCTCGGTGAACGTCTCGAGAAGTTGATGAACTTGAGCTACACCGAACGAAGTGATGAGGACAAAGAGATCATGGAGAGAATCCTGATATTGATGCGGAACGTTTTGCATCCAATCCACAAAGAAGAACTCACCCTGAAGACGGACGGTGATGTTTCTAGTCATGATAGGCTTCTCTGGGCTCTTCATCTCGCTGGCGTGAGTACTCGTCTCGACTTTTTATCCCCGATCGCGTAATCGGGAAGAGAGAGAAATTTCGGACGCTGAGAACTATGGATGGTGACAGGAACTTGTCTGACTTGCAGATCGATGACCTTATAATATACCTCTGCGCCGCTCGCATGGAGCAGAGCTATACTCTCCACGTATTAGAGATCCTCCGCCTCATGCTACGCGAGCAGGAGCCGGAATTCCTGGCGTCCACGGGCGAACAGCGCTCAAAGGAGGAGATCCAGAAAGAAGTCGATGATCTTGTCAAGGAGCGTGAAATCGAGCAGCGCCGAAAAAAACTAGAGATGAGAGCCGCACTCCAAAACAGATTCGCGAGGTTCAGCTCCGCGTTCCAGGTTGGTTTCGGCTCTATTCGAGCAGTCCATACTAGCTTTCATTCATCCTTCGGTGACCGTCGCGAAGACCGTAGTTGAGGTGAAGTTGTCGATAGGCAAAACTACGAGCGAATCGATCTATTCCAGGTGAAGAACGTGAAAGCCTTGAATGACTCGCGTGATCTGGTGATTGTGGGCGATCAGGCAAAAGTGCTGCAGTCCCTGAACAACGTTGACCTTGATAAGAAGAAGAAATTCAAAGCGCGAGCGAAAAACCGTCGTCCGGAAACAAGTACTTCGATCAAGCGACGCACAACATTGAACATTCGGTTATTCCTGAAAGAGTTCTGCTACGAGTTCATGAGCTCAGCCTTCAATTCGCTCCTGCCGCAAGCTCGTCGAGCTCTAACCCGAAGCGGGGATGCTGGAGACGAAGGACACTATTTCTGGCTGCTTGACTTCTTTTTGGCTTTCAACCGAATGACTGGGTTCGATATCTCTCTGATTTCCGAAGCGATCTCCCGGGAAACATTCCACTACGTTCAAACGCAAATGGAGAAATGCCACGAAATGATGTTCACCGATAAACGAAAGGTCCATCTCTGGGTAAAACGACTACATCTGCATCTTAAAACGTTCAAACAACTGCTGACTACCGTGTCCGCCATGAGTCAACACGAGAATTCTCAAGTTTGTGAAGCATCGAAAGTCCTCCAGGGCTATTTGTTCCATTTGCCGGAGTACCGCGACGTCGCTCTCCATTTGCTGGTGAATTTCAACGAGAACGTGGCCCCCGTCGGATTCCTCCGCGACTTGGCTTGCACGATACACATCTTTCTCCGCATGTTGGAACGTTGTTCCAATCGTAGTCAGATCAAAGCGAGCGTCGCCAAGAAGAAAGCCGCGAGGCCGAAACCTCCCGAGCTCGTGGACATGACCGAAGAGGAGTTGAACGAGAAATGGCTCGACGTTTCAAAGGATCTCACCGGCTTGCTGGATGATCCGGAATCCGAACTCGACTGCGACATCAATCAGGCCCTCGAAGGATTCCACTCGTACGAGCAAGGCTTCCATATCCAAATCTGTAAACATAAAATAGCCGACGCTCTCAGACTCGGAGACTTGAAATCAGCTATCAGCCTCCTTCATGCTTGTCAACGGCATTTTCCTGAAGAGGAATGTTTTGGAGAGATTTCGATGAGTTTGGAGGATAAGTTCATGCTGCTGAGGAAATTCTTCTACGCCGAGAATATCAGCAGAATGGACGACATGCCAGAGGTGAACGAAGAAGAATCGAGGATGCAAGATTTCAACTTCGATGACTTCCTCAAGCGTTTCGTAAATCCAAAAGTTGTCAAGGCATATTCGCTACTTTTATCTCACTTCCGCGACAACTCGCCCGAGGTCAACAAAGTTTGCTTGAAGATGCTGCACCGCATCGCGTTTGAGATGAAAATGTCGGCCATGTTGTTCCAGGCGGAAATATTTGTGACTTTCGACAAGATTTTCGAAGATTACGCAATCATGCCGGAGAAAACGGATCTGAAAGAGTTGACGCGCTTCGCGAAATTCATCATACAGCAGTTCACCGCCGTCATGAAGATCAACGATCTCGCCATGGTGGAGTTGTTGTTTTGGAAAACGTCAAACGAAGCCTACCAAATCCAATACGGCTACAACGAATCAAACGGCGGAACAAATAAAGCCAAGCCGTGGACCGAGGAGGAGGAGGACGAGTTGAGGAATTTGTATGAACAACACAAAGACTCGATGGAGCCTGGCCAAGATATCATCGAGTGCGTCCAGAAGAACTTCTCGAATGAGACACGAAGCAGAAGACAGATCATAAATCAGTTGCGAAATATGGGTTTGGTCCAAAAAGGTGCTAAATTCAAACTCGGATCCTCGGGTGCGTCATCAAATCAACCATGGTCGCACGAGGAGGAGCAGGAACTGCAGGAACTCTTCCAGAAGTTCGCGGGTTCCATAGATCCCCTGACGCAGATAATGTTAGAGCAGTCCGTGAAGAGGCCAAAGTTCCGCGTGATTGAGAAACTTTTGGAGTTGGGTTGCATTCATGACCGATCAGAAGTTCGCAAGCGTCGCGTCCGAAAAAATGGCGAAATTTCTATGCCGAGGAAGAGAGTCTCGAACAGGGAGAACGATCCAAGTTGTATCAGCAAGGAGTTCCTCTCAACGACCGACGATTCTAGTTCTGACGATGATCGCGAGCGTCCTGCCCGAGAGGGTGAAGCCTTTGGAGGTAGAAGGGGACGTTTTGGAGAGATTTGCACTGCCGCGAGACGTCGAGCGCAGAAGGAGCAGCAACAGCGACCGGAACCGAGACGACGAGTCGTGGAGAAGATCAAGAATTCGGAAGAACTCCAAGCTTTGCTCAAGTCGGCGGCTCAGAATAGAAAGATTGCCGTCGTTTGGATCATAGAATCGATCAAGGACGCGATCGAAGACTGGCAGGACGCGGACAACGAGTCAGTGCCCCTCGTTCCCCTGGCACCAGAAGAACACGAAAGTCTTAACGATAACGACTTTTGTAGACTGCTGTCAACTCTCGGTTTCGTTCCACCTCAAGAAGGAATTGAGCAGTACTGGAGGATTGCCGGTGAGCTCAGCAGGTCAATGCTGATTTCGAGGCTCTGCGTCTTGCGGAAAGCGAATGAAGGAACTTTCGACGAAGGAATCGTGGTCCTTGAAGACGAGGATGACGACCAGAATCAAGAGATTGAAGATGCGACTAGTTCCTCTGATGACGATGCCGCATCAAAGAAGCAGACAGAAGAAGATTCGAACGGAAGTGATGGCGACAGGTCGTCGGATCGACCTCGAGATTCATCCCATGCAGCGTCCCCACGGAACTCGGATTCTGATGACGAAAACAGAGATTCTGATGGCTCGGAGAGGAACCTGCATACAAGTAGTGCAAGTGATCGTGAAGAAGAAGCGGAGGAGGAAAGAAGTAGAACATAGGAGCCCAGTAGCAACGAAGAGCATGAAATCGATGAAGAAACGATGACATCGAGAGGCGCCACAAAACGTGGACACACTCCGAGTACATCGCCGAAAACCAACAAGAAGAGAAAAGTTGCAATCGAGAGCGATGACAGCGGTGGAGAGGAGGATGTCGCGGACACAATGCCGGAAATACCGCAAGACCAAGATGAAACCGCTCCATCTTTGGTGGCAAGAGGGAAAAAACGAGCTATAATCGAAAGTGACGATGAAAGCGAGGAAATATAATAAGTCCAATTTTATTTCCGTCTGGAAAAATGAAACCACTGAATATAAATAAACTCTTGGTCAATGGGAGTTCCACCCGATTGTGTCTTCACGTCTTGAATGTATGTACACGATCTTTGGACGAGAGAATACGTCTCGCTTTCACCTCTCGGGGGCGAGGCATCTCCGAAAATACTCTCAAGGTTGTAGAACTTCTATGAGGCGTCACAGTGCGTAGGGTGGGCGCTTGTTGAATAAATATGATTCTGCTCGACAGCTGAGAGGCCTATACCATGAGAACAGGATCCTTGGACTCCGAAATTAGTTCCGGTCTCTCTAAGGTAACGCTGCGAACAAAAAAATGTCACGTTTGCTGAGATGACCATCAACGAGGCCGAACACATTCACCGGGAAGGATTCGAAAACTCACGTTTTCAGGAGGAGCGAACAACAGAGAACGCTCAAAGACGACGCGGCCATCGCTGCCGCTCCCATCCATGGGAGAAGCACGAAGCCGAAAGGTAGGCCAAGCCCAGCCGCCAGCGGTATCCCCAGCAAATTGTAGACGGATGCAAGCAGGAAGTTTAGGCGAATCCTCTGGACAGTCAATCGAGAGAGCGACATTGCTCCAACGACATCGCGGAGATCATTCTGAAAGCGAGCGAGTTCCGTTTGTGAGTTTGCACGACGACACGTGTGGAAAGATTTGCAGTGGTTCATCTTTGCTTCTGAGAAAGCTCACCCGAATCAAAACCACTTGTGCTGCTTCGACGGCTACTTCTGTGCCATTGCTCAAAGCGATTCCTACGTTGGCGGAAACCAACGCGGGACTGTCATTGATTCCATCGCCCACCATGGCAACTTTGAAGCCCTGCCGTTTCAATTCTTCGATCTAACAAAAGAAGATTTCAGAATTAATTTTGGAGAAATCAGGTGACTCTACTCATCCTGTGCAGCTCTCCGCAACACTCACCTTCTCAGACTTATGCGTCGGCAGTACTTGTGAAATCACTTCGGTAATTCCAGCTCTGTTGGCGATCGAGGCTGCTGTTCTTTTATTATCACCCGTCAACAGAAGCACTCTGATGCTCTGCCTCTTCAGATATTCCACAACCGCTCGAGATTCCGGTCTTATTTGATCACACACAGAAACGATGGCTACAGCCACTCCATTAATGGCGCATATCACTGCCGTTTCCCCGGAGAGTTCACGGGATTCCAAAGCTTTCTCCTGATTGCTAGACACCTTAACAGTATTCTGCGCCATCCACTGTCTATTTCCGATAAGTACGACGTTTTTCTTCTTGATGGGATTCTCTGTCACGCTCCCATCGTCTTCGACTTGAACACCTGCAACAAAGCAAAAAGTCGTGGTTTCACTGTTCCCCACCTAGAAACGGCACGAGGTTTGCCTGGCTGAGATTTCAGGAACAATTCCGTTACGCGACGTGGGAAGCCGACTCGACTCACGTTTCAGATCTTTTTCTTCTGGTTTGAAGTCATCCTCAAGTAAGACCTCACATTGGAGACCGTATCCGGGCCGTGCTTGAAATCCGCTGCACTTTGGCAGTTGTGCTAGGTTCAAGGATTTGGTTGCGAAGTCTGCTATAGCTTTGCCGATCGGATGCTCGGAACCCGACTCCGCCGCACCAACTATGGCTAAGAGGGAGCCTGTTGGCACTGCAGACGAGAACGAAATCATCGTCGTCACAGAGGGTTTCCCTTGCGTGATTGTCCCAGTCTTATCAAAAGCCACGGCATTCACCTGTGAGGTGCTGAGGGTCAGTGAAGTTCTCTAAGGGAAAGCGAATTCATTGAGTGACAGCCTCGCCGGTCTCACCTTCGACAACTGTTCCAGAGGTTCTGCTCCCTTGATTAGTATCCCGTTGCTGGCTCCAACGCCTGTTCCTACCATGACGGCAGTTGGTGTTGCCAAGCCCAGAGCACATGGACACGCAATGCTCAGCACGGTGAGAGCGCAACGGAAAGCGAATTGGAGGGAAACCTCCAAGTCAGGACGTCCCTTGCCCTCCATGACATACGAACGAATCAAATCTATCCGGTAGTATCCTATTATTATCCACACGACTAGAGTCACTAAACTCAGGGAAAACACGACCGGTACAAAGTAGCCGGCGACTTTATCCGCCAGTTGTTGAATGGGAGCCTTCGACGTTTGAGCTTGCTCCACCTGGAAGATACGAAATCGATCATGTGGAGATTTCTCGGAGGGAGCGGAGAATGACGGTAGCGAGCGATTAACCTACCAGACGAACTATTTGGGCCAAAGTGGTTTCTTGTCCGACGTGCGTTGCTCTAATTGTGAGGATGCCGTCCAAGTTCAGACTCCCGGAAAATACAAGAGACTTCGCAACTTTATCTACAGGGAGGGATTCTCCTGTTATATGAGATTCGTCCACCTGACCCGAACCCTCGACGACACGGCCATCGACGGGAACTTTGCTCCCAGGTAAAACTTTTATCAAATCTCCTCGCTGAACTAAGGCGACGTCGATTTCTACATCCGAGCCATCTTTGGGATCGACGAGCAACGCCGTATTGGATTGCAGCTCTATCAGCTTTGTGAGCGCTTCCGTCGTTTTGCCTTTCGCCATGTTTTCCAACCATCTGGGGAGATCGGAAAAATTCAATTCGGGCAAGCGCTTCAATTTTCCGGACGAGTCTCGCAAAATCTCCTCTCAGGCTATGGATCTCTTACCGGCCAAGACACAGGAACACGACGAGCATAGGGACAGTGTCGAAGAACGTCATTGGACTCATCTCCTGTTGCAGAACCATTGCAACTATAAGAACGATGATCGAATAGAAGTACGATATGTTTGTCGCTAGCATGATAAGTACATCCATATTCGCCGAGCCGTGACGCAACGCTTTTAGCGCGGGTTTGTAGAAATGTCGTCCTCCTATGAACTAGATATCGGAACGCGGCATTAGCAAAGAGAAGTCTCAAATGGTTCTTCGGAATTTCGGAGAAGTTCTCTGCGTAGTACCTGAACCGGTGTTGCTAGTATGAACAAGAGTAGGTTCTCGAGGGAGAGACCAGGCAGTATCAGTTTCTGCTGACTGTGATCACTCTGCAACATGTAGAACAGCATGATGCCCATCGTGGGCAAACCGAAGAGAAGGGAAACAAAGAAAGCGTTCCGCCACTTCAGTGTCTCCTTCCGGTGACTTAGCCGATCAGCTTGACCCGCGTCACAACTCGTAGGTAGACTTGCTTCGAAACCGCAATCCTGGAAAATATGAAGAGGCCCTGAGTTGCCTTCCAAAGTTCACAGCTTCAGTGAGAATTCGATTCGTTTTATACTAAACGCGCGATTTGGGATTCCTTGAATACTCCTAGAAAACTTCAATTCGTCATTATACCTCGATCGCATTGAGGATGACTCGAGGGCCGGTGACTTCCGGATCGAATGTGAAGTAGCCCTTCTGTGTCGACAGGGACACACTCGCTGTGATTACTCCTGGGATCCTGTTCACAGCGGTTTCTATGCTGTTTACACACGACGCACAAGTCATGCCGGAAATCTGACGATAGGGAGTCGGGTATCAGACATCTATTCGATCGCATTCCATCTAGAGAACAAGAGCCACTAAAGTTCTAGAGTCGGGATTACCATCAATACGCATTCTCCCCGAGGGCATTGTGCGTCAGTCATGGCTTCGGCTTCGAATCCCATGGATTCGACCGCGTCGACAATTTTCTGAACCGAAATCTGCTCTGGGTTGAAACGGACTTCAGCTTTCTCCGCCAAGAGTGCAACGAGGACATAATGAATGCCCGGAACCTGCAACGGAATGTATATAGCCAACTGATAATAACGTGAATTAAGGAGATAGATGTCGTCCTTCCTCCATCCGGTTGTTCCGCTTAAACCGCTCCTGGTCGAAGAACCTACTTTTTTCAAGTTGTTCTCTAAGGTCGAAACACACGATGAGCAGGTCATTCCCTTTACACTGAGGAAGCATTTCTGCAAAGACGCGGAATCCATGTTGACGATGGTGCTCAGAGAAGCTGCGAGGCTCAAGTTGCTCAATCGCTCTGAAAATTTCATTTCAAAACCGCCGTTAGGGCTTCTCTCGGACTCGGAGTTATATTTTCAACAATTCAATAGATCTGGACGTTACACAAGCGTTTTGGGTTTTACTTCACGAACACCGTGACCCTTCGCCAACCTTTATACTTTGTATTTCTGAAAAGCGTCCCGACTCACCGATAGACTTCTGGAAGGCGACCTGGAGGCTGTGATGGCTCGCACGTAAGTCGAGGTCAACCTGAAGCAAGAAAAAGTTGCGATCAAGACCAATCACGTAAACCACAGGTATATTAGAATTTTAACCGTAGGTCACTCACTGATGGGCCCAGAAGTGGTGATTTCTCTGACGAGTCTACTTCTGCAGCTTCAGTTTCCTTTCTGGAACCTTCCAGGATTGTGGATTCAAAGCCCATATCACAGATGGCCTCATTCACTTCCTCGGCATTCGTTTCTTTCGTTAAGAACACCACGGCAGCTGTATTATTTTGTAACGAGACATTGATTCCCATAACTCCTTTGGCTCGCGATATTTTTTCTTCTATGCTCCGCACGCACGACTGGCACGTCATTCCAATAATGCTGAAATTCATGAATCCTTGAGTTCTCGCTCGCACTTTTCCGACTCGAATCGGTCAAGATTTCGTAGATAAGCCCAACGTAGACAGAGCAAACTCCCTCACCGGAATAAAGCGGACCCGAGCTCAGGTGGGGTTTCAAGCTCTTCAAGCTCACAATCGTACCCCGTGGCTTCGATGTACGATTGGATGCTGGACAACTCTAGAAGGTATCCAAAAAACGATACCGTGCATTTTTGATTCCTTAGTGATACGTCCACATGATTGACACCTGCAACCAAAACATCTGAGGTTTCCAAGAGATCCTAGAAAAGCTTTGCAACTCCTCTACACGGAGAAAGGAATCCAAAGTTATTCCTATCATGACGAGAATTTTGTGCAGCCTCATGAAGTGAAGCCACGGAGATCGGGAGTTGATAATCAAGAGTCACTGACCCGGTTTGTCCACCAGCACCCTCTCGATACATGTTGCACAGAGTTCGCAGGAAAGACCCGGAATCCTGAAGGTGGCTTTTGATGGCGGAATATTGTCTGGGAGATTCACTACAAAACCAAGTTCAGTGACCGCTGCCAGTAACTGCTCTGTTGATGTCAGGGTTGCTTCGTACGACACGAGAGCGCGATTGTCTTTCAGAGAGACTTCAACCCTGCCGAGATAAACAATGCTTTAGAATCGATAAACTGAGACGTGAGAAGTCCCGAATCTGAGTTAGTTGGAGGATGAGATCTATGTGTCCTTTCTCTTACTTGTGTACTCCATTGATGCTCAAGAGTCTCTTGTTCACTTTAGAAACGCAGTCATTGCACATCATACCGCCTATGAGCAGGGTGCTGTCAATGATTTTGAAGCTAGGAACATCACTGAGAACTTTTGCACTGAAACCCATGTTACAAACTGTCCGGACGATCTCCGACATGGAAATTTCACAGTAGTTGTATTCTATTGCAGCTGCTTGAGATTCCAGGGAGACCTGTAACACAGTGAAGGGAATAAGCATCGATTTATTTTTCCTCGCTTAAAGTGGACTGAATGCTGCTTGTTGCGCGAGGAGACGCTCAGGAATTACTTTTGAAGTTTCTCTGACTGAATGGTCCGGTTTGATTGATTCATCGAGACTGACCTGTATACTTTTCACACCCGGAAGATCGTGGATACGATCTTGTATAACACGAACACATGCTTCACATGTGAGCCCTCCCAGCTGGAGGGTATTTTTGGCAACCTTCTTATTTTGGCACATCTGGAATTTCAAATTTTCTGTTTGTTCGAATGTCCCTTCTCCGAATATCCGAACGTGATTCGCTGTCACTCTTGCAGCCAAGAGACACGTCTCGAGTTGTGAGTTTTTTTTTTATCAAAGTTGATACCCAATCGATAGGGAGGATGATAACTAAATCCCTATGAGGAAAGGTCAGTGTGACGATCGACGCCGATCATGAGGTCTTCATCAATGAGCGAATCGATAATTTCTCCGCCGCTCGAATACGTTGTTGCAGAATGAACGGACGTCTTATTCCGGGAAGCGATCGTTGACTCACATTTTGCTACGAATTAGTGTGACAGGGATAGTTTCGCTCTTTGGACGAGACCACTGTTAGAGCAATCAAAAACTATGAGTCTCTAATCTAGTACTTGGCGGGAAAGGGAGATAAACTTCGGCTACCGAGAGTAGCGGAGAGTGGGCACGTTCGAAACTTTTGGAAATTTTCTCGCCCGCGATCACAGGGCACGTCATTCTACGAGTTGAGAGGCTTCTGCATTGATGTAGTTTCACGAGGAATTTATCGCTCAACGCCGGAACAACGTTGCAATAAAACGTCACTGGGAATCACACACAAACTGTCGGCTCAAATATCGAATCGCGGCCCGTGAGGTGCCGCGGAACGGTGATCTTGTATTGTAAAGAAAGACCTTTTCTGCCGAACGCGGCTTCCGGATTGACGTTACCGCAGAGAGGAGCTTCTTTAGAACGCCCCTTCGCCCTGAAAATTTAGGCTGCCCTCTTACTGGAAAGTGCCCGCCGGCTTTCGCATTCCATTCACTGACTGCGAAACGTAACACCGGAATGAAAACATGCCATTCATAGCTGCTGCCATGAAAAACGAATCCAATGTTCGGGGAAGAATCGTGGCGCACAGAATCGAATGACTACGAGTTCAGAAATAGTTCAGTGTTCGAATTCCGTTCTGAGTTGTTGCGCGGAAAGCTCTGCGCTTAGAGCAGCCAGGACACAATACCTTCGTTCAGAGAGAAGTTGAATCTCCCCTTGTCCAACGGATTCGACACTTCAGGTCATGGGATTCACGCTCTTCCCATAAGCGAAAATCGCTTCTCTGCCACTCACTGTTCTCGCTAGTGAATCTCTTGGAGGTCCAACAGCTGATCGCTAGACGAGACGGGTGGGCTGCACCGCTGCTGAGAGGAGAATAGGGAAGAGGCGCTTGTTGGGCGCTTATTTTTGAATCTGCGCATTCCCATGAGCTCCAGTAAAAGTATTTTACAACTGCTCCGAGCAATGTCGGCCACAACAATCCGAATGAAAGAACTAAGACGGAGCACGATGGCGTTAAGTTCTATTTATCCTTCGACGGAGCATTCATTAGTCATTACAGTCATACCTCGATTAACGAACGAGATCCGTTCAGTGAGGTCTTTCGCTGATCAAGAAGTTCGCCCCCCCCCCCCCATAATT